>CM076413.1:31751162-32217730 GCA_038363315.1 Mugilogobius chulae
TAGATAATTTGTTGTGCAGAGCTAGATGACATTTGTTACAAAGACATGAAATGAAAACGCACGTGATATCTGGTAATGTAATCGCAAATATACAAATCAACTTTCACATTCATAGTCTTATTCTTAGTTCTAAAAGCAATCGTATAAATCGATCAAGTCAGGCTTCCGCCTAGGCTCTTTATTAGATATCAGTCAGCTAAGAATACAGCTATGGTACTTATTAGATACATGTACGGACGCACCAGCTCCGCAATTCGACGATTGTTACTTACGTGCAATATGTACAACATATATCTACGTTTTATTAGTCCACCTATGTAAATGACGGCCTCCACTGTCTTTAAGTTTATAGGCCTATAGTGTACGATATAAGTATAGATACTATATTGTTTCCGGCCACAGCATGCGGCACCGCACCCACCTGGCGCTCGTTCCTTCACGCCAGATATAGGTTCTTGTTTTGCGAGGAGCGCTCGATGATACGCGCAATGTGATCCTTACGTTGCTCCATGAGCTGAGCCGAGTGCTACATTTGAAGCAGGTGGAAATTGCGTGCCGCCACGTTGCGCAAAGGGACTATTGGAACAGACGCTAGGTGTCCTATATGAGCCTATCATGCTTTTCAAAGGGCTATGAGCCATTGTTTGGCCCACACTTGATTTGTATAGGGAGAAATCATGTTAGACCGTGGGCCAAGTATGAGTAGTATTATGAAGTGTAGGATTTACATTTGCGTAATAGTTAGGCGTATAGGCTGGTTGCACACGAGTGGGATCCTTTGCCTATGGTCATAGTGTGACATTGGAGTCGCGTTAAAGGAGAGAGAGAGAGAAGAGAGAGAGAGAGAGCGAGAGAGCGTCTATCTTCTCTCTGCTCCTCGGCCGCTGTTTGCCGCACAGTTGCAGTTTTTAGTTGCACAGAAGAACCGGCGGCCGTGACCCTATGGCCAATCCGCCCTTGCTTTGTAGGCCTACTCCCTATATTTTAAAATCAGTTAGGCCTAATTCTTACATCCACAAACTTTTTATTTTATTTTATTTTTTTAAGCACTATTCTGCCAAAAGTTTGTACTTTCAAGTACAAGGCCTTATACCAAAATTAGGAGAAATATTAACCGAATTCAATAAAAAGTTTCATACATTGACAAAAATGCAAAATTAAACAAAAAATGTAATGCCCGACAGATCAAGGCCTTCAACCGCAAACCTGCCGCCTGTGCACAAATAATGGCCAAGGGTTGTTTATGTGAATATAGGCCTAATGCGAAGGGATTGAATAAAAAAATAATGTGTCTTTACACATAAATGTAAGATTATATATATATTATGACAGCTGGTCTAGCCATCATGCGCTCTTAATTTATGGATTGAGGCAAACGGAACCAAATGAAAATTATGAAATACATAGCTAAAAAATAACTTTTCCTCTGTTCATAAACCTATCAATCACAGAGGAACAAGCGATTTACTGTTGCAGACCACGTGTGTAGAGGTCGAGTAGGCTACGTCTTGTGCGAGTATGAACAGTTCTGTTCACGTACATTTTTCGTTTCTTACTTCTAGGTGCATAAATGATTATCATGAATGGCATTATTTTTGCTCATGTACGATAATTGGGCTGCAGCCTTGCTATCAAACTGTACCGGATAAAAAACATAGGCTATATTTTTCATACAAGTTACGTTCATGCACGTATTGAGACTCTAATTCTTTTTACCGATTTCCAAATACAAAACGTGTTTAACTTGATTCAGTTTCAATAGGCTAATAATGAAACATCACTGTATTCTTTTAAAACGGACCAAGTGGACTATGGGTCTAAATATTCTAGGTGTGCTATTATTATGAACGCTTAAACCTACAGCCTGGTGGCCTAAAAACAATTTACCTGGCTGTCCAGCGTGGCGCTGATTGTCTCCAAACTATGTCTTTGTTTGTCCGTCTCTGTAGAGGAGAGATGATGTGTCGTAGCCTACTTTCCTGTTGCTTACAGCGCGAACGAGCGTCTCCTCCTCGCTGCTCGGCTCGCTGCACCTGTTCACATTGCTGCCGCCACGTCCAGTCGGGGGCGTGTACATTCACAGCGACTGCTCTGCTTCTACCACTCGCAGGCCATGCCCACTGCTCGCTCGTGGTCGCACTAGACGCTCGTTTGAAACGCTCCACAGTGAACACCGCGCCGCGCCGCCAGTGTGAGACGCTTCGCAACGCTGAAAACGCTACTCTTCGCGCGTCTCACATAGACTTTACATGGGACGCGTACGCCCGTTCGCGTGTATATGTGAACGTACCATTAAAGTATATATCAGAGGTCAAATAATAGAATATTCATCTCGTCTTAAAAAAACTCAATCCAAAAGATTCAGTGAATTAATTAATTTAATTCGGGCAGTTGATCAGCAACATTCTGCCTCGCCTACAGCAGAGCTCCGCAAAGAATAGCATTACAGACAGAATTTGACCTTCTTGTTTCAAAAGAAGCCAGTGAGAAGTTTTTAAAATCCAGGCAAAATTACTACAAACATGGCGAGCGGGCTGGTAGACTACTTTCCCACCAACTGCGCCAATATTCTGCTGCCAACTTTATTACTGAAATTAAATCAGTTGATGGGAGGGTTGCATCTGAACCCAAAGATATTAATGACCAATTTAAATGATTTTATTCATCTTTGTTCTTCAAACAGTACTCAAGATTGTGAATTTCTTGAAAAAGTAAATCTTCCCACCATATCTGATGAGGACAAAGATGATTTGGAGAAGCCAATATCTGAGATTGAGATTGGACAGGCTATTAAATCTATGAAGAACAGAAAGGCACCTGGTCCGGACGGGTTTCCAATTGAAGTTTTATAAGGCTTTTGCCAGTAAGCTCACCCCTCTATTGACTTCAGTATATAGTGCAGCCCTCAAACAAAACAAGCTTCCTTTATCAATGACCCAGGCCACAATTTCCGTGCTTCCTAAAAAGGTAAAGATCTCACTAAATGTGAATCTTACCGTCCAATTAGTTTACTTACATGTGATTATAAAATCCTCACTAAAATTTTGTCTACAAGATTGGAATCAATTGTTCCAGCAATAGTACACTGTGATCAGACTTGTTTTGTAAAGGGCAGGCAGTCATTCCATAACCTCCGGCGGCTCTTTAATATAATTTACTCAGAACATTCAAAATGTGAACCAGAAATTGTAATTTCATTAGATACGCATAAAGCGTTTGATTCTATAGAATATGAACACCTTTTAAAGACTTTAAGCAAATTTGGATTTGGTCCAACTTTCATTTCTTGGATACGAACATTGTATGCAGCACCCCAAGCGAGAGTAAGAACTAATAATTTTAATTAATCTTATTTTACCCTCCAGAGAGGCACGAGGCAGGGCTGCCCATTGTCACCGCTCCTCTTTGATCTTGCTATAGAACCACTTGCAATAGCGTTACGTCTCAGTCAGGAAGTGCGAGGTATCTCAAGGGGCGGCCAGGTCCATAAGGTTTCATTATATGCCGATGATTTACTTTTATTTATTTCAAATCCCAGTAAATCAATTCCAAAATGTTTAGAAATGATTTCCCTGTTTGGCAGATCGTCTGGCTACAAAATTAATCTCACTAAAAGTGTATTGTTTCCCAATAATGAAATAGCTAAAAAATTCTTTTGATTTATATCCATTTAAAACTACATCAGGCCCAATGGTGTATTTGGGAGTGCATGTTACGAGCAAGTATGAGGACCTGTTTCAAGCCAACTTCAAATCCCTATTGGGACAGATTAAGGAAGATTTGAACCGATGGTCCTCGCTCCTTTGTCTTTGGCGGACGTATCAATTCAGTAAAGATGATAATTCTACCCAAATTTCTGTATTTATTTCAAACGATTCCATTGTTTTTACCCAAGTCATATTTAAAAGTAACTTGATGGATGTATAAGCACATTCATTTGGAATAAAAAAGTACCCCGTGTGCGAAAAACGGTTCTTGAGAGGCGTAAGGAGGATGGTGGTCTAGGTCTACCAAATTTTTTACATTATTACTGGGCTGCAAACATTTCTAAATTTATAATTTGGTATAAATCTAATCTGAACGAAGATAGTCCTAGTTGGCTTGTGATAGAACAGTACGCATGTCCATCGGTCTCTTTGGCTTCATTGCTTTGTGCCCCTCTGCCATTGACAGTGGGTGCTCACACTAATAATGTTATTGTTAGGACAAGCCTTCGTATTTGGACTCAATTTCGTAAGCATTTTAAAATACACAATCTCTGATATCAATGCCTCTGGCTAAAAATCCTCTTTTTAAACCATCTTTAATAGACACTGCTTTTCTTGTTTGGGCAAAAAAAGGTATAAAATGTGTAGGGGATATGTTTCTGGATGGTAACTTTGCCACATTTGATCATTTATTAAAAAAATTCTGTCTACCAAAATCAAATTTCTTTAGGTACCTCCAGGTTCGTGATTTGTCCGCACTCTATTCCCTTCCTTTCCCTCGAAACCAGAATTTTGCCCTATAGATGAATGTTTGACACTTAAACTTCGAGGGTCGGGTGGTGTGTCTCAGCTGTACAGAAGTATTTCAGGCCATTAATTCCTCATCACTTCTTTCTCTTAAAAAATCAATGGGAGGAGGATCTAAACTTGAATCTCACTGATGAGATCTGGCAGAGAGCTATTCATAGAATATATTCTTCCTCAATATGCGTGAGACATAGATTAATACAATTTAAAGTATTTAATAGATTACATCTATCCAGGACTAAACTGGCAAGAATATACCCCCAGCTGGATCCAACTTGTATACGCTGTCAACAAGCTCCTGCTTCTTTAGCTCATATGTTCTGGTCTTGTCCGAATTTACATAATTTCTGGTCTGAAATTTTCATCACTTTTTCTTATATTTGTAAAAAAAAGATCGAGCCAGACCCTACTATAGCAATATTTGGAGTAGTACATCATAATGGAATTTCAAAAGGCCAATCACAGTTAATATCATTTTCCTCTTTACTTGCCCGCCGTTTAATCCTCTCAAACTGGAAATCTCCCTCACCTCCAAAACACGCACGTTGGGGTGAGTGAGACAATGTCCTTCCTCCAGCTTGAAAAAATTAGAAGTATAATTCAGAATGATAAGTTTCAAGCTGTGTGGCAACCTTTTCTGGACTACTATAAAGATGTATTTGATGCGGATTCCCTGGAAGCATAACTGCACTCCGCCCTCTCCTTTTCCTCTCCCTATTTCTCTTTCTATCTATTCTATCTTTTTTTTAATCTCTCTTGATTTATGTTTATTTATTTGTTTGTTTCTTTCTTTTAATTATGTCTATTTTAGTTTGTTTTTCTTTATTATGTTCTTTATTTTTGGTGTACTGATCATAATGGCATCTCTTTAAATTTTATTTATTTATTTTTTTATTGATGGATCTTGTAGGGTATACCAATAATCAGCATTAAGAGTACATGTTAATGTCCAATTACCCTGAAATGCCATGACAATATTTGTATTACTTAAACTGTGCTATATTCAAAATAATAAAAACATTTTGAAATAAATACCTGATCGAAACTAGCTCCCATTCTGTTTTGTTGTTTTAATCAAAGAAGTTTCCGCTAATCAGATGGACAGCGGCTTCTTCTGCATAGAGCATGCGCAGTGGAGCAGAAAGTGACGTCGACCTATATTCCTTCTGTATGCATCTTTGTATGCAGTTTTGCTATTTTCTGGTGTGTTGCATTAAACTATCAAATATGTACATGATTTTACATTTCTTCCTTGCAAATTGCTAATTTGATCTAAAATGGCTAGTAATACAAATACATTCACTGACTTCCTGCCTTAAAATGCATAATTGATGAGCAAAAGACGTTTGTGGCTATCTTAAACCTGTCTCATAACAAGAAGGTCCCGGGATCGACAACACTATGTTCTCCCCGTGTCTGAGTGGGTTTTCCCCGTGCTCCATGTTTCCTCTAAAAACATGTCCAATAGTGCATCCTCTTTCCCCAGAACTACAGATAAAAACTGTAAATCTGTAAAGGTAGAACTGTCATTGTGCTTACTGTAACTGCACAATATCCCAATAAACCTTAACCTTTGAAATCGAACATTGTTACTCAAATTTTTCAATTCATGTTTTAGTGAAAACGTGAATTTTCACTAATCTCTCATCCTCATCTGCACTTGAAAAGAGGCATAGATCAGTCATAGTGCAACTATAGGTAAGTTATACTTACGGAAATACATTATCACAATTGTACATACATTCAAGAAAATACATCGCAATTACTGTAGATGTCCATATGACAAAGTTTCTCAGGAATAATTGTTGTTCCAATAATATATTCTCTGTGTTATTCAGAGACTAGAGACCGCACTGACCTCACCACTTTTAAGAAAAATCTGAAGACCTGTCTGTTTAAATCTGCTTTAATGTTTGATTAATGTTTTAATTACAAACTGTTTTTATGTATTGTACCTTTGTTTAACTGCCTGTCTGTAAAGCGTCTTTGAGTGTCTAGAAAAACGCTACATTTTAACTTTGGGAAGTCCACCAAGACGACTGTTGTTGTGATTTTGGGCTATATAAAAATACATTGATTTGATTCTTGCATCCATGCACTCCTATTGTTTATTGTATAGACTTTGAAATTGTGCTGTATTGTTATAATGTACTAAGATATTTTAGAGGGATCCAGGAAGACTTACGGCTATGAAATTGGCAGCAAAGAGGAAATTCTAATAAAACAATACAAAACTCTCACTATTACCAAGTTACAGCTAACTACAGTTTGATTTGAACTTTTTTTTCTTTAGATAGTTTCAAGTAAAAATAATTTAACTGTCATTAACACTTTTGATGCTGCTCTAAATTGGGTCAGCCAACAAAAAGCAATTCATAGTGTGTTAAATCATTTTTGAACAATTGCATTTGTTATAGTCAAATCACATTATAAAAACAATCAGTGACTAAACTGACTTTGTAAAAGTCCTTTTATATTTGATGTATTTTCCTCTGCAACACAGACATCTTCAGCATTGCTCTCGCTGTAAAGCTTCTTCTATTAATTTTTCAAAGTGTCTGCCATCTATTTTTCAGGCTCTCAGACAATAACATGATGAAAAATATCCTGCAGCGGACATTCAAAGGCTGGAGAAAGTTGTGGAACAGGCTATTCTTGCTTTGGTGCATTTGTGTATTTGTATCCAGTCCAGCTCCTTATTATGCACCAAGGCATCGTCTGTATTTCTGCACGATACTTACAATTTCAATAAGCTTTTGTACATGGTAAACATCGCAGAGCACGGACAGATCCTTGTGGGACTCCAGCTGTTTGTAAACAACACAGACATTGTATACAGTGGTTTTGACACAACACATTTTTCTTTAGGCTTTAGGCCCAACTGCTGCTGAACTGCAGAGCGTCAAAGCCTTTTTTTTTTTTTAGAATTGTAACTGATCATCCTTGGCTGACATGGGATCCACAGCTCGAACAAAGGTTGCAATTTCAAGGCATTTCTATCTATTTTCACAACATGAATGTTTTTTTTTGTTTGTTTGTTTGTTTGTTTAAAGGGGCACTGTGTAAGATTGAGAGGAATTTTAATTATCACATATAGTCCACAAACATTTAAATCATATTTATTCTTTACAACATAAATACTTAAGAGAGCACTGTTAACCAATCCACATCAATTGTGATACATTTATACGTATTTGAAATGTTTTATTACGGGCCGGAATATGGATCATTGACGCTAGATGGCATCATGCTTAATAGGTAAAATATATGTGAAAGGCTCCCTCTAGTGTTCACAAGTGGAAATCACTTTGTTTGTTTGTTTGTTTTTCTTACATAGTGCCCCTTTAATGCTTTGCCACGATTGCGCTGATTAAGCTGATCATGTTGTCACAATTCTGACATCAGTATAGTGGGAGGCGCTAGCCCGTTTTTAAAAAATAGCGCAGAAGAAAGAGTATTTCTCAGCGTCAATGCACCAATGAACACAAGCCAGTGAAACCAACAGGCTGCCCTCTGGAATTCATCTTTCAGTGCTAATTATGCTTCCATAGTGTCGATCTATGACATTCTGCTGTATCGGCTACATAAAAATGATCAGCTGATATTATAGATGTGTATTATGATTAATTATCAACTGATATTGACCCAAAGCGTCTTATAATGTTTTACATTTTATTCACATAAAGTTGTATTACACTATAGAGGGTTTATCAGTCGATGTCACTTTCCGCTCTGTGCATGTCACCTACAGAAAGATACGCTGTACATCTAGTCGGCTGGGCAAATCTCTTTGATTAAAACAACAAAATGAGCTAGCTGTTTGGATCAGGTCTGAACCGGTATGAATTATGTCTGACTCCTGAAGTTTAGGACAATGTTTTTCACGTTTTTTTCACTCACTTAAATGGGTCGAATGGTCAAATTTCATTCACAAATGTTGATTTAGCAGCATCACTTTTATTTTCACACAGTAATAAACTCTTGTAGTTAGCTGACAACAGCGCTGGTTAGTGTTGCTGCTAGAGTTTGTGTCAATCAGCAGAGGCTCTTTCTGCCTTCTAGGTGCGCGCGTATACAAGTATATCTCCTGTGTTGATAAACGAATAATCTTTCTATAGCTCATTTTGTAGCAAATTAACTGAGTTTTTTAAATAAATAAAGCTATTTTCAACCCCTACACTGGTATCGGCTAATAATGGGTATGGGAAAGTATGTGATAATGTGGATGGATGGATGGAGTTGTAAAAAAAAACATTACTTAGATTAGAAATAGTTGTTTTCATTTTAGACATATGTCAATGGAGACTGGAATTGAGAATGGAATTCTGTCCATTTTGCTCATTTTGTCAGGGTCACTATCATTTCAAACATCCACTTTATGCTTTACTATTGAATGCTTTGACAACCAGTCCAAATTTGACACTAACTTGCACAAGAGCAACAAAATCCATTTTCCAACTTTTTCCCAGGGGAACCCAAAAAGTGGTTTTCCCCTTTACGTGCATAAGGTGCATTTGAATAGCAGTGCACTCCCACAACACTTCCAAACTATTTAGTTTCTAACCCTCTTTACAATACCATTAAGACAATGTATTGGATCGATTGTGTTGGATAAGCAACTCGCAGCACAAAGCCTATTTTAAGAGCTTCTATCCCCACATTGTAACAAACTTCCTGTCTGCTTACATGTTATCTGTAGTGAAAAACAATAGTGGACTAGACATGAGTTTGGAGACCGGCCAATGCAAGTCGAAGACACGCACCTCTTGCTAACAATGGGAAGTTGGGTCTTATTTTAAACGCAGTAGCAGTGGCAGAGTCCAGTACAGGAAGAAGGTGGGGAAGGGACTAAGCATGGGCGGAGGGGAACTTGAACCACTTGAAAACAAAGTGACGCAAATTGTGACTCACTGAGAAGGACAGGACAGGAGAAGCAGCGGCTAAGACCCCAAACGGCGCAGCTTTAGTGCACTTTGGTGTCGTTGGGAAGCTGACAACTTAGGTTAAAAGAGCGACAGGGCCATGGCAAGTGCTCAGAAAGTTGGATTTTATTTCTGGTTGTAAAGTGTGTAAGTCTTGCAAAAGAAACAGGGGGAGTGAAGAGGAGGGAGAGTGCACTGACTGGGGCTTTGTGAAGGTAAGAGAATTCCACTTTTGATGAGTGTTGGGGGGGGTTGTCAATAGGGTGGTTGTCTCAGGGTTAGTGCAGTGTGGAATTAGCCGAGTCGCTCATGCATGATTTGGGCTTCAAGGATTAAAGATGAGAAACTTTACTTTGTTTTAAAATCTGTTTGCTGAGATTGTTGCAAAATTTGTGATCAAATCAGGGGTTTATATAAAGTCTTTATCTAATCATTGAACAAGTAATCTTTTTAAGTTTGCAATAAAGAACCACTACATCAGGCCTAGATATGATAATTTTCGTATTTTTTTAGGTTATTACTCAAGAAATAGTGGCCAACCTAAATTTCTTAATGTCTCAAAGGTGTCTTACAATAAGATTTCCCAATGAATGTAGTGTATTTTTCTTTCGTTTTCTTTTTTCACTTATTTCCAGTGAAAAAAATCTGTATTTTTCCTATTTTTTAGCCAAACAATCTACTTAGCTCTTTTTCTATTGCCAGATCGTGTTTGAAAACAATTAAAATATGCTCAAGCAATGATAAAAATGGCTTATTTGAAGTTTTCTCACTCATTATCCAATTTAAGATGGTCACTTTTTACAGTGTATATGATTTAATTCTGCTTTAGACTTGTTTTGGTTCCGGTTTAGATTTGGTTTAATATTAGTATGCTCTCTGTTCAGACTTGGTTTAAGGTTGATTTGGACATTTTGTAGAGCAATTATAATGGACTGCAGCATTAGTTGGTAACATTATAGAAATAAATCTTGTAATGTGAATGTTTGATGCAACCTCTTGTCAAAAAACTGTGACGTATTGTGCAACTACTTGGCTCAGAAGCCATGGTCCTCTGCAAAATCTGGCCCAATGGAAAATGAAACTGAATAATCTTGCACTACATGACAGAAGTGTGTGGGTAGAGCAGCCAACATATGTACTCAAGTAAGAGTACTTTAGAAACAAGTCAACTTTTGCATAATGGCACAACAGATTTTGAAAAGAACATGAATCAATTATGCAAATAGGTTTTTGTTCCATAACTTACCAGTTGACATTTCGAGACAATAATTGAATTAACAGTATATCTTTTTTTTTTTTTTTTACACAGTAGGTAAGAACTAGTCCCAACATTCTCCAGTGCCAGTTTGGTCAGAACTCCCCTGTCCCCATGTTCGTGCTCACAAAACAACAGTTTCTGAAAGTGGATCTAACTGACTTTAGCATTAACATCTGTAAAGGCTGAAACATTTAAATAAGTCTTTAAGTGGTGTTAGGAAAACAAAAGTTGTAACCTAACCCTAACAATTTTTTGATTCCACATAAAACTATGATCACTAAATCTAAAAACATAATTGAAATTTAAAATAAAACAAAGTTATTGGTAGTGGCTGTAATTACAAGTAACAGTTAATATATTTACAAATAAAATATAGTTTTTTGGGAGTTACTGTTTATAAATATTTTTTCCTAATGATAAGAAATGTTTGTCTTAATATGAGCACGTACTGTATATAAAACATGTTTTCAACAAAGTTAGTTGTAAATTTGCTTGTGTCACCAAAACGTTCCTGGTCTGACTGGAAAGTGTCTGCCCCAGAGCAGGAGATAAAAAATGTGTATGTAAGGTGTCAAAGCTAAAGGAATTGTACGTAAAATCAAAAAAGAAAGGTGTGGGTTAAATTGTTTACAACTGAAAGTTTTATCTGCGTGTTTTCAGAGTAGGAGATGCAGGGCTGTTGTCTGTGTTTAGAAGGTGACAGGTGCGCTTTCTGTCTACAATAGCAACCCTCATTTATGTTTTTTTGTTTGTTTGTTTTTTCAGACAAACAAACAACAACACCCTCTGCCTCTGTGTATTGCAATCACTTAAAACAACTGTACAAGACCTTGAAAGACCCCATGCATGCATGTTTATTTTAATACACCTCCTCTAATAGCATAGATTGTTAATTAAATAAGCAATGCCAAAAGCTAAGCTAGTATTATGTTTTATTTTGTATATTGGAAATGTTTTGACCTAGTTTGTCTTGTGTGGTTTACTCCCTGCACTTTATTATACTTTTCACAATAATTAAAACACGCAGGACTTGTTTTTTACGATCAGTGGTTTGTGCTTCAGGGCTTTGCATTGGCAGCAAACTCATCCCTTCATTCCAATTTCTGACAATATGTGTGCCAGTGGTCTCCAAACAAACAACAAAAATCCCATTCAAACAGTAAATAATGACTGGCTTAGGTTTACAGTCTGACCTGCTGCTGTATCACGGGCTCTTTCTGTTGTCTCCTCAGCAGGTCCCATGGATGTGAAGTCTTTCCTGAGCTGGAGGGTGGCCTCGCTGCTCCTGCTGAGTAAGGATGTTTTTGTTGTCATTATCATTTTATTAATTTTGGAATCCACAGGAAGTAGATTTGATTGGCACTGGGTGAAATGTTTAATTGGGTGAGGTGCAAAAGCAAAACATGACAATGGAGCAAGGGAGGTGACAATTTATTAAAAGAACCATCACACTTATTGGTAGTCAGGCTGGCACCACCTAGTGCCTCTGCTCATTTCATTTCACTCCAGCTACTAGGTCAGGTATTGCAAAGGTTAGTGCTAGATAGTTGGATTAGAAGAATGATGATTAAGTTTAGGGGAATGGATAAGTTTAGAAAAGGGTTACACCTCCAATACACAGACTGCGAGGCGAGTTCGGTTCGAGTCGTGTCCGAGTTTCTTGCAACGTGCCTTGTACACCAGCACCAGTCCACTGCGGTCTGTTATTGCCCAAAGCCACGTGGATTACCGCGAGAATGCTCGTATTATGACCGCTGCGACCTCCGACAAAAATAGACTCTCTACGGATTCTTTCTGCACACTCGCGCGACTCTCGACTCTCGCGAGGTCTGTGTACAAGGGCGTATTGGTTTAAAGCACTTTCTAAACCTCTAGAGTCGTACGAGTACTGCCTCGCATCGAACTCGCACCCAGTGTACGGCAGGGGTTAGGAGAATGGGTAAGCTTAGAAGAAAAGTTTGTGTAAAGGTTAAGATAAAATGTACAGTAGCTTAAGTCAGCTTGACAACAGAAATAAACAGAATTCATAATTCTGGTCTTTCAGCAGCCCAGGTTTGGAGTTGGGCCTAATCACATTGCAGCATGGCATGTTGAAGGGGGTTGGTTGCAATGACGAAAAGAACTACCATCTGAGTCAAACAAAACAAAGATGGCAGCACCCATAGATGTATGTGTTTCTACTCTGTGTTTTAGCAGAAACACAGAGTATTTTCTTTTTGAAAGAAAAGCACAGGTGTGTGTGATACTTTTTCAATCCCACGCGGACATTGGATACACCATTACGATTCGTTGCTGTGATTGGTTTAGCACACATAAGGTAGGTCACTCACCCAATCAGCCCAATGGATTTCATTAAACGTCCCACCTCTTCCTAAATGCTCAAAGCGGAGTTGTATGTATTGTTTTGCCCTAAACTATACATCGGGCAAACATGCATTCTCAGAGATCACACTTTTAACTAGACTTGGTTGTTTACATGAATAAATAATACTGTGACATTTTAATGGAAACGTTTCTCCAGAGACAAGCAGCAGATAGATTTCACTTGAAAAGTTGGATAGAGCGACTTTAAGATCAACTTTGCTTATTTGTTAATATTAAGCGAAAAAAAGAAGTTTTGCTTGTTACAGTTTACCTACATTACTATCATGGTTAATATGTAACAGAAACATGCCTCTGAGTTTGCATAAGTGTACTGTAGAGTTCACTGTCAGGTCTCCCGCTGTATAATTACTATTGTAAGTCACTAATTAACAAACACTGAGAGCACTGCTATGACTTAATTATGAAATCAATGATTGACAAGTTTATAGAAACCCGCCCCGCTGAGTTGAGCTAAGCAAGTCTCCGTGGGGCTCGTGCCAGTAACATTAAAGGTGCATTGAGTAACAAAAATGCTCAAAGTTGGACAAATTACAGTCCATTGGAAATTGGATGTACATTCTCTGTGGTTGTCTCTATAGAGTCTTCTGCACTCTACAGGAGTTTTTAAACCAAAATGCTCTATAGTTAAAGTCATGTCCAACTACCTTCTGCTTCAATGAACACATAATTTTACTTCCATCTTTGCTTATTGTCGCTGGAGATTTATACTTAGCAGCTTCCCAAACTGCCTTCTGTATTGATGTAGCTTGATGGATATCGCATTAGGCAGGGTTGTCATGTGTAATAAATCATACAATGACATAAGTTGACAGAATGCAGGCATACATATTCATAAAGAAGAACAGAGCAGAGATAAAGTAATGCTGTATTGTGAGCTAATAAGTTGTGTCTGTAATGTAAGTGATCAGCTGCCAAAAGGTCAAGTGTGACAGATGTGGGAAATATGGCAAAATAAGTAGGAATAGTGAGGAAGATGAATGAGGATGTTAAATGAGACTGCTTCAAGAAGAGACAGTAGTTAATTACTACAGAATTAGATACACTTTTTTTAATTAATGAAAATGTCAAACTGAGAAACTGGAAAATTCAGCTGTACCCCAATCTGCTGCAGTCTGAAGATTCCGTTGGATAGTAATAATAAAATATAAAACACAATAGTACAGTTTATAGATAGATTTATTTAGTTTATATTTTTCACAATTAGAGTTAAGAATTAAAACTGATATCTCAATAATGTTCAGTGGTTTGGAACGGGTTTGCATAGTTGGTTCTTACAGAATAGCATTGAGACGAGCAGGACACATGCAGAACAAGCCTGTGTGGGTCTATGTCATGATTATTAACTGATAATGGAGACTCTTCCAGTCACAATAAAGTCATAAAAAACAAATTAATAATAATCATTCCAACTTTACATGAAAAATTAAGCATTTAGTTCACTTTATAGGGATGGACAAAATATTTATTACTTATAGTTTAACATATTATACCACACAGATGTTCCAGATACATACAATTTAAGATGAAAAGTAAATTTGTGATTAGTGACACATTGGTGCAGCGGTTAGCTCTCTGGCCTCATAGAGCCCGATCTCACAAGAAAGCGTACATTCACCACAACATTACACAATATGTAAATGAGGTATGATTAGCACGAGTTCACGGCCGTCCTGCGTAATTATAGTACGTGTCACAGTCCCCATTCATTTCAATGGTGGTTGTTAAGACGTGTTCTTATTTATGAATATTCATGAAATCCTGATTCTAATCTTAACCTGCCCCAAGCCCCAGATCTAATCTTTCCAATTTTAGTAACTTTATGCCTGAACTTAACCGTTTCACTTGAAGAAAACGTCCCCACGTGGCTTCAATTAAAACTCGTGTTTTTTTGACGCTGTGAAATCTCGTGTCATTTTTATGCTTTTTCATATCGTGCTAAATGTACAGCGTAACATAAGTACTAAAAATAACTGTGAAGTCGTAGTCCAAATACGCTGTTTTTGTGTCGTGGTAAAAGTACGCCATCTAGTGAGACTGTGTTGCCTCATAACAAGAAGTAGGTCTATGTGGAGTTTGCCTGTTCTCCCAGTGTCTGCGTAGGTTTCCTCCAGGTACTCCGGTTTCCTCCTACAACTAAAAACATGTCCATTGTGCCTCCCCTCTTCAGGACTACAGATGGAAATTAGATGTAAGCTACAATCTGTAACAAGCATTCTTTGTGTTTAATGTAATGGTCCTTAAACCTTACTTGTGAGCCTTGTTATGGATTGAAAATTCCAAATATGGAAATCTGCAAATATCAATTTGTGACAGCAGGAGAATTGAAATTGTTAATATCAACAGATCACCGGTTTAGAACCAAATTTTGTTATTTCAAAAACTCCAGTTTACAATCAGTATGCTTTTGACACATAAAAAGGTTCATTTCATGAAAGTGGCCACAGACCTGAGGAAAAGTGATAAGCTAGAGCAGGGGTAGGCATTCTTTTTCCCCAAGAATTACATTGGTGGAGGACCAGACCACAATCATTTCTGTATTTTATCTATTTTCGTGTTCATTTATCTTGATATTTCTTTAAAATATAAGTGCAGGCTCATGCTCTATAGCCAAGTCATTCAAAAGAAGAAATATGAAGAGCAACATCTGCCAGGGGCCTGATTAAAACAGATCAGGAAGTACTATAAATGGCCCCTGGGCCGCAGTTTGATCAGGTCTGTGCTAGACAGTGAGTATGAAAGAAAATGAAAGACTTTTGTGTTTTACCAACTGTAATCATAAATCGGGATATTTTGTCTTGAAGTAATCGTAACTCTAAATATTTGACATTGTAACCTATATCTATTTCTAAATGTCCTAAAGCTCAGTTCTTCTCACCACTCCTCCACACAGAAAACAAAATCTTAAGCTAACTATTGTGTCTTCTGTCCCTCAGTGCCATGCCTGTGCAAGTCCCTGAACGTCCGGATCTTGAACGAGGGTCCGGTTCACGTGATCCCGGGCTCTGACCTGCTCCTCCGCGCTCACATCGAATCTAACGCCCAGGACAAGCTCTCGATGGTCACATGGGAACGCGAGACTGAGACTGGACCCACACCCAACAGGTTCATACTGGCCACATGCCCGGGCAGCAGCCACAGTCCGTGCGCTGGGACCAGGCCAAACGTTCAGGCCAACATAGAAAAGGAGGAAAGTACACTTCAGATCAGTGGATTTACGCCGGCAGATGGAGGAGACTATATTGTGACTGTGACGCATCTGAACGGAAACCAGAGCAGTGCACGGTGTATCGTCAGAGAGTATGGTAAGTAATTATACAGTATGTTCCCATGGACCATATTCTTCATGCGAGCTGTGGCCTATGATCCAGAGGTGAACAACATTTTAACATACACATAGACATTAAGTCTAGAACAGAACAGAAAGATTTTATGTCATTGTCACAGAGTACAACAAAATTACTGTTTGGAGTGAGCACCCAGGTCGCTGCACCTTTGCGCGCCGCCACTCGCTTTTCCTAATAGGAAATGCAAATCAAACATAAAAAAGAGAAATATTTAAAACAAATAAATAAAAAGTCTATTTTAACATTGCATTATAACTGTTGCATTAGGTTTATGTAGAAAATGAAAAATGTCTAACTAAAACAAACATAATTATAAACCAGTAAATCAAATGTTTTCTTATGTTTGGAAGATGGGAGTGTGCTGAATTTGGTAGAAGCTATTAGTGTAGTCGTACTCGAGACCAGTTTTTTGAGGTCTTGGTCTCTTCTTGGACACATTTGGACTCGGTCTTGTTTTGTTCTCAAGGATGCTTGAACTCGGTCTCGTCTTGGACTCAGTCTTGGACACCGAGACCATTCTTCTAGTCATCATCTGGAACAGTCTTCCAGATGATGTAAGATTTATTTCTTTACTTCTTTTTAAAGTAAATTTTATGCTGATTATTTAATTATTGTAATTTTGATGCATTTTCCTGCCTTTTAAAGCACTGTGAATTGCTTTGTGTATGAATTGTGCTATACAAATAAATTTGCCTTGCCTTGCCTTGCCATTTCAATACCACCGTGCTTATTGAACTTCCACCAGGAGAGCGATGACCTTTGCCAGGCACATTTTGCAATAAGCACAGCACAATAAGATCATGCAGACACTGATAATTGTATAAAAGACAAAGATGGTCTTGGTTTCGTCTCGATCTCACTCCTCAGTGGTCTTGGTCCTGTCTCATTCTTAGGATTCTGTGGTCTTGTAAAGGTCTTGGTGTGGGTTAGTGCGGTTTTGACTACTACACTGAAGCTTTAAAGTGAATGAGGTTTTCACTAAAATATAATGTAGTTAAGATCCTGCAAATTATTAGGATTGCAGAAATTAGGGTAAAAAGTTTAACAGAAAGGAGCTACTTTGGCGGAAGGGATCAGAAACTTGAAACTGGAACAAATGTTACCATCATCCAAACAAGAAGCAAGAATGCCAACAAAATGGCTAACGCAAATTATGTATTTTGCGAGGAACAAACCACGCCCCCAAAATGGGTGAGAGAAAAGCTTTTTAACAATGCACTACAGTATTCTTCCTTCAGTTCACATGTTTAGGTCTTTTACAAAATGCATTCAGAATCTCAGAATTATCATCTTTATATGTTTTATTTCCTGGATTATAATTGGCAAACTATCAATTATTAGAAGTGAGAGGATATGACCAGCAACTTTTACCACCACTTCTGTGTTTGGGAAGCTGACTTAAGTTAGTTTCTAAAAAATAAAAAAAATATATATATTATTTTATTTTTGCTAGTAAACATGACATAATGAAATAACAATTGTTTGTTTATACTGTAAATGTAAACAAAGACAAAAATCCACACGTTAAATGGCATTGTGAATGAAATTGTGCTACAACATTGGCTCAAGCTAAAAAAAAAAAAATAAAAAAAAAAAATTGTGTTTTCTGATGACAGGTAGAGGGATTATGCTTTAGAATTCCTACTATGTCTTGTAATTTAAGTTAAACTATGATACAGTTATCTTCGGAAACATTTGTAAAAATTTGTATAAATGTGAGCCTGTCATGTGGGCCTCTGCATGTGATGGTTGAATTTGATAAGAAAAAGAGCACTTCACTTCATACCAGTCGGATGTTTCCATTGTCAAAAATTGAGCTAGAACTTCATCAGCTCAAAAGGGAGTTACAAACGAAAGATAAAGCTAGCTTGCCCCCAACCTGTTATTGTCCAAGATACAATCAGGCCTCATTTTAAACTAAATGGGAAATTAAACATTCAAAAACTTTTCTTTAGCTTAAGGCTGACAAGATAAAGATGCTGAAAAAGAAATTAAACTTCCCTGTCTGTCAACACAAAAGAAAGAATGTTTGTACTTTATCTATAACTCAATTATTCTGTTGTGGCCAGTCAGTCACACTGCTTCAAGTTCTGAAAATTAACCAAACCAAATAGCTGCTGTTGCTACGGCCAAGCAATGCAAAACAATACAAGCTGAATTACTGTATGGTCCTAAGTTGTGAAAATGTGCAGTTAAAATCACATTAATCTATTGTAGCTCTAAGCTCAAAAACAGACATTGTTTCACTGGGCTTTCTGAGCGCAGACTCAACCAATCACAGAAAATACGGAAATTACACCAAATATGTGAAACAGTGACATGCAAAACCGGATGTTATTGTAAGAAAAAATTGATTTTTTTTTTTCAGTCTAAAGGCAGTTACAAACAGTTACATTGTGTAACTTTTCACTCACACAAATTATATAAAACTATGCTTTTTTTTGTTATTGTTTGAATGTTCTTCTTAAACTAAATCAGTGCTTCCCACCCTTTTTGTTCTACACACCCTCTAAATTTGTTCTAAAAAGTTGTGTCTTTTTTCTGTACATAACCTCAGAACATGTCACAATTTTTTTTTGTTCATTTATGAGTTCATCGGCCTATTTCAAACATTTTGTCAACTCTCCTGCACAAAATGAAAAATGTAAATGTACTTGAAACATATATTTCCTGTTAAAAATGCTCCTCATTTATTACGACCTAAAACAACCGACATATTACACACTGTTGCAGTTCTTTGTAGCACAAAGTAGAGCAATTACCAACACAGTGTAATGAGAACGCTTTGCTTCAGCACCAGCAGGCGTTGTTTCCTCTCATGCCGTACTTAATATGGAGACACTTGAAATGAAACCGCCCATAGGCTCTGCTCGCTTTCTTGTTATTCTCTTTGTTTCTGTGAGTGGTGAGAACGCTTTTATTTATTTTTTTGTCTCACTGCAAAAACGTATTTCTTGGCAAGTCAAGATTTCTAGAATTAGGAACATAATTTATTATCTTGATTTGAATAGATTTGATTTGGCTTGCAAAGTTATCTACCAATAATTAACATTTATGTTCTTAATTTATGTGCAAAAAGATGTTGTTTTCTTGTACTGGTCTTGATGTTTTCCTTTATTTAAGTATATCTAAACTTACAAATGATCTTGCTCCACCAGTAGATCATTTTACTAGTCAACAATCTGCTTAAAGGTGCTATACTTATTTTGCTTTCCTAAATACATAACTGAAACTATTGAATTTTAAGCTTTTTGCTTTTGTCTACATGTTTTGCAATGCATTCTGATCTTCCAAAGTGATTATGTAATGTGTTTAAGCTTTTCTCAAAACTGTTAGGAGGGAGACATGTCGGCATGCTAACACCAGCTCATCTCTGTGACAATTTTCATTTTCAGTGAACTTGTCATATTGGGATTTCTCCAACTTTTTTTTTTTTGTTTTTTTTTTTGTTTTTTGTTTTTTTTTTTGTTTTTTGTTTTTGAGGGGGGTGCACTTTCATATAATAAAAGAGGTGAATTCCACAAAAATCTATAAATTCATGACTGAAACATGGACTTTTAGCTTATTTTCAATTTTAAAAGTCATTATTGTTATATGACAAAATTATGAACACTTTTGCTGCGAGACACAATATTCAAATTATTATTTTAACTAAAATAGCCATGTTTAAGAATGAAACAATTTTAGTTTTTTAATATATGTTTAGCTAATACCAACAAATGTTTAGAGAGATAATTGCCTTAGTGTTATCAATAACAATCACAAATTTACTTTTTACTATTGCAAAAAAAAAAAAAAAAGTATATATCTATATTCTAGAATATAAAACACAACACCAGAAAATCTATCTTTTTTTTCTATAAACCCAATCATCTAAAAGTGTCACCATTATTGATCTTTTGTTCTTATGATTTGATTTTTTTTTTTTTACATTTTTAACACCTTTTTTTTTTTAGTTTAAGAAGTTTTAAGTTGCCTTAGAAATGACTTTTTGCAGTGCACTATATTCTGTGTTCTTCTACAAAGCGTTAAACAGTATCCATTCATCTCCTCTGTTCTGCTGTGCGTCGACAAGGTTGTCCATCATCCCCTGTATTCTTTCACGTTTGGCTTGCCTCGCTGGTGTCATTATTGTCCTCCAAAGTGAGGCGGTTCCTGCTGGCAGCGTTGAATGTTTCTCATGATTCTTTTGTCTCCGACGCTCGCAGACAGCTTTGTGCGATTGTTCTTCTTTCTCCTGACAGAGGCTCGCCGCTGAGTGCCTCTCGTCCCACCATCACTTTTGTAAGATTTTATGTTTAAACTGGAAGGTATTTTTGAGATGTGCTCCATAGTGTGTGAGGACATTGAACCTGAAAGTTTACAGATTTGTTGACATTGGTGGTACATGTAACTCTTTTCATATGGAGGATTTACTATCTGCTTGTTTCCATAAAAAAAATATAGAAGTGTTTCTCAAAGTGTGGTTCGTGTACCCCACTGGTTATAGTATTTGGGCTGCATCTGGCGGTACTTGAAACCATCTGCGATTTGAATATTGCTGTACTCCTGCGACAAATCAAAGCCATCTAATTAAATTTATGTAGTAAAATTATAATCTTTTTAAACTATTTTAGTTTTTAATTAACTTTTTTTAATCAACTTTTGACTTTAAAATGATGATCTGTATTTTGGATTTTTATATAAAATAACCTGAAAAAAAACAACAGAAAACAGACCTGTTTTGGGGGTGTCCAAATCCTTTTCATTTTTAAACCTACGCAGCAATCAGTCAAAGACAATGAATTGAATCATTCAGAATTATGCCTCTGATGTTTTGATGAGCCCACACATCGTTAATTGGAACATTCATTTTAGGTTTGTGTAGGCTAATGAAAATGTTTGACAGTAAAGGACCTTTCTTAAAATGTAAACAAACCAAAATAATTTTACATCAGTCGATGTTTTGTTCACTTATCAAAAGTATTAAGTTCTAAGCTGAACTAAGTTGTTCAGCACATTGTGTATTAGGCTTTTACTGCAGCTGTTAGTAGCGAGGCGTTCCAGTATGCTAACAGCAGTGAGCCACAAAGCTAACAACAACAAATGTAGTGCAGACCAATGAGTTAGTGACTAGACATAATCAGGAACAAACTCATTACAAACTCATTTCTACCTAAATAGATAAATCAACATGATATCTGTGCTAGGGAGAATTTTATTTAGTTATTTTGCTGTAAAAAAAAAAAAAAAAAATCCCTTTGACGTAACAACAGCAGAAAGCTTCCAAGTTTACACAAAAAAGTTTTACTTTTGGCTATTTAGGTCAACTGAAAGCTTGAAAGCCAAGTCAGACATTAGTTTTGACATTCTGACCTACTCTAATTCAAGAATAATTAATATATTTTTTATCTTGTTGAGAACAATGTACAGTATATTGCAAATATAACAAATTATAACTTTGTACATTTACATTTGTTCACAACAGATGTTCATTAACTTGCAAATAAATAAATTCATTAAAAAGAGGCCTAATGATGATAATTAAATTGAATAGACCTCCTACCTTTTGTCTTTGCAGAGGCAGTGCACCACGTCACGGTGAGCATTAACGTGTCCCACTCAGTGCTGGTGTGTGGAGAGGCCTGGGGGACCGACCCTCACTTCAGCTGGCTCTACAACAGGGTGGCCGTGACACAGACTGTGGGTCTAGTGTCCCAGGACGGCACCACCCTGCGCATCACCCAGAACCCTATCTGTGGACGCTTCACCTGCATGGTCCAGAACCAACTGGGATACGCCACTGCCACATACACAGCAGGTCAGACATTTGGACCATCAGCTCTTAATATTAACATTGTAACGAGTAAATGCTGAGTTCTGTACAATACCCATGCATAACCAAACTAGTCCTTCTGTAGAGTTAAAGGTTGTACATATTTTTCAGGTAATTGAGTAAATCGCCTTCCTCTCGTAGATCTGTTGAAAAAGCAGCTTAGTGTGCTCTGTGTTGTCTACAACTAAATATAAAGTGTTACAGTCTGAAATACTGATGCACTCTTTGCATGCTATCTGTTGTTATCAAAATTGTGATTTAAAAATTTCGCACTTGTTTAGTTGTAAATAGCACTCATGGCAGGGAATATCCTGCATTCATGTGATTCCCAGAGTTTGGGCTTCCAGATTTCTGTGCATCGAACTGCCTTCATCATAGCATTAATTGTTTTTTTGCCAACGCTTGATAAAGTTAATACATTGTTGTTATCCTTCTCAAAAGCTAAGCATTTCTTGTTTTAAAAAACATTCTGCCGTTTCACTATAGCAGGCCAACCACACATTAAAAGGGACATATTATGTAAAAGTCAAGCGCATGTGTATATAGGATAAAAAAGTGGATGTTATTTTGATCACTGTCTGCAAGAATGTGGTCAACCGCAATGCTTGGACCACAACAGCTCTGGAAATTCCTTGTAAGCAAATATAAACTATATATAAATAAATCAGTAAATATTTGTGATTTTCACAAAATCTCAAGAGTACATCTGGAGAGGTCACTGCCGTATGGTTAGAGGCCACTGTCAGCTGGCCGATCACAGTCATTGTGGTTTAGGTGGAAGCAAGTCCAAACCAGGAGTGTCCAAACCTCACGATGGGCGCATTTTGAAACTTATAGGATCGTTTAAAACACAACTGTGAAGTGAATTATTAAAATTTTGAAGTTGACCTTATTTTGATAAAGCACGGCACTTTTAATAAAGTGTTAAACATTAATTTTAGGTTCCAAATGTTTGTTATTTCAAGCTTGATAGAAGAATTCCTCAAATTTGACAATAAAAACTACACTTTTGTAATTTGGGCCAATCTAGCAGGAAGGAGGGCCGCATTTGGCCCCTGCGCCGCTGTTTGGACATGCCTGGTCCAAAACAAACATGGTGGCCTTACTTTGGTCTATTTTACCAGAGACACAGACTTTTTTGACTTTTTAAAAACATGCACATGTAGATGATTTGCTCAATTGCGTATTTTTCTTTCAACTAGATTTGACAAAAAAATCATCACTTCGACCAATCAGCTTGCAAAACTCGCTATAAAGTTCCAGTTCTTGATGGCTTTCAGAGATGTGTAGTGCTCAATTCAGAGCATAGCTGTCTACCATGTCCAAATGTAAAAGTTGTTAACTAGCCATATTCAGACTACACACACATAATGCAAGAACTAAGGATGTACTGAGCCAGCTTTTTCACTTCCGATGCCGATTTCCAATAGTCAGTTCCAATATTGGATTGGTACGTCACTTGGTACGTCACAAGAAGGATCCAATTATTTGAATTATTAGTTGGCCAGAATAAAAGGAAAACACATTTAGGTTCAAGTCATGAGAAATCTTTTCTTTACATTCTTCACTATCACTCTCACACTCCTGTTTGGTGTCACTCTCTTGTATAGTATGTACTGTATTTGTCAGTGTGAGCAGACTGCTGATTGTGCAGAATTCTAGGAGTTATGTTGGCAGCCATTTTTTCGTGATGAAGCATTTTCCGGTGCAAGATCAATAAATCACTAGCGCTATAACTGCTATACTGCCGCAACTTGTGCTATACATCCGAGACAAATGCATTTCTGTGTAGGCACTGATTTATTTCAATCCAGAGCTGAAAGATGAAGCACAAGAAATCAGAATTTGATTGGTAGTATTTGATGCACTTGTTTAGGTAATAAAAGGATCTCACACTAAGCACAAGATGAAGGTGGGTCTAATACTTTCATGATAAGGCCCACAAATAATCATTCAATCAATCACTTAGTAACTCAGTTAGTCTGGTATGATTTGGGGAACTAGAGTTTTTCTCCATTAGTGCTAGCTCACAAATAAAAGGGGATTTGAGGTAGTACCAACCACAGTTTGGTGATGTCAAAGCCTTGTTCAGGGTTTACTCAAGATATTAATGAACATGTAAAATTGGCATCTTTATTTAAAGCTGTTTCCAAATTAAAATTAAATTAAAGCCAATAAATATAGCCGTTTGTCTAAAAGGCCTATATTTGGGTCTAATAAAGCATTGTGTTATCTAAAATCCAGGAAGGTCACATTACGATTCTTTTTAGCTTCCGTTAGCTTTTTTTTTTTAGCTTTCGTTAGCATGCTGAAACCAAGCCGCAGTAATGACTGCGTCAATGGCTGCGCTCAGTTGCGAGTTAGCTAGCTCGGATCAGCTAACCTTCGTTCACCTAACATAAAAAAGCTATTTTTATTTAAACTAAACACTTTTTAAAGGAGAAAGTTCATGGTTTGAAACTAGGCAAAAGTTTCACAAAGTCCAACTTTTTGAAGTGTGTAGATGCGCTGAGGTGTGCACGGGCACTTTGTGTTTACCTTTTGCTCTATGGAGGGAGGAGATTTTCCACTGCAGTACCAATTGCTGAGTTTCAGATGATGTCACAGAAATGGCGCGTGGTGCTGACTGGGGACAGGAAGTTAATGCAGCCATAATGTTTGAGGTATTTTTCCATAGTCGTTAGCATTAGCTTTTGCAATTTTGAAATTTTGAACAGTTTTCTGGATATTTATTATGAGAAATGTAATCATATTATATTTGGTTCCATTGATTTTCCATGACCGAGGCTGAGTAGACAGAAACAGAAGACACTGGGCGAAAGATGTAGTCAGAATCAGGCAGGGGTCAATATTCAATGTAAAGGGAACAACAATAACAAACACAAATGGGATTTGGACAAATGTTTTGGGGTTTGGAAAAACAGATGATGGTCAGAAAGAGAGGAGGTTCAAAAAGGGCTTGTAAAATATTTAATATTTACTTGAAAATGTGCAAATCATAACGTGCTATCACAAAAGCGTATCTGGTGCTGTAACTTTTACAACAAAATAATTTAAGAGGAAAGGCCTAATTACAAAACAAATTAGCATCAGGAGATGAGCACGTCAAAACACTGCTTGGTTGTAATTGCATACTAGACGTTGCAAAAAATCTGCACATTAGATTATTTTTATCAGGTTATTGCAATTTACAATGTGTGGGGCATGGTAGTAGGCTAACGCCTTCATAATTTTATTATGTTTATAACATACTTGTTTGTAATATACAGAAAGGCTGAACAAGTTTAAGAACAATTTGGATTTTACGCCTGTGCAATTAAATCACACTCTTCTTGCGCTAGGTCAAGTTTCCTAAACTATCAGTCCCTTTTTTGACACCTTCATTTGCACGTTATGGACAATAACCTTTTTAGAGAACGTGTTAATTCAACTCTAGACATTCCAGTTTACAAAAGAAGAAATAAGTAGCATTTTTAAGCTTGACTTGTGGAGTGATGATACTCATGCAAAGGGATTCCTAGGAATGGGCAGGAGGGGGACGTGCGCAAATCGATGGAGAAAACTCCAGTGCTTAGTGCATGCGCAATAAAGTAAGGGGTGCAAAACTCGATAATGAGCAAAAATAAACACAATATCATGTTCTGGTTTTCCATTAGCTAGCTTTTTAAAGCATAATTTCATGAATTTAGATGTTAAAAAAACATTTAGGCATGGTTAATAATCAGAACTAGCGCACTATGGTCAGGGGATGCAAATTTCGACAGGCAATAATGAATTACGTTTGTTGGTCCATTTTTCAACGGGGGGAGCCATCTCGACAGAACACCGGTGTAGGTTCGACCTTGGCTGGAGCCCGTTTCCGGCGTGCCACTTGACCATTTAGCGTTTTAAAATTTGAAAGCAGTTCTAATCTTGTGTTTATTTCTCACAAGCTGTGTGTTTGAAGAAACAAAACACACAGCTTGTTGATCTGCGCTTTTGTCATGATACTTCCTGTCTCCACTGATAAAAATGTTTGTCATTGGCTGGGGGAAAAGTAGGCGGGACATAGGTGGGCTTCCGTGCTTTATGCTGTTATGACTAATGTGATTTATCAAAAGTGTTTCATATAATACTTGGAAGTGTGGTTTATTTCTGCATGTATTGTTAGCTATTTGTACAGTGAACATAAAAAGATACAGTCAGTGCACACAATGTATTTATCTATTTATTGACCTTTATTGAATCAGGAAAGTCCCACCAAGATCAGAATCTGTTTTTCAGGAGAGTGCTTAGAATAAACATAAAGTAGAAAAAAATCTATCAATATATAGAAGATACATTATACTTACTGTAAGTTACGAAAATATACCACAGTATTACGAGTATGTTACCCTTTTGGCTGACGTGTGTGTGCAGGCCAGTGTGACACAGAGGAGGACCACAGTGGGACCATAGCAGCAGTAGTGTGTGTGCTCCTGCTGCTGATCTGTGGAGGAATGTCAGGCCTGCTCTTCTGGTGGTAAGAAACTTCAAAACTACTGCTACTGCTGCTGCATTGCTTTGGTCCATCATGTTTACAGATTGAGTATGGATCTACATGTGTCTGTTTCAGGAGGTATCGACGAAACAGCAACACCAGAGAGAGACTGCACGAGCACATGGACAGCTGAACACATGGATTTAAGGATCTTGTTTATGCAGTAAGGTTTTTGACGATGGCTTGGCCTGTAGGACTGTTGTGTTAAATGAGGATGAGAGAAAGGACACGGTGCAAAATGTCTGAGCTGGAATCAAAGCCACAACGCTGCAGTCTGCTCACATGAAGAACGCTCTGGATTATTTGTTCATGTGCTTGTTTTAAATTTCGGATACTATACAATAATTTGCTTCTGTTTTATTGTCCAATGACTGTGTCATTATTTGATCTAACATTTAGTTTGTTAAATTAATCAATCAGCTTTTGACATATCGTGGAATATCTTGTGAGATCAGGTTGGACATCAACACAAGCCTCTTCTGTTATTGTTTGTTGAACAAACATTGAAGAACGGAGAGCGGTTTGATCTTCACTCTGTTACACACAGTGGTTTAAACAACTTGTTTACACACACGTGTTTATGCCTGTATCTCTATAGGTAAATCTGAATAATATTTTCATTTTACAATTTTCTTCATTATCATCATAATATAATCCATATCTTTGTCTAAATGTATCAAATTGATTTACCTTCAGATTTATAAAACTAGATATAAGACACATTATTTTAGGAATTGATCAAAGAATCGATAAGGAATGGTATTGATAAGAGGAATACCTTTGATAAAGATGAAATCTTAACAATACCCACCATAGTCGCTGCATACCAAAGTTATTGCCTACAATAAAAACTGGCTCTGAGAAAATAAAGTCGAATAGCCAGGTTTAGAGCTGCATGTATACTAACTAGACCTAGCCACAATGCTAACAACAATAACATGCCAACTTCTTAGATATTAGTGAATAAACGATACATTATTAAATACAGATGTAATGTTAAGTATTTGATTGAATGATTGAAGTGTGTAAATGGGTTAGATACACAGGATGTGTTTTGAACTGTATCTCAACATATTACACAGTGTGTTCCTCAGCCTAAAAGATTGTCAATAAGCAATGTGTGAATAAAATATGAGCAAATAATTGTGTTTACCGCAATGTCATTTTTGCCATTTCACTTTGTTGAGAAAGCATCACTTAGCGCGTGATGCTAACTGACTCACGTCAGTAAGAGCTAGGATAGCAGAGATTTAGAAAAACAAACCCTAAACAAGACACAAAAAGAATCAAAGCAGCACTGACCACATTAAAGTTCATTTATTTACATAAGGATTTTAACTTTCTGTTATTGACTTATAGAAAGGACTTTGTGGGCGACTTGAGTTGACGATTTGAAGGTTGTTGTGTGTGTGTTTTTGTAATTTGAATATAAGAAGATGCTGTGAAGAAGAGTGAGCAACAATCAAAATGAAAGAAACCTCAAAGTGTTTCAAACATGGCATTGGAGTATTTATTTTTTACATTTTATTTGTGGGTCATTTTAAATTTTTTCACCATTGTAAAACAATTTTCAGATAATTGATCCTTATTTCCAAGACACTTATGTAAGTAAAAATCCAGATGAAGACAAAGATGGTTCACTTGATGAGACAGAAAGAAGCAGAAAACCACTGTGTTTATTGTTCTATTCTACATTTATTTAGTTCAAAAAGGTGTTTGCCAAAATGGTACATGTTTTTAAATTTATATAGCGCTTTTCCAAAGGCACTCAAAGAGCTTTACAATCAAGAATTCACTTACCCACTGAACACAGACACTGAAGCAATGTGGATTAAGTGTCTTGCCCAAGAACACAACGACAAACCACTTTTGTCGTCCCACTGTGGCACCTGGTGTTCTAGCGGTCTCCCATCCAAGTCCTGATTTGTTTAGCTTCTGAGATCTGACGGGATCAGGCTTAGACAAGCTGCTATGGCCACAACCTTGGTGCATTCTGTCACTGGTCATACTATTACTCCAACAATGTTCATGTTCATCATCTTTCTTTACTTCATAACTTTGGTTTCTTTTACAGACAATGTGCATTGACATGTACAGTATTTACCTTGTCGACATGTTTTGCCTGCCATCAGCGAGCCATCTTCAGGACTGTGTTGAAGTCTGCCTGAAATGGAAAACCTCAATAAAATTACAATTATGCATTGTACATACCTGAAGACAGTGTACAATAAACACAATGGTAAACGCTTGTACTATGTTCTAGCTTTAGAGCAACCTGTTTGAAGAGTCTCACAAGTGATACACAACATCGGACTCACATCAGCAGAGATAAACTCGCCCACTTGAGTCCCCATCGCTCTGACTCCACTTCTCTACGGGCAGTGTTCAGAGGGAGGGGTAACTGAGAGCGCTTTAAGTGCCTGGACCAATGCCTCAGTTGTGGTATTCAACAGGTGTTCACTGAGTGGCTATAAAGTTACCTTCATCTCAACTTTCCCGACTCTGGTTGCCGGGTCAATCCGCTCATCTCGTCACTTCCTCTTGTCGCCTTTTTGCACTAGCCTGCGGAGGACATAAATGGGAACTGCTCTTTCAGGTCGCTCGAGTTGCTTGTGTTGTGAGTCCGCTGACATAATACATTGCCTAGTTTTGCTTCGTTTTGTTTTGTAGTGAAATTAAATGAGCTTTTTAATTTTAAAAATCCTGCATACATATCCGATACTAAATCAGGTCTAAACTTTTAAAACATGTTAATAAAACACAATTTAGTTTGTATATCTTCTCAAATAAACTTTGTAAATGTAAAACAAAATTAGCTTAGGGTTAATTCCTCATTCTTAATGAAGGCTTTAATCGCTTACAACACCAGAGTGTAGAATAAGGTGAATACATGAGGTTGAAGCTAAGGTCAACTTTATTATTCTCGCGGTGAAATGCGTCCTGTCCTACAGAGCGTCTGCTCCTAAGCCCTGCAGTGCTGCCTCTTTCTTACTAGACTTAGAGCAGTAGTTGGAGGGTTTGACCTGTGGTGCATGTTTTGGTTGGTGGGGGAAACCGGAGTACCCGGAGGAAACCCACCCAGACACGGGGAAAAACATGCAAACTCCCACAGACAGGCCTGCTGACACCCACGCAGGACCTTCTCGCTGTGAGGCGTGAGTGCTAGCCACTCTGCCACCGTGCTGCCAATGCAATGGAAAGCACTTTGGGTTATATCTGAAATGTTCAGATTTTTCTACTTTTAGCCACAAACACAAATTGTGTACTGTAAGTTATTTTTAGATTAAATAACTTACCCTACACACAGTTGTACTGTCTGAGTGTCTGCTCGGGTGAAATTGTTTGCAGTGTCTCACCTACATGTAGTGATAGATCATTTTCCCACTAAGTGCATTTGTTTATATGTTTAGAGTTTGTGTTATCACTTGTTTGTTTAGCAGTGATCTATAGCAGAAAGCCTTCACAGTGTCGTCTGGACAAGGTTTTAGTCTAATGGAGATGACATGAGTAACTGGATATACTTTCTGAGTTTTGTCCCGCCCCTTGGGAGGGGCTAAATCCTGAGCTTGTCCTGACCAGTTCATAAACTAGTTTAGATCTTGGCCAATCTTTTAACACTTTTGTTTGTCTGGGACCTATCGTTCAGACTGAAACTGCCTGACCTCTGTGTAAGTACCTAACTGAATACTCCATGAACAGGCTATAGGTGCTAATTAGGTGTTTGCGTAGAAATTAGGCAGTTTTAATCAGAATAGGTCCCGGACAAAGTGTTGCAGTATCAGTCACAACGATAGGATCTACCAAACTAGTTTATGAACTGGTCACGACAGGTTCAGGATTTACCGCTCCCAAGGAGCAAGACAAAACTCAGAACAGTATCCAGTGACTCATGTCACCTCCATCAGATCAAAAATGACTTTTGGATGAAAGTTGAAACATCCCAGTCTTCTAAAACCTCGTCCAGATTACAACTTTGAATCCATTTTCTCTTTTTTGCCCTTTTTGCCCTGTTATGGTAAAGATTTTGAAGGCTCAGACTGCTGTAAAAGGCTAGAACTAAATAAAGTTGGTAAAAAATTGGTAAAATGGGGTAGGTTTGTGGCTAAAGTGATGTGGGTGTCGTGCTTTTAAATCCATTGCATTATTAGTATTGTCAGTGTGTTAGTGAGTGCTGAGGTGTGTGAGTGCTGAGGTGTGGTGTTAGTGGAGTGGCTGAGGTGTGTTAGTGAGTACTGAGGTGTGTTAGTGAGCGCTGAGGTGTGTTAGTGAGCGCTGAGGTGTGTTAGTGAGCGCTGAGGTGTGTTAGTGAGCGCTGAGGTGTGTTAGTGAGCGCTGAGGTGTGTTAGTGAGTGCTGAGGTGAGTTAGGTGTGTTAGTGAGTACTGAGGTGTGTTGGTGTGTTAGTGAGTACTGAGGTGTGTTAGTGAGTGCTGAGGTGTGTTAGTGAGTGCTGAGGTGTGTTAGTGAGTGCTGAGGTGTGTTGGTGAGTGCTGAGGTGTGTTAGTGAGTGCTGAGGTGTGTTGGTGAGTACTGAGGTGTGTTAGTGAGTGCTGAGGTGTGTTGGTGTTAGTGAGTACTGAGGTGTGTTAGTGAGTGCTGAGGTGTGTGGTGTTAGTGAGTACTGAGGTGTGTTAGTGAGTGCTGAGGTGTGTTGGTGTGTTAGTGAGTACTGAGGTGTGTTAGTGAGTGCTGAGGTGTTGGTGTGTTAGTGAGTGCTGAGGTGTGTTAGTGAGTGCTGAGTGTGGTACCAGACTGTGCACTAGTCACACTCGACCCTCTGGTAGAACAGGATGTATGCAGTCTTCTGTCTTCTCCAACACGCCTCCTCTCCAGTGATGTCCTGCACGTCTGTGTCACTATAGGACACCCACTCGTCGCCCGGCTCGAGGGGATTATTGTGTGGGTGTTTTCCATCGAAGATGTAGTGTCCTATAGGGGCAAATACAATGAACACATCAGTATTTAAAGTACTAGTGAGAAGTAATACTGTGTTTGAAAACTTCACTCACCATGGTTAGCTGACTTTCCGATGTGAGAAATGATCCCGATCAGACTGAAACAAGCAGCGTCCTGTTAAAGCACAAATGACATGTTAGTTTGAGCGTTCAAATGATTAATAATATTTGACAAAGTTTGGACAGGTCACTTTACGTTTTGTGACGACACCACAATGTCTCTGTTGAGATGCACGTTGTAGTTGATCTTCTCCAGGTGGTGCGTGGGTGTGTATCTGAACCTCTGCAGATGGAGAATCAGGACACTGTGGAAACACAAGCGCTGTTAGTAAGGTGAAGGCCGTTGTGTCATTAGACTATGTGTTTGTTATACTTACTTGGGCAGTGTTGAGAAGGAAGATCTTAGGGAGGACTTTTGACTCCCACAGACACAATTATACTCCAGCTCTGTCTCCTGTAAACATAAACATCTTGTGTTATTACAGTGTTATTACACAGTGCTAATGTTAAAATAGCTTTGGAAATAATCAACTTACCTTTAAATAATCGTCCAGGAGCTGATCAGAGTTGGCACCAGGGCGCATGTTCAGAGACAGATTGGTGGAAACTTCTCTCTGACGTGACACTATTGCACACCTGCACGAATATAAACACAGTACATGAAGTATATGAAGTACACACAGTAGCAAATATGATAAGTACTGATGTCATACCCTCGGCAGGTTCTGATCCGGTCCATTGTGAACATCATCAGCTTCTGCACAGGACACCTGTAGGTTGTGCCCAGGCAAGAAGCAAAGCTTTGGAGGTTTGGTGCCAAACTTTGAATTTGTCCCATCAGAGCTGTGAGGAACTCATGAGCATCCTGTAAGACAAGACACGGTAAGAGTTGTGTCTAATATACAACACAATTTACAAAATGAGTCTATGCATACTTTCTGTTGATTTCCGTGAAATTCTGGTGCTTTCGATGCAATCATGGCTTTAAAAGTGTTCAGCAGGCTGATCTTCTGCTGTTTTCCTGTCGGTGCATGTCTTGATTCTTGGATGGTATGAAGAGATCTGTGGAACAATCACAGTCAGTTTGTGGAACACACACAACTTTACTTTGTAAATGAACTTGGAAACTTAAACTCTTGCTTACCTTAACAGACCTGCTTCTCTGCTCTGCCTCCAAATGGTCTCCTGAGAGCTCACGCTCACCATGAAGGGCACCATGGTCATGAGGCTCTGGATACTGGCGTTCATGTAGCAGCTGTTGCCCAGGTTTGGAAGCCTGTAAATTCAAATTATTTTAATCATGTGTACTTTGACTTCATAACAATAATGAGAGTCAGATTTATTAAAACCATCAACTTACCCAAAGTGCACCAGGTTAATCTTCTTCTTTTGAGAAACAGGCTTTGGACTTTTGCTTCTATAGAAAGACAAACCAGAGGTTATTTCACGTATTCTTGATAAATGAAGCTGTTTGTGTAAATGACTACATACTTTCTCTGTGGCCCACGTCGCTGAACAATCGTCTTAAGAGCAGGTGCAGGACAAACTTTGTTTGGGTTCTGTTAAAAAAAATGAAAACTTTAGTTACTGAATCACTAACACAGATAAATTATGATTCTTATAAACTGTCACATACCGGCCAGCACGTGTGCCTTGTCGCCTGGACTGGACTCTTCTCATTTTCAGCTTCGTTTGACTCTTTGATTGGAGCAGGACTCACTTTGTTTTGACCCTGTTAAAGAAATAAAAACCTGACTTGCAGAAACAGTAATAGAATATACAGTAGATTAACTTTGAGTTTATAGAGGACACTGTCACTTACTGGCCAGAACGTCTGCCTTGTGGACTCTGCTGGGCTGGACTGAGCTGGAGTCTTTTCATTATCTGTTTTGTTTGATTTTTTGTTTAGAACAGGACTCACTTTGTTTCGACCCCTGTTAAAGAAATAAAAACTGTTAGAACACAAGTAGACACAAAGATGTAAATAGTTGTTGTTTCATACTGGCTTTTTATATTGTAATGACTCTCCTTAATAATAAAGTATCACATATTAAGATAATAATATGGATTATCTTAGGGAGAGCATGAAGTACATATTAGACTGTTGTACTCACTGTCCAGAGTCTTGTAGTCTTCTGTTTTGATACAGACTGGCTCTTTACTTGGACACAGCAGAAGAAACGTTGCAGCCAGTAGAAACATCCCCAGGTTTGGGAGGGTTCGATGTCCTCACTGTCCACATGTCGCGCTGGAGTTTGTGTTTCCTCCTAAAACACAACAAAAACTGTGTGAGTGAAATAGTTACGAACAATTAGCAAAAATCAACCTAATGTACTAATGTGTGATTGACTGTTTTAGACAGCAAACTCAAACTTATCTAAGCTAAAGTTAGTTTAGCTGATGCTAACAAATGTAGCAGTTAACCACAGATAGTTGTCTCACCTGTGCACAGCCTACGCGTCGCTTAAACATTGTTTTTTGTGGATTGTGTTCAGAGCTATGTAAAAGTGTGTCTGCTTCTTGAACTGATGTTTGTAAATGAAATGAATGCTCACCCATCACTATGGAGTCGTACGGCACGGAACACGACGTCATCGGCCAACAATCTCCTGTTTACTATGGAGAAAAATAACACATTTGAATCATATTAAACAAATTATCTTGTAATAAAATGGTCATATTATTTACTGTATTCAGAGTTTACACTATAGTTTACATGGGAAAGGTGCACTCTAATCCAAAATCAATAGTGTAACAATAATAAAGATTTTACACCACCATTTTTATAAAGCACTTTCAAACAACAGTTGATCTGCATAAGTGATGGACATGATGTGCAACTTAAGACAGTAAAATAGAATAAAAGAAGGGAAAAGATTGATTGATTGGATTGATTGATTGATTGTCTTTATTTCGAGCTTATGACACATCCTATGGCACGTTTACAAGTGATTTACATACAGTGTTTCATAACTGCAATGTATGATATACATTACACACACACATATTTACGTACATACAACTACATACATGTATACATAAACACATATCTCCACATACATATATATACTTTTTTATTTTCACACACACACTGTATGCAACAACTATCCATTATTTTATTTTTTTCATTTCTGTATTTATTTATTTAAGATCAGCAGAACGAGAGCACAATGAGCAGTGTAAGGTTGGATCAGATCAGACAAATACTGCACTTACAAAAAAAAATATTACAATTTAAAATCAACTCCAAAAGGTGCAGTGTCTCCGGTTAGGTTTCTCTCTTTGTACAACCTACAGACGCCCAAAGTAAAGCCTGACTGACTAGAGATGATAAGTAACTAAGAATTTACTCAAGTACTTCTTTGAATATCTGTAATTTACTTGAGTATTAAAAAATTTGGTCAGTTTTTACTTTTACTGTTTAAGTGTTTACAAGAAATATCTGTACTTTCAAACTTCCTACAGTTTTAAATCAAGTTTGAAATCAAGCTAATGTTACTTTTTAGGACCATCGTTTTTTGTTTTTCTCTTATAGTCGGTGCAAAGCTGATGTGTTGCTGTGTATCAGCATTTGGTGTAGAAGTCAGCAAGTTAAAATCCTCCAAAACTATAATTTCTAAAAAACAGTATGAATTTATCACAATAAAAGTCAGAACAATTATAATTCTTTCAATATAAAGCTCATCAAAGACACATCAACATTGTGATTGTACTTTTTTTTTTTTTTTTACAATCGTGAACTTTTTTACTCAAGTACACGATTTTCAGCTCTATTTTTACTTTTATCAGAGTCAAATAACTTTACTTTTACGTGATTTTCAGTAGTTTTGCCACATCTCTGTGACTGACTCCAACATACAACACAAACCAAAATCTGGAGCTCTCCCCTCGCTGCTGGCGTGGTGTTTTTTCAAGTGGCTTAGTGACTGTCTGTGTGTGAGTGATTGATGAGTGGGCCACTTTATTTTTGAAATATTTGTGAAATAGTACATTTGTTAGTAGCTGTTTATTTGAATTTACTAAATCAGTAAATTTGCATTTCATTCATTTAAACTGGTTTGATCTTTTCTACTATAAGTGTGCTATTGCAGGTATTGTTGTTTAGGCTTAGACAGTGAATAGTTAGATCTAGGACTTAGACAGTAGGTATTTGATTTCTATGTTTTTAGATTTATAGTCTTAGAGTTAGTAGAGAACTCAGGGGCCCTTAACTTATTACTTTTGGGTTTAGTTGGGCTACACATGACAAAAATTATACTAAAAAAAAAAATTCAACTGATTATCTAGAACATTTTTGCAAACATAGTTGGAGCTTAAAGTGGGTGTTGTTTCCTTTTTGGTGCATCTGCAAAAAGTGCAGGTTGTGTGTAGCTTATGTGAAAACTGATTCCCTTCTGGAACGAGTTGTCCCAGCGCTTCAATCACACACCCTCAGCTCACCTCCTGTTGGCCACCACGGCAACGGACCAAATCACAAAATCTCATTCAGAAAGGTGCAAGGTCGCGCAGAGGACAATAGTGGAGGGGTGTGGGAGGAAAAAAACAATATAGTATGTTACTAAAGTTTAGGCATACACTGCTCAAAGGTGAAGTCAAACATCGGCTCGACTTTTACAAACTTGAGCCCAGGATAAAGAAATGTTGTGGTCGTAAAGCTCCCAGAGACTGCATAACCTTAAAGCAGAAGAGGAAGAAAGATGGCTCCCCTGGCTGTGTCCTCCAGAAACACAGTCGTAATGAGGTAATACTGAAAAGAGGCGAGTGGAGAGAATACTGATCAGACTCCTGTTGCCACGTTTGCAAGGCAGGAAGAATCAGCTGGCGTTAAAGGTGGCATATGCTAGCCTACCTGATGTTTGCTTCCTGAAAAATGCATATAAACAGAAATAAATTAATTTTGGACTTCTTACTTCAGTCTACATTTTTCCTCACATACCTTTTGTATTCTGAGCGCCTGAATTGTTCATTGTTTTAAGCTTTTTTCACAGCTGCTGAAGTGAGGTGTGTCGTTATGCTAGCAGTATAGCCACAATGCTAACAACAACAACAACAACTGACAGACTTAGCATTTTTGTTAAAACGCCTGACTAAAATCATCTAAAAATCGAATGGAAACTGCTTCTGAACCCTTTGGAGCACAAATAATTGTCTGGACTCTTTGTGAAGCTGATTCTCTGTAGTTTTAGCCTTCAATGTTCGACTGACTCTAGTTTTTAGTGAAAAGAAGCTCTGGACAAAAGAACATCAAGTTTAAAGTCCACCTTATATTTTTGGACAAATGTAAGATTCAGTTTAGCTGGTGTCACTAGCCTGGGACAGAATGACACCACCTCATAAGGGGTTTTAATTAAATTGTGATTTGCTTTCAATTAATTGTGCAGAGGCCATGTTACAACATACTAAATATTTGATTTGTTTTTCCACTGGCTCTTTTTTATTGTAAATCCAAAAAGAAGAATGATTTATGAAACAATTCACACTAGAAACTCAACAAAAAATGCCCAGAATGTCTTTATTTATTTGCAATTTTGCCAAATTGAAACAAGCGTAAATAAATAATGGTATAAACTGTTTGAGATGCGTATTAAGCTTGTATTATTTAAAACATGTCACATTTTACATTCAACATAATGTCGTATTCTCATAAAATCCATTATTATCAACAAAGTTTTGAACTTCCATTCCATTTCTGTCAAAAACACATTTAATCACTTTTCAAAAAAACAAAAACTTAACCTGTTGCTATAAATATAAGGACTTGGGGGGAAAAAATATGACAAACAGATGAACTCCAAATTCCAAATTCAGTTGTTTTCTTTTTAAAATCCAGTTTGTTTTTAAAGTTCAAGAGCTCCCAAAATACAATCTCAAGTGCTGTGTGGAGACATGCTTTCATAAAAGATTAAGTGCTCATTTTGGCCAGACGATTATAAACTGTTGTTCCAAGTAAAATACCAGTTTCTGTGAACCATAGAGACCAACTGACTTGAGAGATTTCCAAAAGAAATGTCAAAAACGTACGATAAGCACATTTTCCTACCTTTCTTGAATATGTCACGAAAAGTCAAAAGTCAAGGTATAAAAAAACACAAACTTTAGTTGACGCCACTTGGTGACATTTTCCCGGCCCTAAACTTACCCATTTTAGTAACTTGAAAAAAAAAGGAAAAAGTTGCAGCATAGCTTTAACAAAAATGTGTGGTTATTTTACGTTTTGGCTTTTCGTAACATATAGAGGGATTTTCGGTCGACGTCACTCTCCGCCCTACTGCGCTTGCGTTATGCAGAAAGCGCGCCTCCCCATTTGTTTACATTGGGAAACTTGTTCGAATTAAACACCGAAACGGGACGACAGCTAGCTGCTTTCATCAGGTATGAACCGGTATGATAGACGTCTGTCCCTAAAGCTTGAGTCAGCGTTTTTCTCGCCGTTTTTCTCACTTACCTTAAAGTAACTTCTAAGGATCGTAGGATCAAAGTTCATCCATAAATGTTAGCTTAGCGGCATGGCTTTTGTTTTCGTAAAGTGATAAACTCTTGACATTGGCTGACAACGGAGCTTTTTAGACTTGTTTCCACTGTTTGTGTCTATGTGCGGAGGCTCTTTCTACAGGCGGGGTGCGCGCGCATCGCCCGTGTTGATAAACAAAAAATCCCTCTATAGATGTAAAAAAAAAAAAAAAAAGAAAAAAAAAGTGAAATCATGCTCATCGTACGTTTTTGAAGTTTTGTTGTATATGCAAGTTTTCTTTGGAGGCTGTGTTGACTTTTGCACAATATGTGATGCTACTTGTAATTTGCTAAGAGAAACCATAAAGAAACATTCTCAGTTAGTTTGGCTAAGTGTTAGCATAGTGTGTTCGTTAGCACTTCCTGACAAAAATAACACTGTGGTTTTGCTAAGACAGTTAAATATTAATAAATACCGCAAGATCAAGTAATTAACTAGGGGTGCACTCACACTGACACATCCGAACCGTGCCCAGGCCTGGATGGCCCCTACAGCGCGGTTCTTTTGTCCAGTGTGAGTGCAAACGAACCGCGCTCACACTCGGCACGGTTGTGTCTCTGGCACGGTTGGAGGAGGTGGGCCAGAGCTCGGCACGGTTACTCATGAACACGCACGACTTTAGCGTACAAGCCCCTTGTGACCGCTGATATTTGTCACAAAAAGAAACAAACTGCACCAAACTCGGTGGAAATGCGCTTATCTTGAGTTAGCATTATGACCCGGAGAGAAAAGTTGCGCAGTCTCTCGTTTCCTGTTGTTTTTGCTGCTCCACATGCTCCAAAGCCTGGCGGAGGAGCGCGCATCACGGGTAAAACTCAGGTCTGCCTCATTATATCAAAGATATAATGACCTGCAGGACTTATTTTTGCCGCTGCAGCATTAGCTCCTCGGCACTTGATCCACTCTTCACCGCAACATGTAAACAAACGGCGCTAGAGGATGAAGTCACCGGCCTATGGCTCGGAACGTTAATGCAAATGTGAGTGCGGCCAGAGAACTTTCTGCAATCGGGCTTGAGCGTGGCACGATTACAAAGCCCTAGTGTGAGTGCGCCCTTAGGGTTAAACCGAATTACAGGAGGTAAAATTCGGGGTAAACTTTACAGACATTTTTACAGACATGAACGATTCGCACAGGAGTAGAATCTCAGATGACGTCCGTAATTATTACAATTTACATGAGGTCCTTAGGTAAATATTAGGCCGTGGGAACAGGACTCAAGGCTACGTGAACTGAACATCAGGAGACGAGATTTCTTCCTGTGTATGTATGCGCCAGAGCAGGGACAGAAGCAGAGAAGACGCAGGTAAGGGCTTGTGTCAGTGTCCTGTGTGAAGGAGGGCTAAGCTCAGTCACAGTGGAGAGCTTTAGCTCTTTGCCGTTTTTTGTTTGATCTCAATATGGTCAGTGGTAATTTAAATACTGAAGAATAAAAGTTTTTTATTTGCTCGCACACACATAAACAATGGAGTCAGATATATTTGCTATATTAATTATTGAAGTAATGTATTTGTTATAATAAATACTCACATTGACATTGAACTAATTTATTTAGCTTCAATACTGAACACATTCTTATAATACTTATCTACTGCAGCTGTATTCTGTGCCAAGGAGGGAGTTTTGGGAGAAGATGTGTGTTATGTGTGCGCAGGTTGTTTCTATTGAAGGAATGTGAAGGGAGTGTAGTGGACCTTGAACGCAGCAGACTTGACTGCTCACAGGTCCAGCTCGAAACTTGGGAAGAAGATCATGAATCCTCCTCTTCATCATCATCATCATTATCATTTGCATACTCATATTGAATGTTTTATCTGGGCCCGAGGGAAAGGCGAGCGGTCAGATTGTATACGCCTGACGCGAGTCTCGCATAATCTGTGAGCTACCAGGGAAAGATTGACCCAGACCTGTATTAGATTTTTTTGTTAGGGAATCATTTTTTGGGATGAATAAACTTATTAAATTTAACCTTTTAAATCTTAGCCATCTTTAGAATAAGAACATGCACTCATATTCAGCAATACGAAGGGTTAAAGTTTGAACTCGTTAATGACGTTATATACAGCAGATTCTAAGTAGCAGGGGCGTGCAAACACCAAAGCCCATTGAAATATTGGGACTCATAAAGTCTTTATTACAAAATGATTTCAATATGAATAGGTCTTGATGTAAATTCGGGAAGTGAATCCTATGCAGTAATTTTCCGCTATTTTCAATACCATTTACTTCTCCCAAAGCAATAAGATAAAACCAATATTCCTTAGGCATTGGCATATATTGGACCACTGACATGCAGAGACCTTTTAAGGGACAGAGGCCCCTGTCATCTGATATTCTAATTTTTCGAGACATACTTGTATACATTTATTTTGCAGCAGTGTTTTATCTGCTCTGAGCACACAGGTCCCATCACAGAGGGCTTCTAGCTGAGTTTTTCAGGGCCGAAGCTGAGATATTAAAAGTCAGAGGTTGGAGGTACCTTATATCAGGGTCCTCTTTATTTATGTTAAAATATTCAAAAATAACAATATCACTCCTAAAATGCATCAGATTACAGGAAATTGCATAGGATTCATTAGACTTTTCCCTGGGGGAGGGCCCCCACACACCCCCAATATACATCAAGAAAATCTATTCATATTGAAATAATTTTGTAATAAAGATCTTATGAGTCACTACTTCAATGGGCTGTGGTGTGAATCAAAACTAAAGGAAAATATATTTTCTCCTCTGGTGGAAGCAGTAGTCAATCAATGTATAGTGCGGCTCTTCAAGGATTTGTGTCTTAAAGCAAAACATTTATAAAATAAATGAATTAATCAATTATAAATAAAGTCTTATCTCATATGCTCTTTTTTACTTTGAGCCCCTGCCCTGAGGTCTCTGTACGCCCCTGGCTAACAACAACAACTGGCAGACTTAGTGGAGTTGATAAACAAGCGATACATCATTAGATAGTCAGAACCTTACAGACTGATTTCCACCTGAATAGATACATTAATAGGCCTGTGCTAAAAAGAATCAGATATTAAGTTATTTTATTGTAATAGAAATTGGACATACGTAGTTCTTTTAAGATTTGAAAATGCAAAGATAGTAAATGAAGATGTTTGAGTAAAGAATTGGTTTGCTCATTTAGCCTACTGTACAATTGAAGGAAAGAACACTTGTACTATTTGAATTGGTTCAAGATTCTTAGATGACAATATATTTTGTCATTTTCAGATTGTCTTCGGTGCGTTACATTTGTCTTTTTGACAAGGAAAACAAGATTTTATTAAGTTTAGAAAAAGCAGCTGGCAGAAGAACAGAAAGACTTTTAAGGGTCTTTACCTGTCATTGGCTAGAGCTGGGTAATGCCAAGAGTCAATCGATGCAATGCGTTTCCTGATACAGGGGTCACGATACTATACAGTTCCCCCAAAACAATGCCTATCAAGATATACTTTTGAAAAGAAAAAGAAAACATTTAATTTGATTGTTTATCCATAATGCCTTTACACAAAAATCAATGTACTGACCAAAATAAGATAATCTTAAAAAAAATATGTAGCTATAGAATGACAAAATGCAGAATTTTGTATTTTCACATTGCTTTTAATGTTACATACAAGTGTCCTATGAAGTTTAAGGAGTTTAAGTATCCTGAAACGCCCCGATATGCATAGGCCTATACGACATCTGATACATCGTGTACAGCCTTGTGTATGTTGATATACAACGAAATGTCAAAAATGTTTGTTAACGTCTAAACGTAAGAGACAGACAACCACAACGATGGTCTACACTGTAGACCATCCTGAGTGAGGTTTTCTAGGGCTCTGATGCAACATACTACACCACAAATGTTTATGCGAATGTTTGATTTGTTCTTCCACTTTGGCTTTTTTTATTGTAAATATAAAAAGAATGATTTATGAAACAATTCACACGACAAATTCAACAAGAAATGACCAAAATGCATTTATTTATTTATTTGCAAATTTGCCAAAGTGAAACAGGCTTAAATAAATAATGGTATGAAATGTTTAAGATGCTTATTAAACGTTATTATTAAAAATATGTCTTATTTTACAGGCAGCAAGTCATGTGTTATTCTCAAAAAATGTTCTTTCATTCAAAAAAAAATCAACAAAGTTTTGAACTTTTCCATTTCAGTCAAAAACACATTTCATTACTTAAAAAAAACAAAAACTTAACCTGCTGCAATGACCATAAGGACTTGAAAAAAATTCCATTGTTTGCTTTTAAAATCTAGTTTGGTGTTAAAGTTCAAGAGCTCCCAAAATACAATCTCAAGTGCTGTGTGGAGACATGCTTTCATAAAAGATTAAGTGCTCATTTTGGCCAGACGATTATAAACTGTTGTTCCAAGTAAAATACCAGTTTCTGTGAACCATAGAGACCAACTGACTTGAGAGATTTCCAAAAGAAATGTCAAAAACGTACGATAAGCACATTTTCCTACCTTTCTTGAATATGTCACGAAAAGTCAAAAGTCAAGGTATAAAAAAACACAAACTTTGGTTGACGCCACTTGGTGACATTTTCCCGGCCCTAAACTTACCCATTTTAGTAACTTGAAAAAAAAAGGAAAAAGTTGCAGCATAGCTTTAACAAAAATGTGTGGTTATTTTACGTTTTGGCTTTTCGTAACATATAGAGGGATTTTCGGTCGACGTCACTCTCCGCCCTACTGCGCTTGCGTTATGCAGAAAGCGCGCCTCCCCATTTGTTTACATTGGGAAACTTGTTCGAATTAAACACCGAAACGGGACGACAGCTAGCTGCTTTCATCAGGTATGAACCGGTATGATAGACGTCTGTCCCTAAAGCTTGAGTCAGCGTTTTTCTCGCCGTTTTTCTCACTTACCTTAAAGTAACTTCTAAGGATCGTAGGATCAAAGTTCATCCATAAATGTTAGCTTAGCGGCATGCCTTTTGTTTTCGCAAAGTGATAAACTCTTGACGTTGGCTGACAACAGAGCTTTTTAGACTTGTTTCCACTGTTGTGTGTATGTGCGGAGGCTCTTTCTACAGGCGGGGTGCGCGCGCATCGCCCGTGTTGATAAACAAAAAATCCCTCTATAGATGTAAAAAAAAAAAAAAAGAAAAAAAAAGTGAAATCATGCTCATCGTACGTTTTTGAAGTTTTGTTGTATATGCAAGTTTTCTTTGGAGGCTGTGTTGACTTTTGCACAATATGTGATGCTACTTGTAATTTGCTAAGAGAAACCATAAAGAAACATTCTCAGTTAGTTTGGCTAAGTGTTAGCATAGTGTGTTCGTTAGCACTTCCTGACAAAAATAACACTGTGGTTTTGCTAAGACAGTTAAATATTAATAAATACAGCAAGATCAAGTAATTAACTAGGGGTGCACTCACACTGACACATCCGAACCGTGCCCAGGCCTGGATGGCCCCTACAGCGCGGTTCTTTTGTCCAGTGTGAGTGCAAACGAACCGCGCTCACACTCGGCACGGTTGTGTCTCTGGCACGGTTGGAGGAGGTGGGCCAGAGCTCGGCACGGTTACTCATGAACATGCACACGCACGACTTTAGCGTACAAGCCCCTTGTGACCGCTGATATTTGTCACAAAAAGAAACAAACTGCACCAAACTCGGTGGAAATGCGCTTATCTTGAGTTAGCATTATGACCCGGAGAGAAAAGTTGCGCAGTCTCTCGTTTCCTGTTGTTTTTGCTGCTCCACATGCTCCAAAGCCTGGCGGAGGAGCGCGCATCACGGGTAAAACTCAGGTCTGCCTCATTATATCAAAGATATAATGACCTGCAGGACTTATTTTTGCCGCTGCAGCATTAGCTCCTCAGCACTTGATCCACTCTTCACCGCAACATGTAAACAAACGGCGCTAGAGGATGAAGTCACCGGCCTATGGCTCGGAACGTTAATGCAAATGTGAGTGCGGCCAGAGAACTTTCTGCAATCGGGCTTGAGCGTGGCACGATTACAAAGCCCTAGTGTGAGTGCGCCCTTAGGGTTAAACCGAATTACAGGAGGTAAAATTCGGGGTAAACTTTACAGACATTTTTACAGACATAAACGATTCGCACAGGAGTAGAATCTCAGATGACGTCCGTAATTATTACAATTTACATGAGGTCCTTAGGTAAATATTAGGCCGTGGGAACAGGACTCAAGGCTACGTGAACTGAACATCAGGAGACGAGATTTCTTCCTGTGTATGTATGCGCCAGAGCAGGGACAGAAGCAGAGAAGACGCAGGTAAGGGCTTGTGTCAGTGTCCTGTGTGAAGGAGGGCTAAGCTCAGTCACAGTGGAGAGCTTTAGCTCTTTGCCGTTTTTTGTTTGATCTCAATATGGTCAGTGGTAATTTAAATACTGAAGAATAAAAGTTTTTTATTTGCTCGCACACACTTAAACAATGGAGTCAGATATATTTGCTATATTAATTATTGAAGTAATGTATTTGTTATAATAAATACTCACATTGACATTGAACTAATTTATTTAGCTTCAATACTGAACACATTCTTATAATACTTATCTACTGCAGCTGTATTCTGTGCCAAGGAGGGAGTTTTGGGAGAAGATGTGTGTTATGTGTGCGCAGGTTGTTTCTATTGAAGGAATGTGAAGGGAGTGTAGTGGACCTTGAACGCAGCGGACTTGACTGCTCACAGGTCCAGCTCGAAACTTGGGAAGAAGATCATGAATCCTCCTCTTCATCATCATCATCATTATCATTTGCATACTCATATTGAATGTTTTATCTGGGCCCGAGGGAAAGGCGAGCGGTCAGATTGTATACGCCTGACGCGAGTCTTGCATAATCTGTGAGCTACCAGGGAAAGATTGACCCAGACCTGTATTAGATTTTTTTGTTAGGGAATCATTTTTTGGGATGAATAAACTTATTAAATTTAACCTTTTAAATCTTAGCCATCTTTAGAATAAGAACATGCACTCATATTCAACAATACGAAGGGTTAAAGTTTGAACTCGTTAATGACGTTATATACAGCAGATTCTAAGTAGCAGGGGCGTGCAAACACCAAAGCCCATTGAAATATTGGGACTCATAAAGTCTTTATTACAAAATGATTTCAATATGAATAGGTCTTGATGTAAATTCGGGAAGTGAATCCTATGCAGTAATTTTCCGCTATTTTCAATACCATTTACTTCTCCCAAAGCAATAAGATAAAACCAATATTCCTTAGGCATTGGCATATATTGGACCACTGACATGCAGAGACCTTTTAAGGGACAGAGGCCCCTGTCATCTGATATTCTAATTTTTCGAGACATACTTGTATACATTTATTTTGCAGCAGTGTTTTATCTGCTTTGAGCACACAGGTCCCATCACAGAGGGCTTCTAGCTGAGTTTTTCAGGGCCGAAGCTGAGATATTAAAAGTCAGAGGTTGGAGGTACCTTATATCAGGGTCCTCTTTATTTATGTTAAAATATTCAAAAATAACAATATCACTCCTAAAATGCATCAGATTACAGGAAATTGCATAGGATTCATTAGACTTTTCCCTGGGGGAGGGCCCCCACACACCCCCAATATACATCAAGAAAATCTATTCATATTGAAATAATTTTGTAATAAAGATCTTATGAGTCACTACTTCAATGGGCTGTGGTGTGAATCAAAACTAAAGGAAAATATATTTTCTCCTCTGGTGGAAGCAGTAGTCAATCAATGTATAGTGCGGCTCTTCAAGGATTTGTGTCTTAAAGCAAAACATTTATAAAATAAATGAATTAATCAATTATAAATAAAGTCTTATCTCATATGCTCTTTTTTACTTTGAGCCCCTGCCCTGAGGTCTCTGTACGCCCCTGGCTAACAACAACAACTGGCAGACTTAGTGGAGTTGATAAACAAGCGATACATCATTAGATAGTCAGAACCTTACAGACTGATTTCCACCTGAATAGATACATTAATAGGCCTGTGCTAAAAAGAATCAGATATTAAGTTATTTTATTGTAATAGAAATTGGACATACGTAGTTCTTTTAAGATTTGAAAATGCAAAGATAGTAAATGAAGATGTTTGAGTAAAGAATTGGTTTGCTCATTTAGCCTACTGTACAATTGAAGGAAAGAACACTTGTACTATTTGAATTGGTTCAAGATTCTTAGATGACAATATATTTTGTCATTTTCAGATTGTCTTCGGTGCGTTACATTTGTCTTTTTGACAAGGAAAACAAAATTTTATTAAGTTTAGAAAAAGCAGCTGGCAGAAGAACAGAAAGACTTTTAAGGGTCTTTACCTGTCATTGGCTAGAGCTGGGTAATGCCAAGAGTCAATCGAATGTTTATGCGAATGTTTGATTTGTTCTTCCACTTTGGCTTTTTTTATTGTAAATATAAAAAGAATGATTTATGAAACAATTCACACGACAAATTCAACAAGAAATGACCAAAATGCATTTATTTATTTATTTGCAAATTTGCCAAAGTGAAACAGGCTTAAATAAATAATGGTATGAAATGTTTAAGATGCTTATTAAACGTTATTATTAAAAATATGTCTTATTTTACAGGCAGCAAGTCATGTGTTATTCTCAAAAAATGTTCTTTCATTCAAAAAAAAATCAACAAAGTTTTGAACTTTTCCATTTCAGTCAAAAACACATTTCATTACTTAAAAAAAACAAAAACTTAACCTGTTGCAATGACCATAAGGACTTGAAAAAAAATTCCATTGTTTGCTTTTTAAAATCTAGTTTGGTGTTAAAGTTCGAGAGCTCCCAAAATACAATCTCAAGTGCTGTGTGGAGACATGCTTTCATAAAAGATTAAGTGCTCGATTTGGCCAGACAGTTAGGAACTGTTGCTCAAAGTAAAATGCCAGTTTCTGTGAACCATTGAGACCAATTGACTTGAAAGATTTTAGCCAGCCCAGTCTTCAAAGAAATGTCGGTATACAACGAATGTCAAAAACGTTTGTTAAGCATGTTTCCTTACCTTTCTTACGTCAATATGTTACAAAAAGTCAAGACTTGTGCCTTGTCCACACAAAGATAAAACAAGGATAGTTTTAAAAACGATCTGCTGTCTTAGGATTTGTGAGCGTCTACACAAATCAGTAACCAGCCTGAACAGGTGTAATGCCTGTAACTGACCAGAGTGTGGCGCTGTGACACAGACACAAAAAGGAAGTAGAAATGACACTGTGTGTTCTGTTATTTATGGTGAAATGAGACGCAGGTTTTGAACATCATATAAAGGTTAGTACATTCTGCTGGTGAGAAGCTCTCTGCCGCTTCTCTCTCTTTCTCTCTCTCTCTCTCTCTCTTGTTCCTTCTTTTCTCATCGTGCACGTAACATGTGCGCGCTTTCTCTCTCTCTTCCTCCTCATCTTTCCCTTGGTCCGCGGGGATGAAAGACGTGCCTTCCCTGTCTTTCGTTCTCCTTCCTCTTTTACCTGCTTCACGCTTATACACAAGTCTCCTGTCTCTCTCCTCACTCCTCTGCGGTGCATCAAACTTCTCACACGTATAGTTGGCCACTTCAAAGACTCAATAACTGAGGTGGTTTTGCGCTGTGTTTTTGATGCAGCTGTCAATCATCTGCGGAGCAGCTCTGCGTCTTGACCTGAACCCGGCCCGACAACTGAGCGAGAAATGTGGGCCTGGCCCAAAAGTCGGGTCGGGCTCGGGTTCAGAATCTAAACTCTACTCTGGGCAGTGATGTCCTCATGGAAAAAAAAAAGTTTCAGATACAGCATGAATGTGGAAACGCTATAGTGGAGTTTTGAAATCTTATCACCCTGAGACCTGGTTTCAGAAATATTCGTTTTCAGTGTCTTGAAACTCCTGCAATGTGTGTCCGATGTGTGGTTTAGGACAAATATTTGTTCTGAAACGCCTGAGCTTGGCTTCGTGTGGACAAGGCAGTAAAATAACCACGAATTTTGGTTGAAGCCACATGGCAACATTTTCTTTGAGTTTAAAATAACCAATAGATTTGTGGTTGTTTTACGTTTTGGCTTTTCGTGTGAAAATTTGTACGTTTTTGACATTTCGTTGTATATCTACGTTTTCATCTGAAACGGTGTTGATTTTTGCACAATATGTGATGCTGCTTGTATTTTGCGAAGAGGAAGCAAAAATTCACAGTTTGTTAGGCTAAGTGTTGGCTTGGTGTTTTCCTTAGTACTTCCTGTCTAAAATAACACAGCTTTGGTTTAATTTTAAAAAATATGGGCCTTATTTATCAAGCCAAGTGCTAAATTGCAAGAGCAATGTAAAAATATGCTATTGTGAACGTTTTGCACTCAATTTAATATTGGAACATGCACAATGTAACATGTTACACCAAACAGATATGCAGCACCTCAGATTTTGCATCTTTAGTGTGTGTGTGAGAGAATAATGTCAGCTACAAACAAGTTTTCTCTAACTTATTTTGCACATGAGCAAATGCTTGATCAATCTGGCCCAATGTTTTTTGAGATGTGTTTACCTTGTCATGCGTTGGCTGCTGTCTGTGAGTTACATTGCATTCATGTGCTTTTTATCTTGGAAAGTCTGCGTTATCATGTTAGTGCTACAACACTCTTTTTAGAGCTTTCAGCAAGAACTCTTGGTAGCTGCCTCAGTGTTACATGTGTCAGTTACTAAACAATAGTCTTTTCAGGACAATTGTGTTGCCCTTATAATATGAACAACTGACAACAGTAATGTTAGTCAGTGATTTAAGTACCGTGATTTCTGGACAATAAGCCGCTACTTTTTTCACAAACTTTGAACTCTGTGGCTTATACCATGATGCAGCAAAATTTTAGATTCTTATTGACTTACAATTAACAACTTTATCATGTACATTATAATTTTTCTAATCTAAATCTAGTTGGTGCTGCTTAAATTCAGGTGCGCTCATTAGTCTGAGAATTACGGTATTTGATATACGTCAGTTTCCATACAGCAGAAAGTCAAACAATGACCATCAACTTTTTACAAATGTTTCAGAGTAGTTTTTCAACTCAGTAAACAAAACAAAAAAACACATAAATGCACAATTTGCAAAGGGATCTGCTTGTCCTTCATTGGTTTATGAAACTTAACGTTAACTTTGAAATACAATGATAATGAACTAGCTGTTTGGCCTTTGCATTGATGGTTATGCTATAAAATGTAGATTTGTTCTTGTATTTACTTCCTAAATTTAAAGTTGGAATAGGGGTTTGGAGTAGGTTTTTGGAAAGATTTGTTATCCAGGTTATGGGTTAAGTCGCATTATGCTTTAAAGAGCCTATTTCCAGCCATACTTTTGACTCCATTGTGTCTGTGGGTCATTTGTGCATCAGCAGAGAAGCCCAGACTTTCCTCGCTCCAGACACTTCATGAGAGTGCCAAAGCTGGTAGATTTTCCAGTGTATTCTAAGTCCCTCAGAGGCCTTCTCCAGCGATATAACCCGGAACATCTCTCCAGTGAGGGGCAAATCCAGGAGCCACCCAGAACAGTGAGAGACCTTACTCACTTATTCAAATTTACCGCCAACTGAAGAGAAAAACAAAGCAAACATTACTGAGACTGAAAAAAAAAGAAAAAGTCAGGTTGACTGATACTAACTGAATAGACTGCACTCATGTTCCATATTCATGGAAGGGTGGTCTCTCAATGCTACCCTGCAATGAGTCAAACCTTAACAGTGGTCCCCAACTTCTTTTCTTATAAGGACTGGTACAGTCACAGTTTATACACAACAATCAGTTACCATCTTCTGGGGCCTGGTAGCGCATGGCACACAGACTGGTTTTGGGCCCTGGATTGATGGTGAGGACCATAATCTCAAATAGATATAACGACAGTTAAAATCAACCAAGCGACTGAATCCTACAAGCTAACTGCAGCCAAACCGTAAGTGCACTGTCTAGAAAAGTAAGTGGGCAGAATAAAGTGGATAGCAAACATTTACAATTCACTAAATAACTAATAGTGTACTACAAGTTTACAAAAGATTGGGTGTAATTGTAAAGTACTCACAGTAAAGTCTCCAGTCGACAATGAGAACTCTGGCTGAGATCCAGAAGCTCTTGGACATCTGCCTCCTTCAGATTGTTCTCCCACAGGACAAGTTTAGACTTTAGAGCCAAGGCCAGTAATGTACAGCTGGACTTGGGTAAACAGGAATTATTCACTCTGAAAAAATAAATATAGAAGTAAATAAATAATGTTGAAATGCTCTTATTCATTAGATTTTTGTTTATAATAATTTCTTTAAACACTTTTGATAGGATAATTTTCAATAAGACATAGTGAATTTGATTATATTTGAGATCTGTTTTGCTGTTTAAATCAGGTTTTGACATATAGAGGATATTAAACTACTTACCTTGCAACCATTTATTAAATATGGCCCAAAGGAACATAATGACAGACATTACAATATGACATGAACATTTCTGGTTACTCTTTAATTTGTTAAATGATTCTTTAAACTCAGTTGTGAGTTGTCTTTGTTTCAAAACTCAAATTAATTTAAACTTTTATTTGTCAAATTCTTTACCACCACCAAACTAAGTCAAACTTTAAAAATGTGATTATCTGTCATATGGGCTTCATTAAGCTTTAGTAGTTTATGTTAAGTTTGCATGAATGGAGTTTGTGAACGGAGACCTCAAGACATTGAAGTACTGATGCTATCGTTTTTTCTTTATACAATCACATAAGTCCCAACTGAATGCACTCATTTCTTGCTTGGTAACATTTTAATTAAATCGTTTTAGGTCTAAATGCTATGTTGTCTTTTTACGTGTAGATACATGTGATGAAAAGTGGTAAATGACATTTATAACAAACAAATTCAACTTACTCTAGAGTCTCCAGTCTGCAGTTCGGATTCTGCAGAAAACTACACAGAAGCTCCATCACTGATTCTTTCATCTTAGTAAAACCTAGGTCCAGTTTTTTCAAATGTGAAGGGTTTGACTTCAGGGCTGACAACAAAGTCAGGCAACTGGACTCCGACAAGCTGCATCTGTACAATCTGAAATGAGAAAAATAAAAAGCTCTAATTTTTTCACTATTTATGACATTCTGCAAAGGAGATGGCATCAGGTTCCTTAACAGAACAAATACCTAGCACAAGTTATGCCAGTGTGAAATGTGACTTATACCAGTAACACTCACATAAGAGTCTCCAGCTGACAGTTCGGAGTCTGCAGAAAAGCACTCAGGTGACCAACACTAGAGTCTTTCAGTTCATTCCCGCCCAGGGCCAGTTCTCTCAGGTGAGAGGGGTTGGACTGCAGAGATAGGGCCAAAGAAGAACAACTGGATTCGGACAGAGAGCAACTGTTTATTCTGAAAAACACCGCATGACACACAAGATAAGATCAATTTGTCATTGACTGGGTCTCACCAGCCATAGTGCAATTTATAAATTTACATAATTATTAAAACTGGCAAAATAATACATATTAAAACAAAAAACTAAAGCTTCAGAACAAAACATAACAGACATTATATGTATATTACAAAATAACAGCGTCTCATACAGCCTTGCAGCAAGTCATACAGCTTGAGAAAATGAGCTGTTTAGCAAGAAAAAAATCAAGTCAAAAGTATTTACACATGTGCAAAATGGTTTGTGCGTGACTGAGTAGTCACAAATGCAAAATATTGATTCATGGGTGACCTAATGTAGTATTTTATGACAATGTAAAGTCACAGGCAAATCAAAATAATGCATTTTCGTCTGTTTGGTGGAGGGTTTTCTCTCTTTAGATGCATTACTGCAAACATGAATTTGCAACTTGAATACACCAGTGGTAGCCATGACTCAAATCTCTCTAGTCTAAAGGTGAAAACTTACCTTAGTGTCTTGAGGTGACAATGTGGACTCTGCAGTCCACTACATAAGACCTCTATTTCAGAATTCACCTCGGGGTTTACACTTAGGTCTAGGACCTCCAGGTAAGAAGGGTTAGACTTCAGAGCTGATGCTACAACTTCAATGTGAAGCTTTGAGAGTTCACAGTCAGAAAGTCTGTGGATTAGAAAACAGGGGAAAAAAATATTTACACAGTGATAATGACTGACAAAATCGTATGCGGTCATATGAGGCCAAACTTAAGTTTTGAGAAGACTTACGAAGCCTTTTTGCAGTTCCTCACAGCTGGGAGCAGTCGCAAGCGTCCTTCAGGTGAGGCGTTGTACTTCTTTAGCTCCAGCTCCTCTATTACCTCATCTGACATCTGCAGCATGTAGGCCAAAGCCGAACACTGGACTTCAGACAGCTTCTCTGACCTGCTCTTTGTCTTCAGGAGGTCCTGGATGTGCTGATGGATGGAGTGTTCATGTAGCTCCTTCAGACAAAGGAAAATGTTGATACTTCTGTCAGGAGAGATGGTTCCAGCGTTCATTCCTTTTAAGTTGTTGATGACTTTTTGTCTCATCTCTGGACCAGCGTGTGTTGAACTCAGAAGAGCTTTCAGGAGTATCTGGTTGGACTCCAGAGAAAGACCATGGAGGAAACGCACAAACAAGTCCAGGTGGCCGTTTGGACTTTCAAAAGACTTTTACATGGCCCTTTTAAGAAAGGCATCGACTGTTGAGCAATGTTTCCAGGATTTACGAAAGGCTTTTGTCTTTTTGCTAAAGCACCAGTGCATGTAAACTGCAGACAGAAACTCCTGGACACTTAGATGGACAAAACAATAAATAGGCTGTGAATAGCTGAAAGTCACATTCTCCTGTTTAAAAATCTTTGTACAAAGTCCTGAGTAGACAGAGGCTTCAGTCAGATCCAAACCAATCTTCACCAGGTCTTCTTGATAGAACATTAGGTTCCCTTTCTGGAGATGCTTATAAGCAAGCTTTCCAAGCTTGAGAATGAATTCAACTTCAGTCTGTGTCAGCCCCAGATCACTAGTCTCCTGCTTGTACTTCCTCTTCCTGTAAGTCTGTACCAGCAGGAAGTGAGCGTACATGTCAGTAAGGGTTTGTGGCAGGTCTTCTCTGTGCTCTGTCTTTAGCATGTGCTCCAGGACTGTGGCTGTGATCCAGCAGAACACTGGTATCTGACACATAACGTTTAGGCTCCTGCACGTGCTGATGTGTGGAAAGACTCTGGCACATAGTTTCTCATCTGTGAACTTCTTTCTAAAATACTCCTGTTTCTGTTTGTCTGTGAGGAAACCTCTTACTTCAGTAAAGCGATCCACTAACTCCGCAGAGATCTGATTGGCTGCTGCTGGTCTAGAAGTGATCCATATAAGGGCAGAAGGAAGCAGTGTGCCTTTAATAAGATTTACCAGCAGCACATTGACTTTTGCCCTTTGATTTACTTTCCTAATGACTTTACATGTGTGGAAAGGGAGAGTTTGTCTGCTCTCATCAAGACCATCAAAGATGAACAACAGCTTCTTCTGGGGCAGAGTTGCAGCTGTTACGTTATGTAATGAGGCATGAAACTCTTTTATTAGAGACAGCAGGCTGAAACGTTTCTGTCTTACTAGATTCAGTTCCCTGAATGAAAGGGGCACCACCAGATCCACATCTCGGTTTTCTAAATCCTGTGCCCAGTCCAAAGTGAACTTCAAGTAAGAGAATGTTTTTCCTACTCCAGCCACTCCACAGGTTAGCACCACTCGGGTGGGTTTGGGATCAGATGGTAACGGTTTAAAGATGTCATGGATCCTAATTCCAGCAGAAGAGACAGTCTTTTTGGAAAGAGTCTCTAGCCACCTCTCTTCATGTTGTGTTTTGACCCCTTCACTGTGACCTCCTGTGATGAACAGCTCAGAGTAGACCTTATTCAGTAAAGTTGTACTTCCTTTATCAGTTCCTTCAGGAACACTCGCACATCTCAGCTTTAAACTCCTCTTATGGTAACCTATAAGAAACACATGAAAGTCATAGTGTTGGTTTATAGTGGGAGGATACATAGATGATGTGTACGTTACTACAAGTTGGTACATGGTGCGTTGCACGGTACACACCATGTACCATGAAACACACCATGTACCATAAACACACTATTGATTGTAACATACTACTACTACTACTACAATGGTGTGAAACATGATACTAAGTGTTGGTACAAGGAATGTTGCTGTAAGTTGACACATGGTATGTTGCGTGTTACTGCAGGTTTGTACACAGTTACATGCTACTGGAAGTTGGTATCTGGTATATTACATGTTACTACATTGTGTTACATAGTGTATTACATGCTACTGGAAGTTGGTATCTGGTGTATTACATGTTACTATAGTGTGTTACATAGTGTACTGCATGTTACTACAGTGTGTTACATAGTGTATTGCATGTTACTGTGCATGTTACTACACGTTGGTAAATGATGTGTTACATGTTACTACTGGTTACTACAGTGTGTGTTGTGTGTTACTACAGGCCAGTAGATGTGTAATATAGATTACTTGTTACATTTAAGCAGAGTACTGGACATACTTTCTACTGAAGTGGGTGAGTCCAGGCTGGCAGAGAAACACTGTGTACAATAGAGTCCTCTGCTGGTTGTAACTGGATCACTCTGCTCTGTTGCACATATGCAGCAGAACACATGCCGGCCTGGTCCTGGAGCCTTTCTAAACACATCAACACATTACAATAAATGTATTAATTAAATTTACTAATCATTTATACAACACCTGGGTCACATACAGTAACTCTTGCTGTGGTTCAGGCTCAGAACTAAATTCTGGAGGAAGATACTTAGAATTGTCACTCCTTAGAGATATGTTGCTGGACATTTTAGACTGCGCTCTCGTCTGAGAATCACAGCTCTGAAACATAACATTATTCAGACATTCATCTTGAGTGGTCACAAATTTTACAATTATACAGGTTATTTATTCAGCCAAAGTCAGTTACTTCATCTGTACTACAAGCATGGACCTGACAGTTGATTTTAAGACGTGATGAGTTTGAAAGACAATTTGGCAAAGAAAAGCTAAGTTGATGGAGGATTGGCTGTAGAATGATAGGCAGAGGGAAAACAGGCTGAGAAGAATGATAGGCTGAGAGATGATGATAGGCTGAGAGAAGACAGGCATAAGAACTATAGAGCACGCTACTGTAGTCACACTTGTTGAGTGGGTTGAAGCTTTGAATGAGTGAAGTGAACTGCTTTTAGACAGTCTTTTCTATGAGACTGCTCCCTCTCTTCATCTTCAATGGCACTCTCCATCATGCAAGTCTGAGAAAAACCCAGTCAGACAATCAACATGGAGCAGTCACAACAGGAAGGAAGTGCATGATGCAGTTTGGTAACACGGATATACTGGTAATCGTGTGATGTGGAAAGCAACTTGACGTCTGTTGTGTTTGTAGTTATCTGTGCTAAACTTGACCTAGTCACATTGTTTGCGTGTGTAAAAAAAACAAAGGAGTGAATGAACAACCAATGATATGAACTTGTGCATCCTTTTAAATGTAATAACTGGATAATAAGTTCCCACATCCCCTTAGCCCTTGTTTAGTCAGAGAAAGTGTTTGTGTTCACACAGCAAAAGTTTCTGAAAGTGGGGCTGAAAAGCTTTAACATTATTGTATTTTCTGGAGCATTTAAACAGGTCATTTGTTGGTGGTAGGAAAACAATAAACATAAAATGAGGTACAAACTATGATGTTCAAAAGCTAAAAATGTCATTGGAAAATTTACAATAAAATACAATTATTCACAGTTGTTTCTAATAATACATAGTTACTTTTTACAAATTTAAACATTTATTCTGGGAGTTACTGCTATTAAGAATTTTTTCTTGAGGAAAAGGTAAGATTGTCTAATTGTACTAGGAACTGAAAAAAGTTCCCCTATTGTAATAACAAACAGAATATAACACAATATTACACCCAAGATGTTATTTCATTGTGTATTATGAAACAAAATGACGTCTTTCTCATGAATGAATGAAAATGTTTATTTCGGTTGCATAACATACATATTAGACATGTACATGTGTTTATCAAACATAACAAAAACAACCGAAAAGGTATAGGCTGAAGCCATGGCTTATTACGCCTACCCTTCTTACAAAATCTCACCTACCCTCTAACTTAGAATACATGTGCATTGCAAGTTTGAAAACAAACAAACAAACAAAACAATTTGCACATTTTTAAATATTCAACTTAAGTTTCCATCTTATACTTTATATATATTTTGGATTTAAAGATTTTTTTAAAATGAAAAATAGAATTGCTTCTCTTAAGTTCATCAGGCAAAGCATTCCACAAAACAACCCCTTGAATAGAAATACAATGTTTTTTCACATTTGTTCTGACCACTTGTTGCTTAAACATGTCATTTCCTCTTAAGTCATATTTACCCTCTTTTGTTTCAAACAAACTTAATATTTCTGATGGCATAAGTTGTTTTTTGACTTTATACATAAATACAGCTGTATTAAGATTGACTAAATCATAAAACTTCAGTGCTCTATATTTAGGAAATATTAGTTTAGTTGATTCATTATATGATGAATGATTGACAATCCGAATAGCCTTTTTTTGCAAAATAAATACAGGTTTAGTATTAGTCTTATAGCTATGCCCCCAAATTTCAACACAATAAGTCATATATAACTCATCAATGTTTTGAAAATGGATGTTTAGTTATTTGGAGCAGACTCACTCAAAACCTAATTAAATCTTGTAAGTCAGGGGTCTGCGGGCCATCTGCTACCGGGCCCCAGAGGATTTTTTAATTTTTATTTTATTGCCATTTTATAATCTATCACTCTTTCCTTGTGCTTTAGTATGATAATATAGTCCCAATTAATCCAAGAAACAGCAAATTCAAGCAATAAGAGCTAAAAAAAAAATGCACAATAATTTTTTTTTTTTGCATTTTACAAGGTTGTTTTCCGCGCTACCCAACCTCAACCGGTCCCTGCAAAGAAATTTGTGACTGTAACGGTCCTTACAAGAAAAAGGTTGGGGACCGCTGTTGTAGTTTAACTTAGCAGTTTTTGACAAATTCACCTCATATTTTACAACATTGAAACAAATTTGACAATTATATCAGTCAGGGACACTCTCATTTGTATTAAACTTTGTTTGATGTGTTTTGGTAGTCATTTTTTGTGCATTATTGATTGTATCATCAGCCTGTTATGACAGGATGTGCTACATTTACAATTTTCCAAAACTACAGGCCATAATTACGTTATCAGCTTCTACAAATCAGCGTGATGATCCAAAAAAGCAGATCATTTTGCTAAGATATTTCAGTTTGAGTTCAGAGCAGTTATTTGCTGTGAAACATGCTGCCACATGTTTCGATGTTTTTACCTACCAGACGAAAAGCGCCGCACCCTGCTAACATCACCCACTCTCTGCTTGTCACAATCTTTGTTTATTTGAAAATGTTAGCTTCATGTTGATAGATGTCCTAAACTATCTTTAGATTAAATAACAGTAAAAGTCGCAAGTTACTAAAAATAACTATAAACTAACAATATATAGGCAAATATTTGTTTGTATTGTGCACAAACCAGCCCTGCTAAGCCAAAAAACCTCAGAAAAACACTTTATTCGTTTATCACCATGGCGATACTCAGAGGGATTCAAATATAAAACATGGCACATAAAACTTCTCTATTTACTAAAGGAAAACTGACGCATTCTGATGTTCTTATGCTTTATGTGCTATAAATCAAATAATAAAACATGTTTAAGAGCAGACTTAGTTGAATATAAGAAAGCCTGCATAATGAGAGAACTAATTGACATGTTTTTTCTAGTGTCTTGCTTTATGTTCATTATATTTCCAGAAGTTTCTGAGCAGCTTAGACAGATAGAAGCATTATGAGTAGAACTGTTTCCTATTTAATACAGGTTTCGTTTTCAAATGTCAGTCGGGTGTTTTAGGGTTGAACTGATGCTTCTGTGGTTAAGAAAGCCAAAAACACATGAGCAATCTTGTATCATAAAAAAACACTCTGACAAAAAGAAGTTGTGAAAGATATGAAAACAAACATGAGAAAAGTCCATGCTCTACTTCCTTTCAAAATACCAAAGAAATGAACAGATCACTTACCTTCCTGAAGAGTTGTTACATGTGTCTATTGTTTTATATTTTCACTTTCAGGTGCTTTGCCTCCTTCAGTTTACAGGAAGTCATGTGATTGGATGATGTCATGTCATGTGACAGCACAGCCGGGCAAAGCAGGTTAAGCTTATACTGAATATGCTCAGTAACTATGACGAGGAGAATTGACACATTTTTTAGGCAAAATCAAACATGAGACTAAATTAGAAGACATAAAAAGTTAGAAAAAACTAAGAAAAAATAGTGTTTGCTTTTTTAAGTTTACAGTTTAGCACCTGGATTCATAAATAAGGCCACAATCACATTTCAAACAAAGCCAGCGCTGGAGAACTAAAAGTGAGAGAGAGGGCCAGTCTGAAGGTATGACTGGTCCGATCTGCTGTAGGTGTAATTACAAATGTCACCTAAAATCACAGCAGTACAGTGACATCATAGGAGGCCTACTAGAAATGTCAGTGCTAACTACAGTGAGCACATTTTGACTATTTTGACACGAGACGACAAATTTAACACTGAATTTGGTTGTTTAAATTCTTCTATAGCAAAAATGTATTATGTTCTATGTTGTTTATATATGAGGAAAAACAACATATTTGACAAATGAATGTATTTCTAGTCATACGTGTATGCCACATGTTATATATGCCAATAATTTTATGTTTGTATCTGGGCTGTTATGTATGAATATTCTGTGCTACATACAGTATAAGTGACTGTTCAAAATCCATAGAAAGCATTAGAAAGATGTCATTGTGCTGACCTATGCAAAACATATTCAAATTACCTTTGATACTCAGAAGTTAACCAACGAGATGAGGTAGGAACTTTGACATTTTCATATTGTATTTTTTTTTATTATTAAAATACTTAGTTTCATCATAAAAAGACATATCACTTAGTGTACCCAGGTATTGTGTGTATTTCTATTGGACTACAAAAATCACCTATATGATTTTGATGTTGCTTTAAGTATGAAAGTGGCCATAATCGGTCTGATTTTATATACTGAATGCATAGAGGGATTTTTTGTTTATCAACACAGACGATGCACGTGCACCCGTTATGCAGAAAGAGCAGTCGCTCACAGACACAAACAGTGGAAACAAGTGGAAAAAGCTTCCATTGTCAGCAAACTGCAAGAGTTTATCAATTTGCGAAAACAAACCTTAAACTGCTAAATCAACATTTATGAAGTAAATTTGACCCTACGACCCTTAAAAGTCACATTCAGGTGAGTCGAAAAACTGTGAGAAAAACACTGTTTCAAGCTTTAGGAGACAGACGTCTGTCAGACTGGTTCAGACCTGATTGAAACAGCTAGCTCTCCTCCCATTTCACTGTTTTATTCAAAGAGTGGGTCTTTCTGCATAGCGCCGCACTGTAGAGATTAAAGTGACGTTGGCCGAAAATATCATTATCATACATTTTTATTTTAGAAAATCTAATGCTTACACAATATAAAACATACAGCTTTTGTCATATGGGTTTAGCAGTTAGATCTTTACAAGCACACCAACAAAATGATTTGTGTTGTCATTAACAGCTTTATTTATTGACCAAAAATACATTCCAAAAACTGAACTTCATTCATTACACTTTCTCTCTCACCTGCCAATAAAGCAGTCAGCAGATTTAGTTACATGGGTAAGTGTAATAGCTCTATCTTTCCTCCCATTGGTCATTTGAGGTGAAATTCTTTTCTGAAATTGCAAAAACCTGCAGTGTCAGGTCTGCACTCAGCACTCGCTCCATCACACAGTACTATATATGCTTACATACACAAAGATGATCAGGATCAATACTGACTGCTGACCGGGCCTGGAGCAGCAGCCAAACTCTTCTTTAGCTCCTCCTCTTTCTCTGAATACCTCCAGGGCCACCGCGGGACATTTGTCATCTCCAGGACAGGGGACAGAGGGCGGGACAGTAAGTCAAACTCCACATACACTCTGACACAAGCACTTGGCGAGGTTAGACCCAAATGAAAATGTCACCAGTGAGATACAGTGCAGAAGTAGCCAGGTCAGGCGAGGCGAGCTGGGCTGTGGGAACAAGACATGGACAGGTACAAAATATTCACTTCAAGTCAGAGGTGCAGCAGCAAATTCTGGACTCCAGGTACAAACTTTATACCAGTAGTTATTCACATAATAATTATTTGGCAAGTTGCTAAATGAGATTGCACTTTAGTGTTTCATTAATCTGTTTACTATTTCTTTCGCTGAAACAATTAGTTTTTTAGATTTTTACCCCACTTGAGTAATAGAATGTTAAAGATTTGCCAATTGAGAACATCTTTTAGTTCTGATATCAGTGGGACTTTACTGGTTAAAGAAAGGTCAGTGATTACATTAATACATTTTAAACTCATTTTAGTGTCATTTTGGTGTAAATATTGCTCATAAAACCTCTTTTGTCCAGCTCTGAGGTGCGTGAATAATGATCTAAATGATTATTCAATGAATGCATTTGTTTTTTGGTTGTGATTAACTTGTTGCAGCCCTGTTGCTCTCATTTGTTTTCAAAAATCTACCTCATGAGTTTAAAAAAAAATAAATAAATAAATAAAGAATAATTGTTGCTTTTGAGGGCCCTGTGTCATATATCTGGTTAAAGCTGGGATACCTACATTATTTGTACATACATAATTAAGAACATAAGTAGTAGCCTGATGCTTTAGTCGGTTTTATTTCACTTCGTGGAAACTGTCTGACATTGCATCATTGGACTTCATTTGCTTCACAGTAGGAGAAGACTTTTTTAATTTAACCATTAGCTTCTTTCTGGTCGTTTTATAGTCCAGGAAGTAGAACATAAACGCGCAACCGTATCGTATTCTAAATTATTATTTTACACAAGGTCAAAGGAGAAAAATGTATACAGTCTGCTTTTTCAACTCAGGTTGGATCTGGCACACACCGGCTTGCTCCTGATTGGACAACTGCACTTCCTGCTTTTTGGGAAATGTCTGCTGTCCTGCGATAACAAAAATAAAATTGAGCTACCAGGTGGTGCCAGCCTTCCTACAAAAGTATTAATGCATAAAATGTGACTATTGCTACAGAATGATGGTTGTTTTATTTTTTGTACATGCAGGTGATGTTCCACCATCAGAGAGCTAGGCAGTGTTGCAAAAATGTATCTTATAGTCATTCAAGTTTGGATTTATATAAAGTGTTTATCTGGCTGAGACAGGACGTGTTAATATGTCCTGTCTTATATTATTAATATTAATAATGTAAATTAGGTCAGGCTAATTTCAATCTATTGTCCCTCTCATTCATACATGAACACTAAGGGCAAGGTGGGCAACTGTTTTGCCCAAGAACACAATAAAAGTATGCACTACTCCTCAGTGCTGCCCATGATATTTCCTTGGTCTCCCATCCAAACACTAACCAGGCTTAGTTCTTTAATCACATTTGCGTTAAATATTTTACTTTTATTGATATCAAGTTATAATAGAAGGAAATAGGTAAAAGTAACTATCAAGTCTATATTAACTTGCTCATGCTTCATGTAAAACCCAGGCCTAATAATCTAAGTATTGTGGTTATTTCACTTTTCTTACCAGTGTAAGCCATAACTCTGCAGGAAATGTCTCCCTCTGGTGGTAGAACAAAGAAACGACAAGAAAAGAATGGCAAAAAGTGTAGACAAAATAGATCTAACACAAACATCTAACATGTGTTTATCTGAAAGTTTATAATCATATATTATCAACTTGAAACAAATTTAGCTTATGACACCTAAGCCTGGTTGTATTAGGATAAATCTAAGCTGATATCCCTGGTCCTTTTTACCAATTAAGCATGCATCACATCGGTAAACATGTTGAAGAAACCTAGAAATCCTCGTGGACAGATATGATTTATGAAATGGTTACATTATGAGACGTAATGTTAAATGAATGAAGTGTGTCATCCAATCAGCTCTCTCTTACAGACAGCACGAGTCTCAGGCACCAGGAGAGGGCCACGTGCTTTAAAAAGATCTATTATTTCTCATGTCTTTTCAAACATGTAAATCGTTGAAATTTCGACCAAAAACAGAAACATAACAGTCAAACTACACAAGACACATGAAGTCCACTAGAGGGAGACAAAGGGCATTGTATTACCAGACATACCTGTTGAATTTTTCTCACCACAGCATTGTATCGTCATTTTTCATCCAAAAATATGCAAACAGAAAATAAACATGCATTACCAATACCACCTGAAGACTTTTGGTACTTCTTTCAACTTCAGTGACCAAAAACATTCAAACAGATTATATTAGATCGATGTTGAAAGCAATACAAAGTTACTGGTATTGAGCCCATAAAGTTTAGGTTCCTATGATTTATTCTGGATTACACATTAAAACTGGGATTACCAACTTTTCAGTCATAAAGTGAGAACTGTCTTTTCAACCAAAAGGTACGTATATTATTATTAAAACAGGGGTGTCAAACTCAAATGGAGCTGCGACCAAATCGAGTCAGACTTGGTCCAGGGCTGCATTTTTAAATATAGGTCCTTCTGAGTTATATTTAAGCATGGCAATTGGGCTTTATAAAGCTTAACTGCCCAGGTTTATATTGTATCATGTTACATTTCATTGCATTATACAATTATAGCATATATGGTCATTACAAGAAAATTTCAAACAAATTTAAATTAGTGCATTTTAGGTTTTTAGTAACATCTCAGCAATACACGCCTTTATATTTTTATTGGCTTCTTACCAATTCTTGCCTATGTGGCTCCTCTCATCAGAGCTAGGCAGCAGTGTATTGTGGGACCTGTAGTTCAAATTGTTGTGAGCTTGTATCAGGGCATCACTATCAATAATAATTAAATATCATCCAACACTTTGACACCCCCTGGTCTAAATCACATTTTAAGTATTTTATTAAAGAACAAAATCCTGCACTCAGACTTTACTTGCAAAACTGTGATTTATTTAGACATCAACGTTTTGCAAGTTAAGTCAGTAGGCCTACACCGAAATGTCAAATTGTTACATTTTTGTAGCATAGTGACATAAAAAAAGGCGTAAAAACCATCTTATCGTCTACATTTTCTTCGGAGACTGTGTTGCAGCCGGAATTTTGTTCTTTTGATTTATGCTCTAACATTCTCTTTATATGCACCTGTCCTAGAGCAACTCATGTCTTTTACTTTTACACTATTTCTCAAAGCTACTGTCTGTAAAAAGATGTTTTTGAATTGTAATTGCAGCCAAAGGAATGTATGTGCATTATGGATGGAAAATCGAAGTTTGTAACAATCTAGACGAAAGGCCAGAATCGATCAATTTTGCACATGCAGCCACTGACTTACACGCACACTCTGTAATTGTATAACACAGACAATGATACAAGAATAGTCCCAATGTTTGAAGAAACAAAGTGTGAACTTGAACAAGACATGAGTGAATGTGCTTTATTGAGTGTTAACTGATGAGTTAACAACTCTAAATATGGACACTAAGGGCCAGATTTATCAAGCATTTGCTCATCTGCAAAGCAGGTTTGGGGGAGCAAACCCTTGGCAGAGAATATATTTTTCTCTCTCACACACTCTAAAGATGCAGAACTTAAGGTGGTTCATATCTGTTTTGTTTAGTATTTTGTATCAGTATTAAAGTTTGTGTAAATTGTTCATAAATACCACATGATTTGTTTGCACCTGCAATTTAGCACCTGGCTTGATAAATCAGGCCCTAAAACACGGCCTGATTTATCAAGCCAGGTGCAAAATTGCGAGTGCAAAAATAAAACAAATCATGTGTTCTTTTGGAGCACTTTACACAAACTTTAATATTGGATGATGCACATACAAAATACTAAACAAAACAGATATGAACCACCTCAAATGTTGCATGTTTAGAGTGTGTGAGAGGAAAAATGTCATCTCTGCTAAGGTTTTGCTCCCCCTAACTTGTTTTGCACATGTGCAAATGGTTGGTAAATCTGCCCGACTGTTTTTGTTCAAATGTTGATAAAAATAAAAGTTCTGACTCACAAACAGCGGTTATGTTTTAAACATAATTTTACATTTATGTGTCTTAAGGTAAAAAAAAAAAAGTTAATATAATAAACTAACAAAATCGATCTAAATAAAAATTGTGGCTGGAAAATCGAAAACTGAATCAAATGTGATTTGTCCCATCCCTAATGTGCATGTAGATATGAACCATGTGTGGAAGGTTTTGTGAGAGCTAGACAAACTTAAAAACCTACTTCTATTTTGCCGTTTGAAAATTCTATAACCTAGCTTTAAGTCACAAAACAAAGATAATTTCCAGGTGAGGTAAAGCAAGGCATTTTATTGCAAGTATTAGTCAAAGATACACTTCAAACTGAAGCAAAGCAACACTAAAAAGCCAACAACAGTCAATACAAAAAGAAATGTGTAGTGAAAAGTGAAAGGAATCAAACCGCCTTTATTACAGAGCCTTTGTAACGTAATAGTGATGCGTTCAGGCGCATCTGGTCAAATAAGACTAGAAATACAATGATGCTACATTGTGGAATATCTGTCAAAGGTATTAGGTCCTTGGCACAATCAAATACCTGCCTTGAAAACCACTGTAGACTAGAAAACATGGCGGCACGGGACTAATCTCTTATTTGCAATATTTGATTTTGATGGAATGCTAAAATTAAAGAATAATATTGTCAGAATACAAAATGAGAAATGATTTGAATTGAGAAGGTTTTGTGTTTTATCAGATTGACGACAATTAAAGCCAAAAATACAGCATTTGTACTCACATTGATTCATGACACAGGCACAGTTTTCCAGCTTTTTTGGGTAAAAATAATAGTACAGATAAAAAAGAAAAGATTTAGTAGAGGAAATTTATGGCTAGAATACATAAAGCACACAATACGTACCAAGTCAAATTATTACAGTTTACAGAAATTGTTGCTAAATTTTTGAACTGAGTCGATCAGCAGCAATGCTAGTGGTTTGTTTGTGAAAGTGAGTTCAGTAAACCCAGTGGACAAAGTGGACAGATCAAGTACGTAGGTTTTCTTGTTAGGCATTTGCAGAGTCACATAGTAATCTGAAAAGCACTTAAGGCTGAGGCATGTTTTAGATTCTATAGGAATGAGACCACAGACCAGTTCCTTCCTAAATCGTTCTCAAGAAAATGATAATATATTAATTAATAAGCAATCCATTAATATTTGTGACACCGAAATTCGCCTTCCACTTTCAACAGCTCCAGGAATTGAATAACATGGCTAATTTGAATGTTAGCACTATCAGCAGTTAGCAAGAGAGACCGTATGTTTACATGCAAGTCTTGTTGATTTGTTTTTATTTTTTATGTTAGTTTAATTCTATAGAAACTTAGAGAAATAAATTTTTTTGTGTGTGTATGTGTTAGCTTACTAACATGTCGAAATAGTTGGCTAGCTATCAGTGACTTAAAAAATCAAATTGGCTTGTTTAAAATGTAACCTTCTGACTGGTGATAGAATCATTTAGATTGGACTGCGAAGCTTTTATTCTAAAGTGAAACAGGCTAGCTTGAAAGAACAAGCTAAGTAAACCTTAAAGATTTTTTTTTTTTAAGTAATCTCGGTTTATTTAATTATTTGTGCTTCCCACTTTGTAAGGTGTGTTTAGGTTCAGAAGCACAACTTAGTGGGAAGCATGAGATAAAACCTCTTGAAAAAAAAAAGATTATAATAAAATAAATGTGGGCTTCGTATAACACAGAAAAACAATATTAACTTAAACCTAAAGGCGCTATACCTGATTTATTTACAATCAAATAACCTAAAACCAATTTCTTCCAAGCACAGATCTCTAGTTAGTGGATCTATTTAGGTAAAAGTGAGACCTGAATCCAAAAGGTTTGTCTATTGTTATTGTTAGCACTCTGGCTAACTACTGTTAGCATACCAGCACAATTCATTCCTAACAGCTGTGAAAAGACATAAAACACAACATAGTCAACCCTTCAGAAGCTCAGAATGCATTAGGTAAGTGAACAAAACATGTAGACTGATGTGGGAAGTTTGAAATTAGTTATTCGTGTTTGTTTTAAGGAAGCAAAAATCAAGTATACCGCATTTAAATTGTTCGCCTGACTTCCATCTGTGGTGATGAAGAATTACTATATCTTTACATCTACTTGCATGTGAACATACAGACATAAGTGCTGTGAGTGGTGGGAAAGGCGTTCTGGGTAAAAGTTTGAAACCCTTCAAGGAGAAATGAGCAGTGAACTTTTGGCTTTGTGAACCCCTCGACTCCGCCCCCCTCCATGTTTTTGTGCTTGTGTGTCTGTAAGGCGTCAACATGGAGGGGGAGGGGCAAAGGCCGCTTCCCGTTGGCTCCGCCCCCTGCCATGCTATATGCAAGCTATGTGATGCGGACACTCCAGCCGCGTATACTCAATAAATACACCATAAAATATCCGAATATATATAGTTTTCATGTATATTTATAGAACAACACATTTAAATAGGACAACAAAAAAAAGTCGGCTCAAGAACAATTTCTCAAATCGGATAAATGTTAAGACAAAACAGAATATCTTACAGTTATTTCTAAAATAGTATAAGAATATCGCAACAGGCATTACTCAAGCATTATATGTAAAAGCAATTTGCAATATTTTTGTCATGTAGTTTAACATATGCAGCATACCAAGGTAAGTGAGGTGAAGTGTTTTGAGATCTCTTGTAATATAAAGACCCCCCCAAACTGAAGTGACCTACAGAACTGTCTTATTTCAACACAATGGATGCAAATAGCAACAATCAAATGCCATGAGTTAAGGCTAGATTAGTGTCGGCAATCAGGAGTAAGCAACTTGGCAGCATTTCAAACAGCCTGAAGCCACGTCATGAGTATTTAAGTAAGAAGTAGTGGTAAATGAGCTTGATCAAATTTGTCACATAATCTGTACTTGCCTTTAAACTGAATCTGTTTCAGACACATAACTTTTTTGAGATTTGTCCGCTATTATGTTGACATTTTAACGTATTCCTGTGGATTGGCTAATAGTCTTTGGGTTTAAATTTCAAATACATCTTTCATTACTCGTTGCACTAGCTGTAAAACATAGCATTTGAACCAAAGTGTGTCCAGAGAGCATGAGGAATACTTCTGCTGAGTGACAGCAGTTTGGAGGGGGGGCTTGGACTGGTCTGGTGAGGTGGGTTCTGGAGGGACTTGGCTTTGTGTGTGTGTGTGTTTGTGTATGTGTAAGAGTGGCAGTCTCTAAAGTGCTGTGCTAAGTCTGTCATTTGTGAGCAGGGATGTGGCAGAACACACTAGTGTCAGCTATGTCCCCAACACTCCCCATAAAGTGTCACACACACACTCCTGTACCGGCGCTACCGTAGGTCCAAGGAACTAAAAGCAATAGCAGAACCTCCACCATAACCACTCTGCTTTTTTTCCCATAAGTTATAATCTGGGAAACAGGAGTTAGCATTTAACTCAGTTAAGAGAAACAAAAGTGGAAATTCAACTCTGTTTCATGAAACACGAGTTAGCATTCAACTGCTATGTGACACAACGCTGAAACTCAACTTTTACGTTTTACAAAAGTTGAAAGTCAACTCTGTTACATGACACAAAGTTAAAATTCAACTCTGTCACATGAAACAAAGTTAAAATCAACTCTGTTACGTGACAAAGTTAAAATTCAACTCTGTTACATGAAACAAAAATGCTATTCAACTCTGTTACATGACACACAAGCTAAATTGCAACACTGTTACAAGACACAAAAGTTAAAAATCAACTTGTTACATAACACAAAGACTAAATTTCAACTCTGTAACACGACACAAAGTTAAATTTAACTCTGTTACATGAAATAAGTTGCTATTCAACTCGAATATGACAAACGTTGAAATTCAACTCTTATTACATGAAAGTTGGTTAGCATTCAACAGTTACTTTGAAAAGTTGAACATAATTTACAAGCTGAAAATCAACTCTGTAACATGAAACACAAGTTAGTATTCAACTGTGTTACTTCGCTACTTGTTTGTAATTCGGCCTACCCTTTTGTAAAGCACTTTGTTGATTTTTTTTAATCTGTGAAATGTGCTATATAAATAAAGATTACTTATACTTACAAGCGTTTAAATTCAACTCTGTTACAGGAAATACACTTCATAGTTCAACTTTGTTACATAGAAACAGATTGGCATTTACTGTATGTTAATGTTGAGAGTGCATTACGCAGTTGAATCTGCATTGCAAGATGTTGAAAAGGAGTATCGTTTGATTTAACATTATATCGTTCAATTGACAGCACCATCGAGAGAAAGGCACTTCCTGTGGACTTTTGACCCTGCTGCTACCCCCACAGCAAACTGAGCAACAATGCCACCTCCTTCAGACTCCAAACTAAACTTCACTTGGTAAATACTCACAAAAGCTGTTTGCTGCCACTGAATACCCAGCGAGGCTAACACATCTGCTATGTAAACATGTGTTCAAGAACCTTCGCTCCAACATCCTTTAGGCACAGCAGAAAGAGAACTAGCATTTTCAACATAACACCACCTCTTTGACATCACTGACCACACTTACTGAGATCACTAACGCATGTCTCTCTTTTTAAAAAATGGATGGGATTCTATAGCTGTGGAATGTAGCCCACCTTTGGTGTGAGGGCCTTGCAAACAAACAAAAAAGAATACAAAGAGCAATAATACGATTACAGGCTTTGTCAGAGCACAGAGGCAAATTCTTTATGAAGTAGCAAGAAGGCGGTCACCCCGACTTCTCAAACAACAACGGCAACTACTAGCCTTTCTAAAGCACTTGGACCAATAAGGAGCAAGCTTCAGCACCAATTTAAGGAAACAATGACATTCAAAGTGAAGATGCTCGCTCGCACTGTCCACTTGAAACTATTATTGTCAACACAGTCAGTTTTTAAAGGTCTGGTACAAAAAACATAATTCTCTCCTTTTCAGCAAACAATGGGCTGCACAATCCCTAAATCAGTAACAGTACGAAATCGCAAACACGCACAGCTACTTTTGACAACCCACCAAATGCTTTACAGCGACACACAGTCTATTGCAGTAATAAAACTTGATCTTTTTATGATATACATTTACTTCTAACATTAAGGTGTTTTGTCTATTAGCAAAAATAAGTGGTGTGCATCACATAGTTTAAAATGTACAAATATACTTTCTATCTATCTGGCATTTTGAAGATATTAGGACACTAATGAGAGCAATAGTGCAGCACAGATGGAGCTACAAAAGTGAGAGCACCCCTGTAGTTCTGCTGCATTGTTACAATGCTTTACATGTACTTAATGGTCAATAGATTTGTGATATAAGGGAAAAATTAAGTAAAAACAAAATGTATTTAATTTTCAATTAGCTGTGGCCGATAGTGTGTCAAGATGTTGAAGAAGTTTTCTATACAATTTAAATATTTCCATTTGCACAAAGTTAAAGATTGTTAAACTAAAAATTTCAGCTTATTTTGCAAAATCAACTTGAATAAGATTGTAATCTTGCTACAACCATGGTAATGCCTCATTAGTTTAATGAAAGTTGTATTTTGAGGTATTCCTGCATGAGTGACCAATCCTCAATTGTCTTGAGTGCTCAGGAGATTACATACATACATTGAACTTTAGATAATACTGTGAATGCTGTTTTCAAGATATCTTTAAGTATATCGCTTAAAAAAAAAATGCTACAAAAAGTGGCAAGTTAAAATACAAAATAATAAATAATGCTGTAGATTTTCAGCTATGGACATAAATGCAATATTTTTGTACCTTTGAAATTCATTTTGCAAACATTTGTCATTTGTTTGGCAAGAAGCTGCCTTCACGTGACATACTAACATGATATAAGCCAATAAAATTTAATACAGATGAGAATCGAGCAGCTAAAATTTGTTGTAATACAAAAAGTTCATGGGTGTAGACACTACATCACCATATTTAAGATGTGTGAAATTACAATGTTATTAATTGGGAAAACTGACTTCCATCTGAACTTATGACATCATCAAATCCTGCAATGTGAACAAAGCTCATTAACAATAACAAAAACATTTAACGATGCGTTTTAACACATTTCAGTTGGATTGAGAAATTATCATCTGAATATAGTTACTGAAATACGGAAAGAAAAAAAAAAGTTAATATCGCCCAGCCCAATTACTCAGCCATTTCAGAGCAATATTGTGGTTTATAGGCCTTTTCCCACTGTAGGAACTTTTTTCAGTTCCTTGTACGTTTTTCAGTTCCAGTCCCCATTTTAGGCGCATTCACACAGAGCAGGAAATATGAACTGCGGACATTTTTTTAGCTCCTGCTCTGGGGCAGGTACTTTTCAGTCAGACCAGGAACCTTTTGGTGACACAAGCACATTTATAATGCTAACTTTGTTTGGAAACATGTTTTATACATTTTAACATTTAGTCAAACTTTTCTTATGCTCAATTAAGTATTACTATGGAATTAAAGTGAATAATTTTGTTTTACTGTTAATTTCAGTGATGTTTTTGGTTTTATAGATCATAGTTTTATGTATAATCAACTTTTGTTTTCTTCATACCACTTAATGACTCATTTAAATGTTCAAAACTAACCCACTGTCACAAACTGCTGCAGTGTGAAGACAGACATGGAGACAGGGTAAATCTTCTGACTAAACAGGGACTGGGAATGTTGGGACTAGTTCTTGGTACTTTTTGTGCAAAAATGCCCTATAACAAACAAAATACAGCATAAAGATATTTTTGGCCATTTCTGTAGTCTGGAGATCTAAAAAAAAAATCATTATTTTCAAATGTACTTTTCAGCTTTTAAACAAAACTATTGACCACAAAGTACACATACCCAGTGTCCCCCAGTGATGCCAAGCAAATGATTAGAATCTACAATGACATTTGACATTGTCCTGCTCAGAGCGATTCAGATTCAGACTAAGTATAGCACCACACCTGTGTTCTCTCCTGAAACACACTCCATTTAGTGCAGTTTGACTTGTTAAAACATCACAACTCGAGATGAACTTCGGCAGCACACTTTTTACATTTCTGAGTTGACACCTCTTGCAACTCAATCACATACTTTGTTCTCAAGCTAGACTCGCCCTTCTCTTTGGGTACGTGCCTAGAATCGGACTGCCTCGATGCCCACAATAGCAGCGGATACACATGTTGAGTAGCTAGGTTTAAATGTAGCGCTAACATTGGTTAAATTAATAAATATATATATAAGTATAAAGGATTCTAAAGTTTTTAGTACTGTCAGTTACATGTCATATACACACACTAGTTACTCATTTATTATTACTCCAATCTGACTGACCGTTAAATGCTTTAAATCCACCAGGCACTTGAATACTACTCTTAATAAACCTTATACCAGTATTAGAGTTAAAATCTTCAAATAACATGTCCGCAATATGCCCATTAACAAAGTAATATTGTCAAAATAGAAAGTCCTTCAAGTACAATAAAAATCATTCACCGTTAGCATTTATACTCAAGGCCATACACTTTAAAAATCTTTCTTAAAATGAAATGTTTCTGCAACCGCTTAAGTCCCCATTAATCACTCTTCCCTTCATTCTGCTGATTATTGCACTAGAGATAATCTATTGTGTTGCACTGATAATTTAGTAAAAGTAAGCATAGCGGGAAATTCTAAAAAGAGCTAGGCTTAAAAGATTAAATATTGAATTAAAATGCTTCACATAATACCAAAGATATTGAGTGACAAAACAGTATGAAACAGAGTTGGCGAGAAGTCATATATCAGCCACTGTGCCCATTTAAAACAGCTAAAAGAATCTTGTCTGAGACCATACAAGACAGCTTGGGGCATTGTTACCTCGTAGCCAACAGGTGGCAGTGCGCTCAAAAGAAATACTTAGAAAACTGAGACAAAGAAAATCAAATATCAACAAAAACAATGATGTGACATTTAAATAATTTCTGGCTCTAGACTCAAACTTTTGCATTCTCTGCTCCGTTTTGGAAAACAGTCAAACAAACAAAAACACGGAAGTATAAAAGTGCTGCTCAGGGTATTGATGGCAATGGAGCAGATTCACTGTAAAGAGATTGCAATACATACCATTTGGAAAGAAAGAATGTTACGCAAACAAAAAGAAGCACCACAAAACAACAAACGGATGAGTAAAACAGATTGGAGGGGTGCAAAAACGGTGGGATTCTGGTTGGCTGGTTCGATATTGCATAATAGTGCTGAGTTTGTCTTGTATTTTGTTTTTAAAGCCTCGTTTTGCATTCTCCAGTCCAGTGTCGGGGCCCTCCTGCCTGCTCTCCTCTGCACAGTGTCCGGTCCGGATTGACGTAGGCGTAAAGGGATGAGAACTGCTTCACAGGACCAGACAAGCGTGCTTGGTTGGGTTTGTGAGTGTTCAGATGTGGTGATGAGGAGAAGGGAACTCCTCAAGCGAAGTACATGGTCCTCAGGGTGTCATGGTGGATCTGCACGGCTTTGGCCAGCGCCTGAGGGTCCCGGCCGTTACTCTGGCCGGACACGTGGCTGCCTTCAGCGCTGAAGACAAGATGAGAAGAGAGGGTGAGATAGTGTACTAATTAAAACCGTGTTTTCCAACCTTTTTTTGACTCATGGCATACTTTTTTGGCTGAAATTTTTTCCACCACCTGCTCAAATAATGCCAAATCAACCTATTTTAGAAAAAACATTATTACATTTTGTAAATACTGTCTATACCTTCAAAGGGAAACTATGGCACTTTTCTGGTGGAGGTCCTGTCTACTTTTTGTCAGTTTGGTAAATGGTCTATTTATATAGCGCTTTTCTACCTTTCCAGGCACTCAAAGCGCTTTACAATCTAGCATCCACTCACCCAGTGTACGTAGACACTGAGGCAGTGTGTCTTGCCCAAGGACACAACGACAATCTACTCCTGCCGTCCCACTGTGGCACCTGGTGTTCTAACGGTCTCCCATCCAAGTACTAACCAGGCCCTTTCTTGCTTAGCTTCTGAGATCTGACAGGATCAGGCTTCGACAAGCAGGTATGCAATGTTCCAAACTTACTATATGCATTGAGAGAAGCAAGTAGTACTGGTCACATCTATGGAGAGACAACCTTCCTCACAAAAAGATTGCACTTTTCCAAGCTATGTTGAATAAAATTACTCTATAACCAATCAAATACATATTAAATTGGTGAACATTCCCAGTCATTAGCTCGTCATAATGACAGAATATCTGCACTGTTACATAATGTACCTTTAAACTAATCTTTAAATTAGTAAATAGGGATTGTTTTACCTTCATTGAGGCTGAAAAAGTTATTTTGAACACTCCAAAATGGTAAGTGATTTAATCAAATCTGTTTATTTCATAGACTGGATTTTGAAAATTGATTCATTTTTCAAGGCAAACCTGACAGTATCTCAAGGCACATTGGTGTTCCCCGGCACTGAATTAAAGCATGGGTACCTGACTTTTTTGGAGTAAAAGTAAAAAAAACGTCTCTTCCAACAAAAGTCTCTTTGTTCTGTCTTAATAAAGTATATAAAATGTCATAAATAGCCAAAAGCAGTGCTCTAATGGTCTGTGCTTTGATGGTTCTCTCCAGTTTCTCTTTGCTGTCAGTAGGAAGATGTTCTTAAGCCGTGATTCAAGCCGAAAATGAATGTAGTAGACATTTAGTATTTTATTTTGGGTTGAAGTATTGGGGGAGCTGAATATCTTTAACTACCTACTTTTTGTTTTGCCAGTGTGATAATCCTGTACCACAGCTTTATGCATTGGAAGGAAAGATTCTAAAGCAAAAACATGTTTTTTGCTAATTGTTAGTTTAAATTAGATGTCTGCAGTTTATATTTTGCATGTATGCATTTTATTTTCTATTGCTCTCAATTTTACTTTGAATCTATAATTTTTAGTGATTTTTCATTAAATATTGGTTGTTTGATGACATTGTATTTATTTGTGATTGCATTTTGTGTCGATTTGTATAATATAGAATAAGGACATATAATGTTAAGACTAGTGTTTCATGAAGCCCTTGTTGAAGCTGCGTGCTCACCTGTCGTGTTCTTTGTCCACCAGATGGTAGCGGGCACGGAAGGCCACCAGGTGGGCGTAGTATGCTGGCGCAGGGATGGACACAGAGCGGGTACAGCGCACATATGTGTGGCACAACTGGTAGGTCAGCAGCTGAAACTCATCCGCTGTGAAGCAATTGTCGTCCCACAAAACGTGATAGTGGGAGGGTCGACTGGTGCCCTGCAACATTAACATCAGAGAAAGAAGTCAAAAGAGAGCTAAACCAGCACTTATCACTATTATGAGGAATAAATTATGCCTTTTGTCCAGAAACTGGTATACAGATTGTGTCATCACTAGGGATGTAAAGATACACAAATCTGACGTTACTTTATCATTTCGATATGAAGCTCAAGATATAATATTTATTGCAAAATCGAGATATTACAGACGGTTCACAATATTGAGATCATGCCAACAATAAAAAACACTAAAGCCATGTTTTCCAGTAATTTTTTTTTTTTCATCTTTTAGTGATTCCTTTTCTGGGTGCAAACTCATAAATATGCCTCAATGTTTGACTTCAGCTCCAAACCAGATGTTTTACTGGCAAAAACTTGGTTGTTGGACAATTTGATTTGACTAAAATGTCAATACAGTGGTCACTCGCTCTATCGCGGTCCACTTTTCGCGGCTTCGCAGATTTTTTTTTTTTTACAGTGGCGCGCAGCTCTGTAGACGCGCTGAAAGCGTGCTTTGCTCCCAAACGCACTGTTTAAGGACTGTGTGACATCGCAGGATTCACAGGTATCAGCACAGAAAACTTTAGACAGTTTGGATCATGCAGGAGGAGCTGACCTGACGCTCAGACGTTTCTCCAGGTGAGGATTTGATCTTTGAGCTCGTAGTTACGATGATAAGTTTGTTCACGCTGGAACATCATTTGTGTAGTTCAGATGTGTTTGAGGAGCGTGTTGTAACTTTGCAAGAGTCCGGATGTGTTTCGTGACTCTCGGCTCCTGAGTCCGTGTTATCCGTGGTTCTGCGGTCGGCTGTGGACCGCAGCGGGACGGGCAACGTGCCAAAAGCAGAGCAGGCGAACGCGCACAGCACCGTCCCTCTTCAAACGGTCACAAAAACAACTTGTGCTGTTGTACCTCGCGGTGAATCGTGCGTTTACCGCATTATAACATGTATAAAAGATACAAAACATCATACCCAGGCAGGTTATCAACTGAAATTACTGGTAAAAATGAAGATCGCTACTTCGCGGGTTTCGCCTATCACGGGTATTTTTGGAACCTAACCGCCACAAAAACAAGGGACCACTGTACCTCAATTTTTCAATTAAATGTCCAGTCCTTAAAAGTTGTTTCTTTGTCTGTTCATTAAAACTTTTGAATTGCATGATTTTTGAATAAAATGTGTTAATGCTCTGAACTATTATTGATGCAAAGTCATGCTGTTTAAAATCATCAGGTGACAACGACAATATTATTTTTGTATTTGCGATATTACAAAATTATCAATATCGTTACATCCCTAGTCATCACATTATCAGAATTTTTAGTTAGTCTAATATTAAACCATTAGCAATTTTAAGAAACCATGCACAACCTTTAACATTCAAATCTGCCAAAAAATTTGCCAATAATAATAATTTTTTTGATGCTTAATCCCAAGATCGATAGGTTCAGTTCTGATTAATATGATTAATAGCCAGGAGAATAGAAAACCAAAACAATATGTTTTTGTATCTTTTATCCACAATGCGTGCTCCCACCTGTATCCCAGCGTGACTGCAGAGGTAAAAGTCAAACTCGTAAGGATGTGTGATGTCCGTGTCCACAGTAGTACCAGCAGGAATGTTTCCACTACGTCCAACCTGACAAACATAGCAAAGGACACTTCAAACTTCACAGCCAGGAGAAACAAAAACAGCATTTATTTGTAGAAACATAGTAATTGTTGGCTGAAAAAGAACTTCATCCTGTGTTTTTCCATTCAAAGCTTTACCAAGTGCTCTCATACTGTATTAACCAATTAAAAGCCTCATGCCCCAGGGTGCGCTCTGGTCTATATGCTACACTAAAAGCCTGTTGCTGCTGCTAGAGCCTAGTCTCACTCTAGGGGTCTTAAGTGCCACTCCAGAGCATTCACTTCACAAAACCCTCTAATGCATTAATTAACTGTAATTATGCGGGCTGGGAGGGCGAGCGTTGCAGCACACAATAAGGTAATTAAGAGTTATTTGAAGCACTCGATAAGACTAAAAAACGATATGGCAAATATGGTGAGTGATGAATGGGGAAAAGACTCACTCTCTCGTTTCGGTCGGCACAGAAGAGGCGCGTGTGGTGGCGTTTTTGCACAACGATGTAGGTGATGCCTGGCTGGTACTCCTTCTCCAGGCTGATGCAGGCTTCACGGATGGCCAGCAACTCGTAGTACAGCACCTGAACAAGAAGCAGTTTAGAAATGAATGAACTGAAAATATCAAGTACAAAAAAAAACTTAACTACTTTTAAGATTAAAATGGGCTCAATTTAGAACCAGATAACGGCAAGTGTACAAGCACTCTTATGAAAAAATATGAAAACCTTGCCAGTTTTCATTCATTTTATTTATTACCTAAAGGTGCACTGTGTAACTTTCTGGAGGTGAATAGTCCTCTACAGAATTCACTAAAATTAGAAAGTTAAAGATACACTTGGGGACGTTCTGAATGGAGATAAATACAGTATATCGCATGCCATAATATTGACAAAAAAATCTGCTAAAGAAACTTTTCTATAGAAATAAACATGAGTGGGCCCCGTCCAGTCCAAATAATAGTCCATTTTGTGGTCATGCACTCATAGTACAAACACAGAGTTGTATTATAATTTTAGAGTAACAAAGACAACTAATGCCAAAAACATGCAAAAATGTACTATTAATTTTTTTGGTCAAAAAGACTTTTAAAGACGGGATACCTACATTTCACAGTGCAAACATTTAAATGTCTTCAACTACTTCCGTTTTTTGTTTTTTTTTAATATTCTGGTAATAGTGTGTTTTTTTCTTTCCTAAACCTTCACCTACAAAAGCTACTGTCCAAACAAATCTTGGCTCTGGACTGGCACAGCAACACAGGGTGAAAATATAGGTTTGACTTTTGCTCAGGCAGAGAATCTCAAGTCTGTGTGAAGTGGGGGGTAGTACGAATTGCTCATATCAGTAAATCAAGTAGATTCTAGTCAAGTCTATAACACGAGAGTCCAGACAAATACATGAATAAAATATTTTATAGTGTAACAGTACTTGAGTTACAAGTTTTGGTTCTTCTTCACACTGCGACACATTAAAGTGATAAAAGTTTATGTTGAAATGACGTGAGCCTCTGGCACTGTTTCTCCAGATGTTATGGTTTAGCTTTTCAAATGCTTGTGGTCTGTCTCTTGAAAAAATCACATTGAGTGCATTATTTATTGTCCTATTTCAACTGCACAGACATCTCAGTTAGAACTGTAGTTCGTTAGTTGTTTAGTCGATTAATCAGTCGATAGAGTATTGGTCGAATAAATTTTGTGTTTGTCAACTTAATAAGATTCATATTGAACAGCAACAAAAAGTAGTCAATTAGTTAAGTTAAAAAAAATCTGTTCACATAGTTTTTGATTGAACACCTTTTCATGAAGTCCATGGCATGATTTAGAGCACAGAGTGGGTAAAAAAAAAAAAAAAACTTTGATCAAAAAATATTTTGTCGTGCCTCTTTTTTAGTCAATTATTCCGTTGATGGTCGTGTCTTTTTTTCCCTTCTTTTTTGGTCGACTACAGACCAAATCTCAATATAAATCTGTCTAAACTTATGTGATCGTTTTCACAAATACATTTTTGCTAGTCATTTTTTGGATCAATAAACTTCTACTTGAGTCATATCATTTTAACGCAACACTCTTCCTCAGTACATCAACTGTATTATCAAATGGAGTGTAGCTGACCTGTCTGAACTGTCCCTCTGACACTCCGTCCCTGTAGAAGATGATCCTGGTGGGCTTGTATCGAGTGGACTTGTAAAACTGGATGAGTAACTCTCGCACCATGGAGGCCAGGTCCTGAATAACCTCCTGTCTGGGCCTCTGCACACGCACTGTGGCACAGTACCTGCTGGGGTGAGCGTCCATGCTGCCCACCACCTGAGCGAGGACAAACAAACAAAAGCAGACTATAGAAAAACTGTCAGAGATTAAACACGGTTAGGAAAACAAATGGTGCTTACAGCTGCAATTGAAGGTTTCTTCCCATCTCCAGCAGGCGGGTGAGTGACATCAGCTCCTAAGAAGATGACTGGCTGTTGGAACACGGATGGCCTGTGGGGAAAAATGTATAGAATTGTAATCCATGTACAGCAAATAATCCTCTAAAACAGTCGGACCCTTAGCCACTTGTATTAACTGTAGAGACTAAATAATATAAAATAAAAAAGAATCAATGTTATACATATTTTTTGTTAAATTAGATTTAAATAGAATATCTTTATACAGTAACTGGCCAATGTCTGTTATGCTCTCGACCAACTCTGACTTATTATTTCAGCCTGAGCTCCAATTGACTTTGAAGCTCTTGCTCTAAAACAGGCATGTTCAAACTGCGACCCAGGGGCCACATACGAACCTCAGACTTTGTGCAAAATTGGCCCAAGTTACAAAGAAAATATTGTTTACTATCACTTTGAACAATTCTGTTTTTATAATCAAACTACAACCAGTTTGAGGTCATGCAAACCAAAACTTTTTGTTAAATTATTTTCATGTCCATATATTAAGTGGCTGAGGCTTAGAGGGAGAAACATACTAAACAGTAGGGCTGCAACAAGTAAAGGTTCCCAAGTTGCATGAACTGAAAAAGAAGTTGGACAATTATACAGCAATGACAAAGAGTTTTAAATAAGACATTGTTACTAGTGAACACTAAATTGAAATTAGAAGTTAAATACTATTGTGATTATTTCAAGTGGAGTGGCATTTTTTATTTATTTCAAATGAGAAAATTCTTGTCTTTCTCTATAAAACAATGCATTTTTTAATGATTGCTCCTGTGGGAAATCTTATTTAAAGGCTATAAAACATTGCTCAAACTAAAATAACTCATGATCTAATTTTGGCTCATTTTTTCAGCGTTTAATAAAAAACTATTTTGTCAGCCTACACCTCCAAAATGTCTCCAAGCGACAATAATCTCTGTCAGCTTTGTCCGGATTAAAATTTGGAAAAAATATGGCAGTCATGTAACTTTTGTATTCTAAACAACTAATCAATTAATTGGTCAACAAATCAATTATCAAAATTATCACTGTTGCAGCCTTACTAAACAGTGTGACTGAAGCTATTAAATACAACTACAGGCCCAGTATATATGTTGAGTGAACCATTTTGTAACATGGCTTAAACCTAGTGCAATTCAAAATGAGCAATTCATAATTTATCTGTTGTCATCAATATTTCTTTTGTGAAACAACCTTTCATTGGTAAACATTCATAATGCTCTTATGAATGTTGACCAATGATTAATTGGTAAATTGTGATTTAGTCAATCACAATTAGGTTTGAGCTTTCAGAAGTGTTTTGACCTATGCCGAAAATAATTATGATGCTGTTTTGTTGCTCTTCATCCACTGATTGAACTCATACTGACCGCTGATGAGGGACGAGGATGTTGTTGATGCCTCCCAGCTTGACGTTGATTTTGAGGCAGAGGTTGGAGAGGGTCTGAGGAGAGGTCTTCACCACATTCTTCACCTGAACACACTGCGTGGCCATTCCCAATAAAGTGTCTCCCACACGCTTCACCTCGGCTGGACACAAACAGAAGGACAGGTCAAATAACTAACTACAATACTATTATTTGACTGAACAAAAGCTGGACATATTTTGGTGTTTATCATACCGTAGACAGGCGTTTTTCCCGGGAGGATGACGATGATGAGTTGCAGTCCAGAGTATGTGTTTTTGAGGTGTCTGAACATGGGCTCCACGCTGTCTGCTCCCTGGGCGTATTTACAGAAACAAGGCTGGCCCTGGATCGGCATCCCAGCATCCTTTGAGATCTTACGCAACTGGTCTGTGAAACCTCTGAGAAGACAAATTCACAGGCATTTAACCATTTGTTCACAGGTAAATGCGTAAAGAACTTTCGTGAAGACTGGCGCATAAGGTGGTGTACAATAGGCTGCATTATTTAAGAAAAATATTTATTTGGCATATTTGTGAGTTTGACATTTCAGTTGCGTTTTAAGGAGAACTGACTAACGTAAATATGATAATAAAACAATAATCATCACAAAACTTTGAAACAGATTTAACCTACTGCTTTATCCATTTTTTATGCAAACAGTTACATATTTTTTATGGTTTGTGAAGGAAATTATCAAAAATAATGTGCTATTTGCTAATTGCAACCATTAACATTTCAATATGATTTTGATTATTTGTGTAGCTGTGGTATACTATGTAAAATATTGTAATAAAAAATAATATTACAAATACAGACAAAAGCGAATTAAAAGAGGGTATGTAAATATAGGCAAATAAATAAAATTGTGCAATTCAAATCAGTGAAGGTAAATCTATATGGACAAGATTGTTTTGACTGACTTTTGCTATTGTAATGTCAAGGGAAAGTGCATTACATTTACATTATTTTGGTGCTAGTGATCTGTCATGTTCTTCTTAACCTTGTGAGTGGAACAATTAACAGGTGCTTATCAGCAAAGATAAGATTACGACTTTATTTAAAAAAGCCTTTTAACCTCCTTCACAGTCATGCTCTAATTTAAAATCTGTACATTTTAAAGTCTATAATTGATCCAGTTTAAAGCCATTGTAAAGTCAGAATTATACAGTATAATGTGACTGTTACATTGCTGATGTTCTGACCTGTTTTATGTTTATTATCTCTGTAATTACTGGGCCTATCCAGAACACCAATTAAACTGAACAATGTGGGGGAATTACTTTTGACAATAGTGTGTCTGGTACACAGGTACAACATTTTTCTTCAATAACAGTGAATCACTCAGGGCTTGCAATGTATTTAAGTAAGAAATCCTGACCATATGATCTGAGAAGAAATAATGTTTATAATTAGAGTGTTCAAACTGTCAAGCTTTAGAATTTAAATTGACAAAGACATTTGTTAAAAAATCATTACATTGTATGAGCACAAACATTCCTTATTATCGTGTTACTGTTACTATAAAGAAAGATTTTAACAGCTAAAAATAAAATATGTTTTTTCAGGGTTTTTTCACATTAGTTTGGTTTAACAGAAGCATAAAAAATATAAAAATATAAAAATGTTCAATTATCAAGATATTTAAGTGAAGGTACCATCATTTCTGCAAATTTTTAGCGCACCTGAATAAATGCCGCGTTCATGTGGTCTCGGAACTTGGGAAAAAGTTGTTCCGAGTTAAAAAATGCACATGAACGCTCGACAGCTCGGTACAACTGCTCGGTAATCGGACACATGGAGCTGCCGAGCTCTGCACTGACGTCACTGACACATGGAGACTGATGAAAATCAGTTAGAAAATAAATACTAACAACCTTTAACGTTAGTTTTTGGACAGGTAGCATCAGATCTCACTGTTAGGTCTATTAACTCTGTTAAAGTGCTGTGTCATTTATTTATTATGGTTAACAACAACATCACGATTTCGAAGTAAAAAGCACATGAAGCAAACTAGGTCGGAACCCTACCCTCATCTCAGAAACAAGAGCACCCGAGACCACATGAACGCAGCAATAGCCGCAACAACTAGATTAAAAAAAAAAAAGATAAAGTACATACAGCACTTGTTATTAGTAAGTCTAAGAAAGTCTATAATTTTGCTGCATCGTTGTATAAGCCACAGAGTTCAAAGCTTGTGAAAAAAGTAGCAACTAATAGTCCAGAAATTACGATAATTTAAAAATTCAGTTTTTTATGAATGCGGGAACTGGACATTTGTTGCTATAGGTTACCATGGCTACGCTCTCTCTTTAGTCATTATGTCATTCCCCAATCGGGGTCAGTGCCGAATTCGAGGCAAAGTCGATGTGCTCAGAAGCTTCTGTTAGAGTTTGACTATGGCAACACCTACATAGAATATGCTATATTTATCATTTACTTATTAAATATGTCAATTTTAGGTTACATGTGAGTTTAACGTTTGTGAAAACACACTATTTAGCTTTTAATAAACTTAAGCAAACAGCTTAGAGCAATGAAACAACGTTAGTGTTAAATTGAATGTTTTGTTGAAAGTAAGAGATTATACATGAGTTTATCAATACTAAACTTTATTATTATTATTTATTAAAGCTTCTTAATTGACTTTTTTAATATTATATTATAGGCTAGTACTTTTTGAGTCCCAATTTTAGGAGCATTCACACAGAGCAGGAACTATGGACTGGGGACACACTTTAGGAACTTTTTAGCTCCTGCTCTGGGGCAGGTACTTTCCAGTCAGACCAGGAACCTTTTGGTGACACAAGCACATTTTACAATACTAACTTTGTTTTTAAACACGTTTTTTCGCATTCTCACATTTAAATAAACATTCCTTATCCTTAAGAGAAAATATTTAAAGGCAGTAACTCCCAAAATGTATTTAATTAATTTGTAAATAGTAGCCTATAATACTATTATTAGGAATTACAGTGAATAATTTAGTTTCATTGTTAATTTCAGTTATGTTTTTTTTTTTTTAAGTTTTGCACATCATAGTTTATTCTGGAATTGAAAAAAGACAACTTTTGTTTCCTAACACTACTTAATGACCTATTTAAATGTTCCAGACTTTACAGATGCTAAAGCTAGTTAGACCCACTTTCAGAAACTGTTGTGAACACAAACATGGGGACAGGGTAGTTCCTCTGACTAAACAGGGACTGGAGAAATGTGGGGACTAGTTCTGGGTACTTTCATGTGGGAAAATGCATTTTGTCAAACTAACTACTAGCACAATTGGCTCAATTTCGGCACGTGACTCCGACTGGGGAATGACAATAATATATACTCATAGTAATAGTATGTACTTATGAGTATTTCTTGTTAGGTTAGCGTTTAGACACAAAACATCTCTTCTAGACTGACATAGTGGAAAGAAATGAATTAAACAGGAGATGCTCAGTCCAGAAGTTAGCTATTTTGAGTATAAGCAAGCAAACTAACGTTCATGCACAGAGCCTATTAATGAAGTTGTTCTATAACACTGCAGTGGCTCTCACTTGAGGATTTCCTCCCGACACTGCCTCTGTGTGGCGAAACAGGCTATGGCCCACATCTTGATCTCCACTCCGGTGTGGAACTGCTTGCCCCTCATGTCCCACACTCCATGGCTGGGCGTGGCCACTGTGCGGTTCTGCAACAATGTCACAAATGCAACAAGGCAACATTACACATGCAACTCACCCAAGTGCTGGCCCACAAAACACAAGAACATTTCAACTATTCTACACACACACACACACACAACAGCAATGAGCTACAATAAAACAAGAGCTAGTCACGCCACAGAATAGATGGCTCAATTAAGAGATATTGAATTATAAAGCATGAACAATGGAGTATTGTAAAGTATTTTGATGAATATAAGCTTTGTGATAGCATTGTTTATGGTGTTACTATAAATAAGAAATAAATTATGATGTAAGCGTATGTTGAAGCCACCAACACTCAAATTCAATTAATGGATACATTTGAAATATGAAAAATCTAATGTTCCATTTCTTTATTGCTGGCCAGGATTCATGGATTCAAAGTATATAGACAATTTAAAGGAGATTAATTTATGCTTGTTTGAGTAATCTTGTATTGTCCTACAGCTGATGATTCAGATGACTCAGAAAAGCTCTGTCCTCACCTACCACCTTCCCGCCCACTTGTCAGTATTTAACAGCAATTATTAAAAAAAAAAAATCTAATTCACAGTAAAGCATGTATGGTTCAAAAAGTCACAGAGTCACTTTACAACAATAAAAAATTACAAATTTAAAATCTGCTGCTTGTTAAAGTAAAATCTTACAATGAAGAGGCGGGCTTATCAGTTCAGTAGTTTTACACAGGGAGTAAATAGACTTTTTCTAATTCTAACTGTTTTACATCAATTTTATGTAAAAATAAATAAATAATATAAAAAAAAAAAAATAAATGTGCATATCTTAAAGTTTTTTCCTAAATACAAGAAAAACACAATAGGTGCCCTTTAACATTTATGCACTGTTTTGATTACCGTATATAAAGTATTTGAATTTAACTCTGTGTTGCCAGATTTTCAGAGAGCAACAAGGATCAAGCTTTAAAAATAAAATAAACAAGAACCTCAGCCTTTCAATATAAAATATTAAAATTAGTATTCAGTATAAATTGAGTGTCATTACAGAGTGTCTGTTAAAGATTTTGACATATTTTAAATAGTAATTGGTAGCACTTTAAAAGACCTCCACGGTACTACCAGTTAAGTACTGTTAGTTGCTAGTAACTAACAGTGACACTTACTAGTACTTACTCTGTTACTTACTGTGGTACTTACACTGGTCCTAGAGTGTACTTTGAGTGGTACTTGTACCAGCAATTACTGGTACTACCACTGGTACTTACTGTGGTATTTACACTGGTACTTACAGTGGTACTTGCACCAGCAGTTATAGGTACATACCACTGGTAGTTACTGGTACTTACAGTGGTATTACACTGGTACTTACACTGGTACCTACAGTGGTACTTTGAGTGGTACTTGTACCAGCAGTTACTGGTACATACCACTGGTAGTTACTGGTACTTACTGTGGTACTTACACTGGTACCTACAGTGGTACTTTGAGTGGTACTTGTACCAGCAGTTACTGGTACATACACTGGTAGTTACTGTGGTACTTGCTGCGGTACTTACACTCGTACCTATTGTGGTACTTTTACCAGCAGTTACTGGTACAAAACACTGATAGTTACTGGTACTTACTGTGGTACTTACTGTAGTACTTACACTGGTACTTAAGGTGGTACTTGTGTCAGCAGTGACTGTACTTACAGTGGTAACTATTAGTACACTTACCACTTTTAATAATTTGTGGCACACACATATGTTTCAGTGGTGGTATTATTGGTACTAAATTAAAAAAGTAGAGCTTATAAATTACGAATAACAACAAAATGCAAATGTTAAAAAAGCACCACTGTCTTTATTTATGTCACAACAATATTGGGTATTGACAAATACCAAAGTAATTATTTGTTTCAGTAAACAAAACAACAGAAAACAATTATAACAATCTTAGCTAATTCCAACATTTATTGATAAATACCATGATACATAATGGTAAATAGTGGTACTACAATGGTACTTATTACAGTAGTTGACAGTCAACTACTAGTAACAACGGGACCTGTTCTAAAGTGACACATACTGGTACTTGAGTGGTACTTACTACAGTAGTTGACCGTCAACTACTAGTAACAACGGGACCTGTTCTAAAGTGACACATACTGGTACTTCAGTGGTACTTACTACAGTAGTTGACTGTCAACTACTGTAGTAAGTACCACTGAAGTTGCTCCACTGTGGCACCTGAGGTTCTTCTGTGGTCTCTCATCCGAGTACTGCCCAGGCCCAACCCTGCTTAGATTCTGAGATCTGACGCGATCAGGCTTTGGCATGCTGGTATGACCACGACCATACCAGCATGCCAATACTGGTTGTAAAAGTACCACTGTAGGTACCAGTGTAAGTACCAGTAACTACCAGTGGTATGTACCAGTAACTGCTGGTACAAGTACCACTCAAAGTACCACTCTAGGTACCAGTGTAAGTACCACAGTAAGTACCAGTAACTACCAGTGGTATGTATCAGTAACTGCTGGTGCAAGTACCACTCAAAGTACCATTGTAGGTACCAGTGTAAGTACCACAGTAAGTACCACAGTAACTACCAGTGGTATGTACCAGTAACTGCTGGTACAAGTACCACTCAAAGTACCACTCTAGGTACCAGTGTAAGTACCACAGTAAGTACCAGAGTAAGTACTAGTAAGTGTCACTGTTAGTTACTAGTAACTGACACAGTACTTAACTGGTAGGTACCGTGGAGGTCTTTTAAAGTGCTACCAGTAATTGTTGTATTGTTAACAACTTCAAGAGGTACAAAGTTAATTTAGTGCATCAATTTTTGTGAATCTAACCTAAAAAGCTGCCAAAAATCTCCTCTTTCATGACCTGAAAATGTTGCTTAGGAGTTCAGAAAAAGATAAAATAAAATGCAACCCATGGTTCAACAATTCATAAGCGATTTTCCAAAAACAGAAGCCCAATGTTGCTATAAAGAAGCAGACTTGGCAACTCTGTTTAAATCATATTTTTTGTATGTCTTTATTATCTTATTTTTTACTTATTTTATCCTAATTATGGCTGAGTTTTCCATGCTGCAGCTTAGTATCGCAGTCTTTTCCTAGTTTGACAATGACAATAAAACTATTCTGATATACTTTTTCTGTGTGTGTCACATGCAGTCCTAACTAATTAAATTTTGTCACCAACATTACACAGAAATTCAGATATGTGGAGTGAAATGAATGGTTAAAACAACGCTGTGGTTCAGTCTTAATAAACTGCATTCTTCAAAGATGTTTTAAAAATTCTGATATTTCTACAATATAAATTTAGATCCCACAAAATGACCACAAGGCAGTAGCATTAAGACTGAACCCCGACAACCAAGCCAAACAGACATGACTTTATGAACAGAAGCCAGTTAGTTCCCCTGAGTGTGGAGTGGGGGGGCAGACGAGGCACACAAACATAGAGAATGGTGGTGATTTAAAAGAAGGTACCATAAAGTGCTCAGTGCTCACCCTGCCGCCGTATTGCAGCATGGGGGCGGGTAGCACTCGCCCCGTCACATGGGCCATCTCGTCGCGCACTTTGAACTGGAACTCCTGCACGAACGGGTCCGACTCGTAGTTGGCACTGCGCACCTGGGGGACACAAGGACAGAGTCAGAACAGAGCTTGGGAGAGAACAGACATGTCAAAACCATATAAACCCTGGGTGTCAAACATGCGTGAGATAAATTTATGTGGCCCCTAGGATCATTTCTAAATATTATTGATTGTGGCCCTCTGTGTAAAAAGTGCAAAAGAGGCCTGTATGGAAAATAAGCCTTTGGAAATATAAAGGCTTTTATTGATGAGATGTGACTATAAAACCAAAAAATGCACTGGATTGCAGCAAATTACATACAGTTTGTCCAAAAAATGTCTTAAGAGACACCCTGCACAATACAATATAATACAATTCAAAATAATGTACTGCAATGTAAAGTAGTTCAATATAAATGTGGTCATGTGTTATATTAAGCTTTATAAAGCCTAATTGTCATATAGAAATGATGATAGATAGGCCTATATTTGAAAATGTGTCCCTCGACCAAATCTGACTCTGATCAATTTAGCCCCCAGCTCCGTTTGAGTTTGACACCCCTGATATAAACCAAAAGCAGCAAGATGTCCATGGAAATACAGCACATGAGCAAAAACATGTGTGCTAAAAAGTTAACAAAAGAGCTTTGGAAGAACGAGATAAACTTCTAAATCACTGGTGAAAAATACATTTATCAAACTATAATATCAAAACACTTTTAAGTGAACAAACATATTGTGATGGGGATATCACAATATTAAAATGAGGTCAAAAACCTGTTTCCCTCCACAGTAGCATCTAAACAGAGCTAGGCTTTATACTCGAAAATAATATTGCGATTTTCTTGAAGTTTAAATAAAACATGCATTTTATAACACGTCGCATACACAGTCATGCTGTTTCCTATAGTACACACTTGACTTTGAATGGCTAGATTTTTCTGCGCTTATCAACCATCGACCTAACTTTGGTTGATACAGTTGTTTTAGACAGTTCTCTGATTTGATTTATAATTAACATTAGATAGTTAAAGTTTTATACTTGTTTTATGACTTTGAATGTGTCACACAAGCTTTGATAAGCGCTTGTTTGTTTGTCAGTATGAACTCATGTTCTAAGACAAAGCTTGAGGCAACACTGGCATAAATAAAGTGAGGGCACTTTCACATATTTAAGTAAATTAAAACCTTTTTTGAAGAGACATTTAAGCCTCATAAAAATAATAGGCCAATAAAAAAATAAAAGAAAATTGGGACCAAACGATATGAAAAAACATTTTTTTCCCAGATTGCCCAGTCCTGAAAGATACTGAGGGTTGTGGGAAAAAAAAGTCAAGTGGAAGACCCAACAATTACACTAAATGAGCACTGATTGGCCGTCCGTCAAGACACTGGACCATCTCTTACCCAGGTTAAGGCCATTACTGGGGCCGACTGCAGCCCAAAACCATCAGACAGCATCAGTCACTTCAAAGACAGAAACGTCTTCAAGGTCTCATCTTCTAAATCGCTACAGAACTGACTTTTGGACGCTTTTTTGCCATTATTTCAACTGATATAAACTTAAATACATTTAAGGAAAATAACATTTGATCTACGGTTTTGGCGATAGGATACAGTCATAAAACATCTTTATGAACTTGGACGAGTACATAGACGTGGGTTTATTAATTAGCTCTCCTTTTGTTGTAATGTTCTGTCGCGTTCCCTCTTCACTTGTTACTTCTCCACCCACACTGGCCTACAAAAAAAATAATACACCTTATGATCTCCAGCACAGTGACGTCTGCAGCCTGCGCAATCGAGTCATTTTGCTCCCGAGTGCAGAGACAGGAAAGGCGCTAATATGGAACAGGTACGCTAACGTGGCTAATCTGATAATAGCCGCTGGAGATGTGTGCTCTATCAGGCTCTTTACAAACACAACAGGAGCATTTTGTTGACCCCAGCGCAGCCTTCTAATCAGCCCATGTGATGGACGGACATGCCTGTGTTAATAACATAAAATGAGAGGAGGAAAAAGCCAAAGACACAGGAAATAAATGAAAAGAAAAATAAAATGATAGACCAGTGAAGCTAACCATTTCAGTCATTTATGAATTAAGGTAAGGCTAGATTTCGAGTTGCTTTTAGTATTCTGATCAAAAATCAAACTCACAATTTGAATTAATGTACCACAGTGATTTAAATTAAATAGTGACTTAATTATCATTTTAGTTGAGTGAAAAAACGGCGAGAAAAACACTGTCTCAAGCTATGGGGGACAGACGTCTGTCAGACCTGTTCAGACCTGATCCAAACAGCTGCTCTCGTCTCGTTTCGTTGTTTTATTCAAAAAAGTTTCCCCATGTAACCAGATGGAGAGAGGTGCTTGCTTCATAACGAATGTGCAGTAGGGCGGAAAGTGACATTTTCATTTTTTTTCTACTAAATCAAGCAATGCAATCAAGGACTGTAAAGTGAGCAGAAAAATAACTTAAGACTATTTTGCATGATAAAAATTGCTCTTAAAAAAAAATGCAATAATATCACGGTGAATAATAAACCAAAATTTTAAACTAAATTCACAACTACTACACAATACAACTACTTAATATTCGTCTTTTCGTGTAGGCTTTTGTACTAAATACAACATTTTTAAATAGCAGAGGCAATGGCACAGCGCGGCTTAAACACAACTCAAATTTTTAAATATTTGAAATTGCCAATAAATTAAAAATACTAATATTGTACGGCATATTTTTTCCCATAATCAATGTCCAACTCACCAGGCGGCTGATCTCCTCTTGTCTGTCTGGAGCAGAGCGGGCTGTGGCTTTGATCATAGTGGACGTCTGATTATCTGTCAGTTTCTTGATGCACCTCTGGCCCGCTACAATGTTACACACCTACAATAACACAAAAACACGGAATTAATACATTAGAACATCAAAATCAAAGCATATGCAGATTTGTTCTGGAGTAAGTGCTCACCTCTAAAGGCAGGTAGGTGTGCTTCTGCTCCTGGCCCACTTGGAGACAGGGTAAGTGAGGATATTTAAGCTGCAGGCTGTACTTTTCTCTGAAGTATTGGGCTACTGTGCGTTCTACTGTCTGGCCGTTTTCAAGTTGCAGAGGGAACCTGTGAAGAACAAGACAAATATTTGAATAAGAAAGAAAGATATATGCAAAAAGTGCACTTGGTTTGCTCACTGAAACTACAAAATAAAAGTTATCGTAAAACAACATTAAATAAGCTTTCAAAATGGTCTAATAAGCTTTATGCGAATATTTAATAGTTATTCTAATTGGACTGTTTCCTTTTTATTAGTTGTAACATGTGTCAGTCAAACTAAATCTCAGTTGATCTCATAGCATACATTTTAGACTGACAAAAACTCTTTAGAGGTAGAAATAGACATGTGTTGTTGTGCAGAGAACCTGCCATTTTCTCATTTGAACGCGTCTTTATTTTCCCCAACGCAGTTATGTTGTGACCCGGTTAGCATACCTTTCCCTAAACCTAAACAAATTAATTTAACCTAAACCTAACCTAAGCTTACCCAAATTTTGTTAAGTATTGTATGCAAAGTGATGTCAGTGCGGCAAAATCTTCAGATTTGGACAGTGGACTAATATGGCACTGTCTAGATACTGACAGAAGTTGCTATAGTAACAATATTTTGTACAGCCATCATTTTTTGGTCAAAAATACTTTTGAATACATTTTTCTGATGAGTTAAAACTACAGCTGACAAATGAGGCAGAGCTGAGTTAAAACTTAAAATGTAAAATAGTCTTCTTAGATGAAGCCGATGAAGAACACTTTTGTTCTCTTTCTAAGAATATACATAGTGAAATAGTCCAGCATTGACATAGCTACAGTACTACTGAGGCCACAGTGGACAGAAAACAGAAGAATAAACATGTTTTATTGAGCTAAAACAGTATAAATGAAGGATGTGACACATCAAGTTGTGTTCCAAGTAGATTACTGGCAGAGCCCACTGAGAGGTCCTTGGAGAAAGATTTTTGAATATTCCACACAGTGTCTCACACATTTAGAGCCATTTAATGACTAGGAGTGTGCAATAACTAATGGTGGAATCGCTGCCATCCATCACCTAAAACAACCTCTTAGGATGAGCTCAAAAGCAATAAGTACACCTCATCTCTCAAGAGAGTTTAATCTTATTTTTATTCGATTGATAAATGCATTAAAGGTGGACTACGTAACTTTTCTGGTAGATTAATTCAATGCAATATTGTGGTGATGTCATGTAAATTAGAAATGCATCGATCAAGTTCACTGTACTGTGGTGTATCTGCCACTACACAATATCAACCGTTTAGAGGTGGTATAATATGTATTGAATTTTAGATACTATCATGAATAACATATGGATAAAAGACAAAACAAGAAAAAAAAAAAAAGAAACAGTTTTGTTGTAATTGTCTAATTAAGGTTATAAATGTATTATTACAGCACTTTTGTGACAAACAGGTATTGCACATTTGACTGACAATGAAGCTTTAACTAGTAATAGGCTTGGGTTGGGCAATATATTTTTTTGAAGATCTGCAAAAATAGAACTAATTTATAAATGCAACAAAATTAGGGTTGTTGATTAGGGTTGATATTTCTGTTCTTTGGGGACTAATTTAACAGTTGCCTGATTATTAAACCTTGAGACAACTGAACAACTTTATGCAAATGTAATTTCAAACATTATGAAACGCTCTAGTTTAGCCTCGCCAATCAGCCGATCTCAATAACAGATCGGAGCATCACTAATGTAAACGTCCTGACAAAGCGGCCCAAAACTGGCAGCAGCTGCGTTTAATTCCTCCTTCAATGAAATATGACTAATGTTGAGTGGATGTTTGTCAGATGATTCAGTCACTCCTCTGTAGCCGGGCAGCGGAAAGACGCTCACCCACCCAGTCTTCCCCGCCTCCCTCCATCCTGTTTCTCCTCTGTCCTTCACCTTTTCACTATCCTCTCTTTCTCTTCTCTCTCTGCCTCTTTATTCCTTTTCCTTTCTATCCTCTTTTCTCTGCCCATATAATTATTCTTTCCCCTAACCTCTCTTCCTCTCTTCTGCTTTAATTTTCATTACTCCTTTCTTCTCTTCTCCATCCACTATATTCTACATTTCTTTATCTCTTCTTTAATGTTTCCTTCGTCTTCTGGTCTCACTCCCCCTTCTATTCTATTCTTTTTTTCTATCTCATCACTCTTTACTCCTCTTCTCCTTAATCTTCCCTTTTCTCCTCCATCCTTCCTCTTCTCCTTCTCTCTTACCTTCCTCTTTCCTTTCTTCCTTACACCATCTTCTCACATCTCTATCCTTTTTTCCTTTCTTCCCCCTCCATTATTGCTTTCTCTTCTCTCTCTCCTCACCTCCCTTTACTTTCCCTCATCACATTCCTCCTCTCCTTTCTCTTTCCTCATCACTCCCTTCTTCACTCTTTACTGTATCTCTTCTTTTTCTTCTTCTTCTCTCCTCCTCCTTTTTTCCTCTTTGTTCAGATCTCTCTCCTCCTCCTCCCTTACTTTCCCTCATCTCTCCTCTCTCTCCGCCCATATCCTTTCTTTACTACTCATTCCCCTCTCACACATTTATTCCACTATTCCTTTTCTTTCTTTTCTCCATCCTCGATTCTTCTCAGGTGTCTTTCCTCCTTTCCCACTTCTCTTGTCTTTCTCCCCTTTTTTCCCCCTCTTCCCTTGCTTGCATTTCTCCTTCCTGCTCTCTCGTATTCTCCCCTCCCTCCTCCAGACTCTCCCAGCCTTTCCGTGGTTCTCCCGGCTGCTGCAGGCCACAGACTGACTCACGTTTGATGGCTGGCGGGCCGTCGGGTCACGTTGCAGACACGGTACTTCCTTCGCATGGTTCCACAGTGTGTCACCTCCACTTTCAAACCTGTTCAGAAATGAAAAGAACTGGGGTGAGTGAAAAGAGAGAAAACAAGCTGTGACAGGGAAGTCCTATGTTTATTACACACTAGTTTTAGGATAGCAGTACTAGCTTTGGGCAGAGGTAATCAATAATAGAAGATTAAGTTCGTGAGAATAGCACAAGACAGTTTGCAAAAAATTCAACTCTATGAATTGCAACTCAAGACCTTGGTTATAAAGCATTTGCTCACATGTAAAATAGAATATAAAATACAATTGATGCTTCGTGGAAGGTGTTAGCGCAGTGGTCCTCAACCTTTTTTCTGTAAGGACCGGTACAGTCACAAATTTCATTCCCAGCGACCGGTAGAGGTTGGGTAGCGCCAATAACAACAAGGTCAAATGCAAGCAATGGATTATTGCGTATATTTTTAGGTCTCTCATTGCTAGAATTGGGATAAGTGCCTCTATTTTTTCAGTAACGGACAAAGAAGTAGTCATAGAAACAAAAAAAAAAACATTTTAAAAGACCTTCAAGGGCCCGGTAGCAGTTAGCACATGGCAGGGTTTTGGGCCCAGTTCAGTGTTTGTCACTCTTAAACATACTGTAGTTTAAAATAGATCCACACAGAGATATTTTGGCCTATCATCAATAAAGTACGAAAGTCTCGTCATCTGTGTGTGTCTGGTGCCTGTCAGCAGCGGCAGCGCTGTGAAGCAGGAGAAAGGGGGCGGAGTCTGAGCTACACACGGGAAGGGGGCGGAGTCTGAGCTCCACATGGGGGAGCGGATCAATTTCAGTCAAAACTCATATCGTTGAAATAATAAAAATCCAAGGTGATACACATAATGAAAGGTAAAGCTAAGCTAGAAGAATATAAACTAACAATAATAAATAATATAAATCATTTTTTTATTTGCCTTGTTTAAATTCTAAATTGAAACAATTAATGCAATTATTTAATCGATCTCGTGGACCCAATCTCGTGGCTCTTCTCGTCTCGTGAAAATTCTGTCTCTTCCCATGACCATACAGGAACAAATTTTGCTGGTTTTAGCCCTTTAGGAGCCAGTATTGTTCATTTGAATACAATCCAGTGTACTATACACTTTTCCAAGGTTTCAGAATCTGAAATATCGATTATTTTATACAAACGCTGGTACAGAGTTGAGTCTGTTTCTGTTCTGTTATAGTTGCTTGGGAAATTCCAAAGAACCTAGAGATGGAAAGACTAGAATAACTAGACTAGAATACTACTTTAGCACCTACAGGCTTAATATTCAGAGAGAATAACAGTGAGTTGTTCAGAAAGCTTACAGGATTGTGTCAATATTTGTGGATTGTTAAGTGATGCACAAAGAAAAATATGCCTACTGTGACATTGCTTCTGGGACAATTAGAAAAAAAATCAGCCCAGGTTTTCAATCAATAGTGATAGAAAAATGCATAACTTTAAAAGTAGAGAGTTTTAGAAAGAATTAGCTTCATTTGAAAAGCTGAAATGTACGATTTGTGTACTGACCTTTGATTTCTTTGGTGAATTTTACCCTGTGTGAATCTGTGAGGGACGCGGCTGCTCGTCGATGTTGTGGATGTCCAGGACTTCACACATAAACTGGATGACGGGCTGGGCCTTGTAGAAAGCAGTGGCAGATACTACATGGAACAGAAGAAAAACAAAACACAAATTAAAACTATAACAGGGCAGCTCAATTATGGGAAAAAATATGAATCACATCTAATATATATTTTTTTCAAGGAGGACGTGGCCAAGTGGTCAAGAGCAGTGTACAAGTAACTAAAATGCAATGCATTAAAATTCCTTTCAATTTAAAAGAGCTAAAACACAACTATTATAATTCACAGAATACAAAACACTTTAAAAGCTGTTAAGTGCATGGTTTGATAATAAAGTCACAAGTTCATAATAAGGAGCTTTTTGCACACTTATGAGTCATGGTTAATAATTATAACTTGAAACTGAAGTTGTTTCTTTGCACAGACAGTTTTAAAGGACACATATTTCAGTTTTGAATCATATTCTAACACTGCTTCCTCATTAAAAATGTAGCTGAAGCTTTATATATAGGTTATTCCAAATAGATTTTTAAAAATGCAGTAGGTCCCCTTTAAGACCTTGTCCACACAAAGACAAAACAGTGAAAAATGAATTGCATAAACGTAAATGGTGCTGTCGTAGGATTTGTGAGCATTCACACGAATCAGTAAACCAGCCTTAAGCTGGTGTAATGCCTGTAACTGGCCAGAGCGTGGCGCTGTGACACTGACATAGTAAGAAACTAGAAATGACACTGAGCATGCGTGGATCTAAAACCTACAGAAGAGAGATTCTTTAGATTCTTTGGGATATTTTGAAAAAGCTTCAAAATGGATTTAAACTGAGATTGTAATGGAATTATTTATTTTTCCGTGTCTGCTGTGCTCCAAAGTGCAATGAGACAGATTTTCACAGTGAAAATCATATAGAAGTCAGTACATTTTGCAGATGAGACGTGACTCTGGGGCAGTGTTGTAGTTTTTGAAATCTTTTCACTCTGGGACCTGGTGTCAGAAATATTCGTTTTCAGTGTCCTAAAACTCCTGCTTCATGTGGACAATGTGTGGTTTAAGTAAAATTTTTGTTCTGAAACGCCTGATCTTGGCTTCGTGTGGACAAGGCATGAGTCTTTACAATAGCCACACTCACTTTGAGCATTTTTGCAGAATATCAGCCAAGATCAGTTTGATTATTTTCGTGTTCTTTGCAACACTTTTTTATTAGATAATGAGTGAAGAATGGGAGCAACACAATACATCATACTTGTCTTGTAAAATTTGCATGATTACATTATTCTTTGACAGAGAAAAGAAAATGATTCAACAACCAAACATGTGAGGCTCATCCAATAATGAGTTTATCATTACTTGTAAATTGTCAACAGTCAAAGCTAAACCTCTTAATGATTCATGTATTCAAAGAGACTCGAGGGACATTTTGATGAGGCATTTAAACTCTTTGGCAGGATGTGACATAACCACAGCATGTTATTTTCACTCTCATCTTTCATATTGTGTTTGGACAGAACCATGAGTCATCCAGTAGAATTGAAAGCTTTCATATTTTGCATAATTGTATTTATTGAGGTAAGCGGAAGTGGTAGGAGGGGACATTTATTACCTCACAAACAACATAAATATTGTTAAATAACATCTCCCACAAAGGACAAAATGGGGGAATAACATTGGTTTGTGTGTCCTATTTAACAGAAGAGGTTCCACTTAGCCATTGGTATATTGAAAATGTACTGCTGGAGTAATGTTGTTTACTAATCTGTATTATTCACAAATTTGTGGCCAGAGAGCAAAGTCTGGTCAAGGTTTGTTTAGTGGTTTGTTATTTTGACATTTTTTTTATTCTGAAAAGCTTAGAGCAGAACTTCAGCAGTAGCTCTCTTGTCTAATTAAACTAGAAAACTGAATTGAAACTATACTATATTTATTTATTGGAGTGGTCAGAGCTCTGGCTTCCCAATAAAGAGATCTTGGGTTCAACTCCCGGGTTGGACTGTATCAACATCTCACGATCTCTCTGGGTGGAGTTTGCCTGTTCTCCCCGTATCACTGTGGATTTTCTATACTTCAGTTTCCTCCCACCTCCAAAAACATGCAAGTATATGGTTATTGATCATCACTGTAAAATTCCCCAAGAGTGAATGAGAGAGTGAATGGTTGTCTGTCTAACCCTGCGACAAGTTGGGTGTTCCCCGCCTAAAGTTACTGGGATAGGCTCCAGTCACCTGCGACCCCTGACTGGATTAATGAATGAAAAAAATTTATATTTATATATATATTTTTTATTTTTCCGTAACTTTAGTATTGAAATAAGGCAGCAAAAACAATGCACATTTTTCACTGCTAAATAAAAAATCGAATTGACAGAGTTTCTCAGGAGAGTAATTTGTGTCGGGAGGCAGTTGAGAGAACTGACAAAGGCTTAAAATGCCCCAAAACACATAACTTAGATCTGCTCTAAGGCTAAAAGATATGTTGATAATGAGCATGTTATCATAAGGTCACACAAAAGTGTGTGTAGATCTGCTTCAAAAGAAACCAATGCCAAATACTAATCACAAAGGTCACACACAAATTATCCTTTTATGCAGTCAAATCTTTAGAAATTTGAAGACTGTGTTGGTTAAAAATGGTTATAATTAAGCAGAAAGTGACTAGATTTTTGATCACTGAGCATGTGTGTAAATTGTTTACATCAATCACAAATAATGAAAATAATTTTTTCATGTGCCATGTTCTACACTCTATTAAGGCAAATAAGTCTTCCATTTGTTGGTGCCAGGCTATACTTTACATGTTAAACTTGATATATAATATTTTTTGAATTGCTTGTGTACATAGTGTGGCTGACCGGTGGCCTGTATTGTATCAACAAAGTGATGGCCAACAATCTTCTTGGTTACTTTAGAGCAGTGTTTCCCAACCAGGGTAAGTGGACCCCAGGGGGTAAGCGACCATTTGCCAGAGGGTACTTGGGATGATTGCAGATTTAAAAGAAAAAATTTTACATGGCAACAGTTTGACATGAAATACATTAAAACAATACAATACAATGGTTATAAAGAAAAATACAGGAGTAAAGATAAAATAGACCTAAACAACAGATAACATAGTGGGTACTCCGTGTGTGAGATCATTATTAGGAGGTACTCAAGACGAAAAAGGATTTAGAGGATTTGTCAGAATGTATATTTAAGAAACTGTATTCATCACCAATGAGTAGCAGTTACACTACTGATGGTTTATAAATTTGTAAGTGATTGCATATCAAGTAGTGTAATTTACAAACAAAAATATCTGTGAAACTATCGTTGATATTTTTTGTAATGTAATGTAATTTTCTTTATAGACCTGCAGAAAAAATAGCTATTGTTATAGAAATCAAAATAAATTATATGAAAGTGTAGTTTTCATTGTGATTTGGTTAAATTCACCTTTGAATTTGAATGGATGAAAAAAAAACAAATGAAAAACAAAAACAAAAACTACTGAAATGAGATGTTCCGTTCACTTGACACCAAAACATGGTCAATAATGTTGTAGGGCAGCTAGAATGTATACTATAACTGTTTAAATGCATTTTTGGTTTGAGAAATCACCAGATTAGAAATGTGTGGGGTGATTTTGATAATTTATAAATTTGTCCATAATTTCTTTCAAAATACCTGCAAATTAGAGGTTTACCACTGACTCGCGGGTTGCTCTTGTAAAGCACTTTGTGAAAGGTGCTTAGTAATAAATGTAATTTATGGATAATAATAAATGTAATTTTGTGTCTATCTGTGTCTGTGATAAATGAGAGAAAAGCTACATTCTTGTTGTTTATCTGCTTTTCTCTTTACACATGTCTGTTCCAACCCCATAATCAGCAGAGTTATTATGGGTTGAATTTGTATCGCTTGTTTTGTGCTCTTACATGTGAAAATGTCCTTTTTCTTCATTTACCCTTTTTGTAATCTTGCCAATCAATCTAACATTTAGAATGCGTGAATTTTAGAACAATTGATACTGGTAAACCAAATATACCCAAAGCCGGCATTAACTACTACTTTGCGGACATTTTATCCTTTAGTTTATTGTGGTTTTAGTCATCCATCCATTTAGCCAACAAAATGAGCACACAATATCGCTTGTAAAAGACCTCACAGACTTGCACAAAAGAGCGGGAAATGACACAAAAGCCACAGAGAAACTTGGAGAGGACTTGAAACACTTGGAACCAAACAAAGTATCCTCTGCACTCCTCCTGACCCCGGCGACACCCACAAGACCCACACATCCGGGTCGAACTGCACACACATGGCCGCTCTGTATCCACGGCAACCACCAGCCAGTTCCCAGCCAGCCAGCCGAAAACCCACCAACCTCCAACTTCCTGCGACACTCTTTTACACACGTTTGTTTCTGGCTTGTAAACAGAAACCTCCCGGACAGACTCCTGCCGCGTGCATATGGTGCTGCATTGAATTTCTCCCACATATTTCGGCAACGCAAAACAGATGGCAAAAGAAAAGTGCTACTACTCTAGGAAATGCATCATGTGTTGATTTTTGAGAGAGCCTTCAACAAAAACATCATAATTCATGCACTCTTGGGCATAATATCAGATAAACCTTGCCTTTTAAAATTGTTACAGATCTTAAAAATGTTTGCTTTGGCATAGACTAAAATTAATGGACTAAACCACTATATAAGTAAAATAAGTGAAATATAATTCTGCCCTGATTTGGAAGCTTAGAATAGACAATATTTCAGTATTTTAATGCTTTTTTTCCCACCTCTATTTAAATTGGTTTTTGATACTTTGGGGGTAATGACTGAAAAAATTGACAACTACTGCCTTAAATAACATGAAACAAGCATAAACATTATAAAAGTTGCGACTAAGGTTGCATTCACGATACAACAGTATCGGACTCGGCTCAATTAGGAACTAGAGTTGCAACATTGTTTCTTGTTTTAAACTGGCCCGGTTCACATTCACAACATACTTTTGGCCAATCGAACCAACGCAGTAGACACATCTGCCTTTTACCTGTAGAGGCGCTGTCAGACAGAGACACACAGGCAAACAGCAAGAAGACACTCTGCTTCTCTGCTACATCAATGGCTACCTACATCCAAAACGAACACACTGCTGGACTTTATATTTTTGTTTTTATGGTTCTACACAACTTCTCTCACATTAACTTCTCTAAAACATCAAAAAGCCCCGTGTGAATGACAGACGAAGTGTTGGAGGCAAACAACATGGACTTTCATTTCAGAAGACGAGAGAGGAGGGCTAATGGAAAGTAGTAAAGACGTGAAACATAACCAAAAGTTTATCTATTTGAATAAATCTGGTTCTGAAAGGTCTGTCATCTGCTCAAACTATTGGATGAATATAACCATTTTCTGCTGTAATGTAAGTTGTGTTACTTATGAAAGTATGGACATAATGGACTGGGAAACTCACGGATTATTAATCAAGAAACCAACAAATACAAACGATGCATCAAAGAAACAACAGAAATCAGAAAGCAACGCACTTCGAATCAAGACGAAGGAGCTTTCTAACTCTCCTGTACGTGGAGCAGCCTTCTCCAGTGACCACAGGTGGCGTGGACGTGGTCAGCCCGTAGACCTTACAGGTCCACTGGGCTGGCCATGCTGGAACAAAGCTAATAAGACATGTTACCTAAGCGTTACCTAAGCGAAGCCTCTGACAAAGACGGAAGTAACCGTCGAAACTAGTCAGGTAATAAACCATCTCTTACTGATATGGAAGAAAATGTTTTGTAAATAATTCAAGAAGATGATGAACATCCGTAACCTGTATGTTACATAAAATTTTTATTATTTTTTTTAAACAAAGGGAGATAATGGTGATATACAATCGTGTGATCATAATTAATTATAACTGAATGAGCCTTCTCTTTTCCTGTTACTTTCATGTGCATTTGCATCTAATTGTCTCATTATTGATCTCACATATGTTGTTGTTTTGATTCTAAGGCTCATGTGCACCTCAGTATGAATAATGTCACTGATCCTTCCTTGTTTTGTTCCGCTCCAGGGCTCGATTCAACCGAGCAGAGATTGACCTCTACAACCGGATCAGAGTTTGAAATATTGGACTGGATCACAGTTTGTTTGCGTGTTCATAATTACTCAATCAAACCAAACTATCCAGGCAACGAATCCTGTTCTGAATCAAAAGTGTATTGTCAATGCACCTTAGAGACATTGTCGTTGTCATCATCGCATATTTTTTCTTTTATATTGCTATGTAAAAAGATCAATAATCCATACTGCACTGGCCTCATACCTCAAATGAAACCAAGACTGAAATACAGTCTTACTGGTTAAGTTCTGGTTGAGTTGTATTAACAGCCACTTTAAATCTGGTTTAAAAGGAAATGCAGTGGCATCCTGTAGAGCTAAATTATAGGGAAAGAATTGCCATGGCAACCGCACTACTTGTTGGTAATCATGTCATTTTTTTAAGGGTAAGATTGTTTGGGAAACAGTTCTCAATAAAACAGCTATCTGGTGGAAGAGGCAGCCACACAAAAGAGCAGCGCAAGACAAATAACATGAAAACCTAATAAAATACTTTAATTTACCAGTTCAGGGCTTCAGAGTGCACCCACTTCAGCGGACGTGCAACCAAAAATTAGGTCAATGCAGTTGACATAATTAAAGTAAAATAAAATAACATCCTTAGATGCTCTGGTGCATCTGAATTGTTTGTACAATTGCAATGGGTTTGGCGTCAGGGTAGTAGCTAAATGGCACTCTGCATTATTTCTAACAATTTCAACTAAAAATTAAAATAGTTTACATATATAAATATATGATTATGGTAATTCCGTCCACTTACATGAAGAGTGGATGCACATAAATGGAAAAGCTAGGCGTACCAGTTCCACTCAAACTAAAAGGTTAATCTGGAGCCCTGCAGTTCTATAAAATGTTGGATAATTCTGACCTTTAGATGTGAAATTAAAACATACTTAGAAACTGAAAGCGAATTTAAGGTATTAAAATGGTTGTGCCCATAGTTTAGATGTAGTTGAGCACAATTTTGTTAAAGTAGCTTGTACAGTCAAGAGCAGAGTATCAGTTTTAAATTATTTGTTTTTAAAGCTTTCTAAAGATATGGATAATTCAAAATCAGTTTGTAATTAAAAGAAAAAAAATGGACAGATGATATGCATGTTTAACACAAAGCAATAAATTCAAAAAGCAGAAGGTAAAAACGCCAGAGTACACTTACCATCAATGTTGAGCATCATCTTCCACATGGCGGGCCTGACAGACTGATGGAACCCGAACCACACCTCCCTCCCGCCTCCCAGAGGATGGTCGTAGCCCTCGGGAGCAGAGAAGAACGAGCGGCCAACTGGAGTGTACCTGGAACAATGCATTCAGGTGAGAAATCCAGCTTCAAGGGTTCGGGGTTTGTGGTTTGATTTTAAAATAGAGCTGGCAGAAGTATCCATGCCCGGAATCTAAGCAATATTACACCAAAACTTAAAGCTGGGGTGCAAAATGTTCATGCTACCCAACAGGACATTAAAATCTATCTCACTACATCCAAGCTCTTTGGGACATGTTTAATACCCACATACATTTCATCTTTGATTGCAGTTATAGTTTTTTACAGAAAGCGAAGAGTACAACCCAAGCACAGCCAATCAGAGCGCTGCTTTTGGCTAAATATGAAAGACTATATATAATACTTCATTATGAAATTTTGAGAGTGTACAGTGCTTTATTATTTTCAACAAACATACACAATAAACTTCTAGGAGGAAAAGACAAATGTTGACTAAATTGCAAGCAAAAATGTTAGATACCGCAGCTTTAAAGATGCACCGTGTAACTTTCTGGAGGTGAAAAGTCAAGTACACAATTAAGTAAAAAGTCAGAATCATACTTTGAACATTTGGGCGAAGGATAAATAAGTTTCATGCAATAATATAAAAAAAAAAAAAAAATACAGCTAAAAGAACAGCTTCTCAATAGGCCAAAAAACAGTCCAATCTGTGCAAGCTTTTGTGCCATGCAAGCTTGCTCAAAGAGAAAACACATATATGTATATTGTTTAACACAGTATTGAAATTGAAATGACAAAAAAATGCTTTTATTCACAATTATTTTGGTCACAAAGCTTTAAGTATATGTGTATTGACCAAAAAAATAAAAATCACAAAACCTTCAATTTTAACATTTTCTTGAGCAGGTTTGATCTTAATATATTATATACTTTTATTTTGTTGCAAAAATAAAAATACAGAAGAAAAAACATTCACAAATTTTGATTTCCATTCCAACTTTACTATCTCATGACAACAAGTGTAAACTTAGGCTGTGTGATATTAATACAAATAAATATCTTGATTCTCTGCATATTGACGTGGTAACGATAATATGACAATATTCGATAAACACAACAGAAATGTGTTAAAAACGTGCCTTTTCATATTTTATTTAAGATTTAGTTATCAGACAGAAAGTGCAGAAATGTCGCCTTGGTTTGTTTTTTTGTTTTTTTAACTATAACAAATATACCTGATAAACTTTTTTTTCCATCTTCCACCTTATCTTCAAAGTCACAATATTATCTAAAATTCAATATATTGCTCACACTAGTTTGTTAGGCTGTATTTCATCAAATCAGTCAGTGACACATACATGGGTGTAAAACAGCAAAGCCTTACGAACACACTACATGTTTCTCACAGCTAGAAAAATACGAAACAATTCAAACAAAATGCGTAGTTTTGGTTCAAATGTCTGTCAGCGACCCTTTTTGACTTTCCATTTGATTCTTACTGTAATCCATCCAGGTCTGGGTCAAAGAGCCAAGAGCTAAATCAAAGACTTTTTCATTAAGACGGTGGTTACTTGCTCTTGCAACGTCTCAGGAAGAGATATTAAGAAGAAGGTGGTGTGAGATCAAGTGTGTCTTTGTGTGCGCTTCTGTACAAACAGTCTTTCATTTCCGCTGGATCCTCATATTGACGCCACGGTGACAGAGCAAATACCAGATAATGTATTTATATTAATATGAGCCTGAGAACAGAGGAGCTCTGTTTGATGTGCTGCACTTATCTGTGGGGGAAGGACAAAGGTGTAAAAAGAAGATAAAAGCTGAAAGTAGTTTCTTTTTTTGACTCTTACTTGGGGTTAAGTTCACTTTACTAGGTTACAATGTTTTAATTCTATTGCTATTGTATTGCTATTGTCCTTGGCCAAATTCTGCTAGGACACTGGCAACAAAATGTGAATTATAATTTTGTTGCCATTGTTGTGGTTTTTTGCTAAGTTGGAGTAGGAGTTGCAATTGAGGATTTAAGGCGTTTCAACTAATGCCCAGCAAATCATTTCCTCAACAAACAAAATCAAAATAATTATTTTTAAGAACAAAAAGGTAACAAGTTGAACTGTGAGTGACTCTAAAATAGTCCGTGAAAAATGTCAGTGAGGCCTCAATGTTCCTGTTTTATTGTTGTATTTTATTAATTTCAATGAACAGAGATCACTAGTGAATAGTGAAACAACATCTCAAGTTGTTTTCAGTTCAACATTAAAAGTGTTTTTTGTTTTTTTTTTTGTTTATTTGTTTAAGCTTAAAGATACAAAATTCTTATTAAAAAATAATACCAAAAAATGTGTCACAAATCTGATTACGCAAATCTGATTAAACAAATAATCTTCCATACAAAACACTCTTTCGTCCATTAAAGCAAATCACCATGATTCTCAAATAGCTTCACTTCAGCTTCAGCTGTGTCAAATTTGGTCTTTTTTATGAAACTTTGTGTTAGGAGGAATAAGTAACAATCATTAGACCAATCCATTATTGTGAGTTTTAAAAGAGCTGCTTACTTCATCGAGGGCAGATGTCGCAGCACCACATCGACAGCATGCACAGGGTTGGTGCTGATGGGTTTGTCCAGCTCCAGAGGCTCAGGCATGCTGCGACCAGTCAGGACCTCGTGGAGCATGTGCCAGCTCACCAAAGACACAAACTTTATGGAGACTTTGAAGGGCCGGTCTTTGCCTCCTTCTCCTGGTAACGTTACATCCAAGTCCACCTGACACAAAACATTTTATTTACAAAAAAACATATTCTAAAGGAGTACACACAGAAAATGTTAAGTCATACTGTGGGATGTGTTAAGTAGTGATGTATAAATCCAAATCCAATACTGGGATTTTATAGGATTAACTTATTTTTATTTATATAAGTCAGGACTTTTTAAGGCTTAGTCGCTTGTTACTCTGAAAACTGTGTGGCAACTGTGGTTCCTGTTGTTTCACATAGTCTGTAAAGCTGTATTTAATCGTGTCTGACAGGTCACAATTTTATCACAACAATAGATTTTGTGACTTTTTTATTTTGGTTTTAAATGATTATGAGCCACAAGAGTTTCTTGTTAGGAGAAGACAAGAGCGCTTGTAAAGCAGGCAGTGCAGAATTGTCAGGATGCAGTGTTTTTAGAAAAAGTTGTTTGCTGCTTTCATCTCATCTTTTCTTCTGTTTACAGTAGTGTTTCCCATCATGCACTGCAGCTCGCTCTACCAAAGCAGAGCCATCAGAGGTACAGATTTAAGCAGCAAAGTTGTTAAACCACTCCGCGCTAAAAACTAATGATTAATACATACAAAATTTTAATAAATAATTGTGCATTTTTGCAATATGGACAACATGTGTCAATATCGTGATGACGGTATATTTTCAATATCGTGCATACTTAGCTTGAATCTATACAATTATGTAGTGATGAATATTGGTCTCATATTATTGATTCAGCTGGCATCCTAGCTATACCTTTAAAGCAGAACTAAGCAACTTCATCAAAATAGGAATGTAAGGTTTGGAGTGGAAATATACAGTATATCATGGATAACATCAACATGGGAGTTAGTTAGTTAGAAGAAACATAGTTGGTTAGATTCCCAAAGTCAGGGTTGGGACCACTCGGGAATTGCGAAACAAAATCGGGGGGTCAAAAAGATGATTTCAAGATGTAAGCGTAAAATATTACTCTGTATTTTATTACAATTAAAAAAGTAATTTGTAGTAAATGTATATCAAATAATATAAAAATTACAAACATTTTTACAATTAAATCTAGTTTTGATTGGTTTTCACCATTTGAAATTACTACTAACATCTATTTGATTTTGCTGTGAAGGGTTATTTTAGCGGCCCCTGTATGAAAAGTTTGGAAACCCCTGGTTTAGGGACTGTCAAGCTAAAAATGTTGGACTAGCATTAATAAAAACCTCTTTCCAGGTGTCAAATCTTCTGCTATACATACAGTAATGTAGATATCTTTGAATAAATAAACTTTTAACGGAAAGGAGAAAGAAACCATTAGTGAATGAATAAACCAGAAAACAAGAGTTGATTCAAAAGTTAGAGGACAAATTAAGTGCACAAAAAGACTAGATTATGTTTATGAACAACTAGATTATTGACATAAGGCTTTAAAATACAAAAGCAACAGCTCCATGTAGACAAGTAGGTTTAAAATAGGGATGTCCCGATCAGGTTTTTTTGCCCCCGAGTCCGAGTCCGAGTCATTTGATTTTGATGATCTGCCGATACCGAGTCCCGATCCGATACTTTTATAAAACATTAAATGTCAAAGTAAACAAACCAGATGACTTTTATTTTTTATTTTGTTTACCTTTTAACATTTAGCACTAACATTTCACTTCTGTGACGTAGCTTGAACAATCAAATAATACATAAATTCTTCACTTTGGACCTTAGTGCAACAGTAGATATTAAATTAAAAAGGTCTAACATGAAAAAACAGCATCAACTTAAAATATCCAGCAGGCATAAGAAAAAAAGTGCCACAGTGTTTTTAAGTAAGGCAAGTAATGTGTTTTTAGGAACTGCACTGCAATCTCCAGCTTTCATTTTACAGAAAAATTATGTTTTTCTTGATGAAAACCAACATCTCTTTGCCTACTTCACGTTGTACTAAGAATCTTAATTTTTCTTACATTTTTCACCCCGTCCCGCAATTAATAGTGTACGATTCAGGCAACCTCTCGCTCTCTCTCTCATACACGTGCACGCGCCTTAGCACCCAAACAGGCACGCGCAGCACCGAGAAGAGCAGCCGCAGGAGAGAAGCCGGATAAAGAAAATAGACCCAGGTAGGACTAAACGGCTCATATAAAGCGATTGTGAACAGAAGGAACAGCGCTGTCTTCACAAACACGTTCGTTACAAGTTAAGCTGTAAAATGATGTGCGGTTTATAACAGTCCAACTCATATTCGTGGAGAAAAGAGCCTCGTAAGAACGTGATTTAAAGTTTGTGTTTAAAGTCGGAAAGTTTGCGATGTTCACGGTCGTTCATGGAGCTTCTGGGCACGGTACATGTTGTTTTAGTGGTTGTAATCTTTGTAGTTGACGTATTTTGAAAGAGCATCGGAACTTTATTTTCTCTCTGCGCGGCTTTTTCCTGTGTTTTTTCCTGCTAAAAAGTCCGGGAGACGCGCCGTTGACGCTGATAATAATAATAGAAGTCTGATCTATTGAGGACGCGTAGCGTATTGACGGCCGTCAGACGAGCGTCTCACACCGCTGCTGTAAATTGTTAGAACCAAATCAAACTTGATTCCATTATGAGCGACTCATGCGCGTATGACGGCCTATATGACGTGCTGCTGCAGTTACGCGCTGCTACTGCTTTGAGGGTCACTGTGCCACCGCGTAACTAGATATGATGTTAAAGTAAGTAATGAGAATAAATATTTCCGAGTCCTGATCGGGAGATAACGTCCGATTCCGATCGAGTCTGAAACCAGGAGATCGGGGCCAATTTCCGATCACGTGATCGGATCGGGACATCCCTAGTTTAAAATACTTGCATGTCATAAATAAGTTTGTACACAGTAGAGTTTTTCAAAGTATTGTCACGCATGATTTAATGCATTTTGTTTATTTATTTGGAGTTCAGTAGCCGAGCTTTAATTACAAACTGGCACTAACAACCATCTTAGCTAATGCCATCTCTTTTAAGTGCAGTGAGCATGTAAAGTATATCTTACCCCAGCTGGAGCCACGGGGAGCGGGTTGGCTGTGTACAAGCTCCTCTTCCCATCGTATACTGGCCTTCTGTCTCCAAAGATTGTCACTTTGAAGTGCTGCACCATGGAGTCCACAACCTCCCTACAGGGTCACAAATACAGTATAGGAGCTATTGTCATCACACACAAACTGTAGGGAAAAGGGTATTTAAATAGATAATGGCAGTGGGTTCTGTATCTGAAATATAACATTAAAAATAAAATTGAAAAAACAGTCAAATTTCTTCTGCCAGAAATCCTGACTTCAGATTTTCCTATGGATCGTTAAAAAGATCTAAGCTTATAATGGGTACGATGGCAAAAAATAATTTTCTTGAAATCAAATCACAATTTAGATTTTATTGTGATTTGCATTCTTTTTAATTTCTGTTATTTTCACAAAGTAAATAAAGTAATCAGCTCCTTCTGAAAGGTCGCTCTGTCCTGTGGTTGGTTAAATCTAGTTGCTTTGTCACTGACAGATTCACAGAAGCTGACCAATAGGAGAAGTGGATGTATTTCAGAAGATAATTGCAGTAAACATTGAAATAGTGAATTCCAATATGACACACAAAAAAGCAGATTGTCATCAGTTCCCAGTTACATTTTTTGTGCCATTTTGCCCAGTTCTACTTAAGTTGATCATTAAAAACAAGAAAAACACCCATCTGATAACACTGTCATTACAGCCTTATTTCCCAGACAAACACATCTCAAATATCTAAAAAACAAAGTCAGTCCAAGTCCATCTGTGAGTGTACCTGTTGACTCGGCGGGGCACTTGTCAGGCTTGATGTCCACCTCGTACAGGTAGACATCCATCTTGGGGATCTCCACCTGGAAGCAGTTGGCCAGCAGCTTGATTGGCTTCCCCATGGTGCCATAGCCAGGCCGCCGAGGCATGGAGAACAGGGACTGGGCCCCCACGGCTCCTGTGAACGACAACACAACTGCATAAGTTAGTCTGTAATTATTGCTGCAATATGGAAGGCAAATCTTTTCAACAAGTGCTATTTAAAAAACACAAAATTACAGACACGTTGGGATTGTGATTGAGATGTTATTTTTTTATTGCTAACTACTATATCACTTAGAATTGATTTTAACACTGGGCTCATACTGCCCCCAGTCCAGATCCAGATCCATCAGGGTCCAATGGCCACTCACTCTGCGACAGGAGTATGCGTGCGTATGTACAGACCCTGTCGAGGGTTCATGCTCAACGTGGGAATTCACACGTTCACAGAGTACATGTTTATCTAAACAAAGAACGTGCCAAGTTTTGGGCTTAATTCACATCAGTTCATTGACTGTTTAACTTTTTGCCACACAATGGATAAACACGGGACATTTATTTACATCCTCTGTGTTAAATAGTAGTTGTGTACATGTAGAGAATTTTTGTTTTTGTTTTAGTAGTAGTAATAGTTCACAACTTCACTAAAAGGGCTCCGAATGCTTCGGTAGTCCAGAAAAAGTTCCTTCCAACTGAAAAGATCCGGACGACCGGAGCACAACTGCGTGGCTTGATGGACCGGACAAATTGCTGTGTGAGAATCTCTTACTACTTTTCAAAGAATTGAAAGTCTGGATGCAGTATGAGCCAGGTGTGAGCCATCCTATTGTGATAATTATCAGTTGTAAATGGCACAGCAGTCACTTTTTTTATTGTGCTAATAAAAATCCAATGACATTTAAATCAAAAATGTTTGTTGATGTTCTGCTCCATTCAGAATTATCGTGCAAAGACAAGTAAATGTGGTTTACACATCTATTTGTGGTACTTTCAGTGAATCTCAGCTTATAGTAACTCCGCTCTATACCATTCTTTATTATTTCATTAAAAAACATTGCATCTGCTATTTTCATACTGATTTAGTCTAGTAAACTGGACATCACATAATGTGTAGTTGTTTCTCACACAGACTCAAACAGTGGTTTGTCCCAACAAATATCGCCACTAGTTACAGAAAAAAAAAGTATTTTATGAATAAAAAGTCAATTTCCTTCAAACACCACAGTCCACAAAAGCTCACACCAATCAGAACCAACTATGCCACTATTATGTGCAAAAGGCAATACTAATGTGCCCAAGACTACTGTACCACCATGTGAAAGAATAGTGAGCACTGGCTCTTGTTCCAAACACCCTGGATGTCTCAGCCATGAGTCACTTTGATCCAGACACAGAGTCCTGTACAACTTAATGTGCCACAGTGGTGCTGCTGAGCTATTCTGGGGTCTGCCGAGACTTGCTCATCCACATCAAGGCTTTGCCGCTGCTGAGCCAGTATAAACAATGATTGGATCTATATATTGCACGTGCTATTAGAGAATTTAAAGCCACTGCATCTGTCTGCCATTGTTCTTGCTTCATTCAAATAGAACAGAACTATTTTAAGGCTCTACTTGCATCTAATTGATCTTGTACAAAAACAAATCTTTAAAAACACAATAACACTACAAGTAATGGTTAAAAAAATGACTGTATAATATTGTATATATTCTCAGTTAAAAGCCAACATTAAGTTTGTACTTCAAATTAAACTACAAAACCATGGATTTAGTCATCAGTCGTTCCAAATTTCTCCAGCCGGAAGTAACCGCAGTGGCTGATTCATGGTCGTTTTGACTCACTGCAGGCGTGAGAGTGGCGACGGTGAACTTAGGGGCCCTCGGAAGGGAAGTTTATGCACTCTCCAAACAGAGCGCTAGGGGCACACGACATGAACAAGCAGGTTTGTTTACACTACAGGGTCGTTTGGAAGGATGTACTCACTGTTCCCTCCCTGCTTTGGGTGGAATAAAGAAAGAGAGAACAGTTGGCAGCTCAGAGTAGCATTTGTAATCAGAGCAATCATCGTAAAAACACAGCTATAAAGCACGTGGTTGTATTGTAGTCCAAATTCTGACAGCAACTGTATATTGTGAGGTAACCAACTTTCAACCACAAAGATGACATTCAAACAGTCTGAAAAAGATTTATTTTCTGTAAAAACTGAAAACCGTCAGACATAATGCATTTTCTGGTTGCGTTTTAGAGCTTCTGATTTTGAGAAAGTTTGAAAAAAGTTTTGAAAAAATGTGAGAAGAGCAAAATATTGTTGCACTGTAAGCATGCTATGTTGCGGCTAAGCTTTATTGTAACAAGCAAAACTTGTGACTTCTGAAAGTGAAAATTAAATTAACATTGCTTTTAAACTTATTGTAGTCAATAATTATGAAGGTACACAAACAAAACACATGAATGCGGTAAAACGTTCAAAAATTAAATAGATGAAACTGTTGATGACGGTATTGTTTTTATGAACAGGCATGTTAGCAGCTACTGTAACATGACTTTGCCAGTGGCCCACAGATAAAAGCACACAATGATTCAAAGCCAGTCAAAGGTGTGAACATTAGAGCATTAGAATTGTGTGTTTGTTTACTGTAAATACTTATTTGTTTTTTATGTGTTGTTTTGTATTGTATTGTATTGTATTGTATGTCTTTGTTCTTTGTAATAGCAAAGAACAAATTAGCTCTGAGCTATATGGCCTATGAATGTGGTATCAGTTGCACCTAACAGGGCAACAATGTTCAATGTTCTGTCCCTTTCAAATAAACTAACTACTACTACAACTATTTGAAGTACAGGTCCCAGAATATACACTGCAGTCCAGCGCTCATGAGATGTGCCACATAAGCCACAATGGATAATAAGCCTATAGAAATATATAATGGTTTGTATTGCTGAGATGTGACTATAAAACCTAAAATGCACTGGAATGTCTTTCTTTCTTCCTTCAGTCTGTGCAATATAATAAAATGGAACGTCATGTAATGTGTTACAATTTAACTCGGAACATACAGCAAATGTGTAGGGTTTATCATATCATATTTGAATATAACACAGAAGGACATTTATTTTAAAATGTTGCCCTTGACCAACTCTGACTTTGATCGATTTAGCTCCAGCTACACTTGAGTTTGACACCCCTGCACTAGCTGCAGTGAGCCGGACTGATTACAGTGCAATACCAGACTAATCCTTGTGTTTAATTGTACCAAATCATGAACTGAAAAGTGACACAGACGGATTTCTATTGACTTATCTTAGCAGAGTTACAGACTATTTTGGCTGCACAGAGGCAAAGATGGAAAGAAGCTTTTCTTTCTACTGGACTGAATAAATTTTTTGTATTTATTTGATATTTTCTGACAAGCCCTGCAATTCCTTGTAGATTTTTTATGTTTTTATTTCACAAAGAGTCTACACACACTGACAAACTAAAAAAAAATATCACAAGTAGATTATTTTAAAGCACAATTTCAGAGTTTGCTGTTCCTACAGAGATAGTTTATTTTCTCTTCAAGTACCAATTCATTTTCTTTCACTATGTGCAGCACTTCAGTCACTGCTTTGATTTGTAAGTGCTATAGAAACTGGACTGAATTGGATTTCATTTTACTACACTGACCTCAAACAACCCATGTGCCTTTATGTTCTGTGATGAAGTGCAGTCGTAGTAGTAGTAGGAGTGGGAGGAGGAGTGGCGGCATTAGGAAGTTGGTTATCCGGCTTTCATCAGCCTCCTGGAACGGGCGGCTGTGGATAGTGAGTCACATTGTAACCACGGAAACCAACCTGCTTCTGGATTCACCACTGAGAAGCTCAAGGCATATTAAAAGGTGCTATACCAAGTTATTATTAATAATTTAAATCACTTAAAATCAGCTTTTCACCAGCACAGATATTGTTAGGATATCTATTCTGATGAGTATTAGTTTTAGTAGGCCAAATTATAGGCCATTTTGCGGCCAGCCAAGCCTGTTCTGAGTAAAAACGCAGATTTTTATTATTTATTTAGTGGAACAAAGACAAAAAAATGACAAAAACATGCAATTAATCAGGTGTAGTTTTGACCAAAGAGTTGCACAGTGCACCTTTAAGTAGAAGGAGGCAAAAATTGGATATAGCGCCACGTAGGTAAAGAAATGACTTAAACATCATTTTTACAAATTTTGAACAGAACATCGGAATTGCAATTCATTTTTTAGATGTATATTTTGATAATTGACAGTTCACTATTAAAGCTCTCCCAGAACATTTAAAGCTGGAATAACATAACTTTTTTTGTTGCAAATTAGTCAATGTGGTCTTTTCCGGACAAAATCAGACTGTTGTGTACTCTCTGAATCAAAAACTACAGTATATAAAGTATTCTAAATCTTAAAAACAGCCAAAGCAGTGCTCCAGTTGGCTGCACTTCGGTAGGCCACTCAATTTTCACCTTGTTGTCTGTAAAAAGATGTTCTTAATACAAACTATCAGTCAAAAATAATGTATGTGGTTATTCCCCATTTGCCGAAGGATTTGTGAAAGCTAGGAGAGTTGGAGAAATTAAAATACTTCATGTTTTGCGACGTAAAAATCTGGTACCACAGCTTTAAAGTTAAGAATCACATATTCATCTAAACTTAACAGTCTTTGTTTGCATCACAAACAAGATCACTTTCTTTACACAAAAGGAAATGATGTTACCAATAATGTAGCAAAAGCAAAAACACAACATTTTTACTCTACGTTAAATATGAAGTAACCAAGAATCAGAACATGTTAACCAAAAAAGACAGGGTCACTTTTGATCTGACAAAGTATAACTCCTGATTTTTTTTACTTCTAAAGAAAACAAGTAAAATGTGCTTACATTGCACGGGAAAATAGTTGTATAGTAGTAGTTTACTGTCATGCAATGTTATTCAGCGTAAGAGTGACCCTGACACAAGTGTGTGTCAATAAATAGGAAACAACTCAGGGTAACATGTGCTAGCTTTGTTTTACTAAGAATGTCAGCTCAACGTAGAAGCTTCAAAACATCATTCGAGTTGTTTGTTGTTTTGAGAGAAATACTTAATGCACAAAGACAATTTCAGACTGTAACAACCCAATTCTTTTTTTTTTTAGACTAGTATAAAAAGTAATTTTCAACACAAAAGAGTAGTAAAACAATCATGTTAAAGGTGGGGTAGCTAATTTTTACACTTCCAACACATTTTTGGTTTTAAATTGACAACTTCCTTTCCCAAAACCTTCAACACATGGTTAATACTGACGCATTCAATTTTGGTTGCAAATGATCAATACAGTAAATGTCTTTATACAAACAATAAAGTGAAACAGGAGAGGACCACCCAAGCACAGCCAATCAGAGAGCTGCTTTCGCTCCTGATTACAACAAAAATTCTGTATTATTCAATTCAGACATTACACAGTGGTGTCATTTTTTCACAAAGTGCAGCATTTACTACATACTTTTTAGTAGAAAACACAAAGGTTACTAATTTACGACTAAAAAAGTTAGCTACCCCAGCTTTAAAGGCCATTTATCTATTCAGAACACCTTTCAACTTTGTCCATTTGCAGTGTGACCCTTTCAGCATCAATTCTTGCTCAAATCTAGTTACGACGGGTGTGTAAGTATCTCTTTGACAAAGGTGAAAGTGTGCAGACTGTGCAGAGCTTCTGTAGCAGCAGCGGACGGGCGAGAAGATCCAGCCGTCCTTACTGAAGTTATAGCCCATGAGCATTCAGCACAAACATCTCAGCTATGTGAACTCGTTCCACTCTGCACTGCTGCAACACAACACAACACACTGTACACAGAGGGCACGCAGCCAGGATCAGTGGATAGTGAGACGAGAAGCTAGGCCAACATCCAGAGCCTGCCAGGGCTGCAGCACATCCCCTGTGACCCAGCGCACACACATAGAAAACACAAACACAGACATGCACTAGCTAGCTTTCTGTGCTTTGTGGGGACATAAGTGGGGGTCACCTTGATTATAATTACTAGTAGGATGTGCATTGCCTTTAATCTGGCGATAGGCGAAATGGTAAAAAATTGTTATCATGATTTTCCTGGAGACAGATCACGATTTTGATTGTTTCACAATTCTTGTAAACTTTCTTTGCCTTTTTGAGGTAAATACAATTATCTGTTTTTCTCCTACTTCACTTTGATTGGTTAAATCCAGGTGTCACCCAGATTTTTAGAAAAAACGTGACCAAGCCTTTGAAAAAAATCCCTAGACAGGTGACGTCAGCCCATAAATAAAGTTATTAAAATTTTGGCATTTCTAACACTAACAACAACTTGCATGTTTCATTCATAAATAGATATATTTTTGTAAATCAAATCTAAAATTTTTCTAAATTTCATCAGGAACTTGACTTGAAACTGCAGCACAAAAGATCTCAACACAAGACCTTAAAAACTATTAAAAACAGAGGCCCAAACTCGTTATAAAGAAACCAACTTGGCAACTCTGAGGCTAAGAGAAGTATGCTGGAAAGAATTGTCTGTATTTTAACAAACTGATGCATTAAATAGAGAAATAGGAAATCATGATTTGACAATTTCACCAAAAAAGCAATTGTCACAGTGAGCTCATGATTTGATTTTTATCACGATATTGCCCAGCCGTACAATAAGCATCATGATACACAAGTCACAATATATATCTCAATATATCCCAAACTGAAAGCCCACAATGATAAACTGCAGTTTTTCTTTAACTTAGATCTCGTACAAAGCGAAAATATTTTTTGTTTGTTTCTTAGATGAGCCGAAAAAATGCAACCTGACACTTAAGTAGGGAGATCAGACTTCCTAAGAAAATAATTGTCTAAAAATAATTGAAAACATTTGATGCAAACAGCGGTCTCCTTTGACCTTTGACCCAATACATGTCAATCAATTGTTTAATTGGCTGTGAATGTCAGTGCATTGATTAAGCATCAATCTTCATTTCAACTCTGTACCCAATCTTAGTCTAAACCCTTAAATAACAAAACAATAGCTCATTCTAAACATTTTAAACAGTGACATGTTTTACTTGGTGACATAATGCTTTTTTAACCTTCTTAACCCTTTAAGGCATCACAGGTACCTCCCACCGTTTTCCTATATTTTCAGTTTTGTTAGTTTTCTCATAAAAATAAACTAACTTCTATATATTAAGAAGAAAGAGTTAGTTGGCTGATGTAACCCTCTTAGTTGCAGTCAAATCAAACATTCTAAGATGACTCTGTGCCTGTTTAAATGCTCTTGTGAATAACAAAAAATACCTACAAATTTTGTAACAAATTAATAGGATTTTCAATAGGCTTGGTCTAAAACTTTTTAATCCTATCTCAAGTCCCTAAAACACATTTTTTGTTAAATTACCTTCCGCTTTTGAAGAAAATTTGTCGAAATAAACTAGTGTTAATCTGTCCCATACTTTACTCTCGTTTGTATTTACTACAGAAAATCTAGGCGTTTTAGTGAAAAAGAGCTGGTTCCTTATGGCAGAGGTCCCCAACCTATTTTCTTGGAAGGACAGGAGTCAAAACCTTTTTTTCCAGAGACCGGTCAAGGTTGAGTAGTGCTAATAACTACTACATAAAATGCCAAAAAATTATTGTGTAGATTTTTACCTTTCATTGCTTGAGTTTGTCATTTATTGGATGAAGTGTCTATATTGTCATAGTAAAACACCAGGAAGTAGTGACAAACTGCAAAATAAAAATAAAATACATTTTATAAGATCCCCTGGACCCGATAGCAGATGGTCCATGCCCCGGTTTTGGACCCTGACCACTGGTTGGGGATCCCTGCCTTATAGGGTTAATAATCACCACAATAACAAAATAACAAAAGTTATAGCTCTATGCTAAAAATATTACTAAATACACTTCTTCAGATGGGCATATTACAAATCAATGTTCACCTTAAAGATACATTGACAGTACATATACAGTATGCTGGGCAAAATTAATAATATAATAAAAAGTGGGTATATTGCATTTAACTTAGTTTTATTTGAACTATTTTAACTTGCCTTAACCTGATGTCTTGGTCCCCACAAAACAAGGGATTTCCATGAAGTGACTGTGTGTCTGTCCCCACAAAGTGTTGAAGACCCATCGCAGACACACAGACACACACAATACAGCTGTTGTGCTAATCCAGTGGGCCAGAGCGGTGGGAACAGGCCAAGCGCTCCGAGCCGGGGCACAAAGGCGTCAGTCACAGCGGCCCGGGCTCACTATGGCTAAAGGCTGGAGACACACACGAGATCTGGCACTGGAGGATCCATCTACGTCAGCTTCTGATACCGCTGCAGATATGGACAGTTTGTTGGCTATTGCAAAATTACTGCATGGTAATACCTACGTGTATCATGCATAGAATTAGTTTAGCTGTTCGTAATTAAGACTGGTCAAGTGTTTTTGGAACTTGATCCTGAGCCACATTGTACATTTTTTTGTCGTATCTCAATAGCGGTCAACATAAATGTGTAAAAATATGTCATCCAATATTGGGGAGGTTTAATTATCAGCCAAATAGTCACACTGGACAAAATACCATCTTAAGTGAAAGAGAGCTTGAAATAAGTCTTAAGTATTTGTTTTATTCTAGATTTTGACTGCCTTAAAATGAAGAATGTTCCATTGACCAGGACTATGACCAGTGACTATGCCCTGAGGAAGACCAGTTCAGGGCATAGATTATAGACCTTCAAGTCATAACTTGCTTTAGGGCTAGGCTATAATCGAAAAATCGAGAGATCGAATGGAATCATCAAATATTTGGTTGTGGTTTTTTGAAACGAAAAATCGAAAACCAAATTTGTGTTGGAGCAAAAGTAAACTTTGAGGCACTAATTGATCACTAAAAGGACATATACAATTTTTGTGTATGGCTAGGAAAATTTGAAAGAAAAAAACATATGATATATATCTATTTTTTTAGATCGCCCAGCTCAACTTGCTCCCAAATCTTTAGCCAACACAGTCACTTTTTGCTTTCTACTGACGAACCATATAAATCCTTCCATTCTAAATAAAATCATTAGTCGACCAATAGAAGAATCTTTTGAAATTTTACAACACTAATTGCACAACACTGATGACCCTTTTCTAACTTTCTAACTGACAGACAACTGCAGAAGATGTTTATAGTATATCTGTAGCATTAGCCTGTACACTGTAAACTAAAAAATCTCAATCCTACAATACATAGAGCTGCTACTATAATCCAGTGTAGGCCAAGAAGCAGTGTGCAGCTTTAGGTTGAACCACAAGCCACAAGAGTGAACCGTGGAAGGCAACATTTCCTTTAGCTTTAACAAAAAACACAACTGTTTATCTAAAGTGAGATTAAGCTAATAACACACACAGAGAACACTAGTAAGCAAATAATAACAAATGGTTTCAGTAATAGACTTTCTTAGTTAGGTGTCTTGATGAATTACAAAAGTATTCCTATTAACTTGACTTTAAAATAGATTATACATTTTGCTTTCAGTGAGGCTGAGTGTTGAACTCGTCACAGTCACAGAGCAGCAGAGACAGTTGTTTCTAGGGCAGCTTGTTTTATCCTGCAAGTCACAAACACAAATCAATGGTTCTCTCCACAGGACACTTTTTAATTATCTGATCTGTGTTACTTATTTATTTTTCCTCATCTGACAGATTTGCACACACTTCAGTAAATACCACAGAGCACTATGTGTATCAAGTTTGATTGCAACACACATGAAAATCAAGGACAGAAACAAATTGTGCTGCAGTACATGACACGGAAACTTAAACAATTAACAGACAATACAAACATAACAACATTACATAGATGATTAAGGGGAATGGTCTAGATTTGACCCATGTTTAAAACAACCTGGTGTGATTTTTGTGTGGCCTTGTTTGACTGGAGGGAGACTTGAGGAAGACTAGAAAAGGGTCAAAATGTGACCAGGTATGACTATGCTTATTTAAAGGATTTTTATATACTTTTGTACATCAGAGTGCCTCAGGCTTCTCCCTTTTTTGGCTTGTTCCTTTTTCCGTCCGGACCTCCATTCAATTTGACTGGATGCTCAATAGAACATCGACTGATCCTGTTTCTACTTCTCTCGGACTATCCACTTAATTAGCCACTCACTTATATCCTGGTTATTCAAAAACCGATCTAATGTTGGGAGTCGTTTGCTTGACCACAAATTATGTTAAAAGTTTGATATTCTGTGAACCTTTGGCTCAAGACCACAGCGTGATCACAACCACAAGAATATGACATGTCAATCTTATCACTCAATCCTTATTTCTGTATATTTAGACCTCTTATGCTGCAACAAGAACTGGGTTTACATTTTACGAAGAGAACAGAACGTGAATGAACGATGTTGGAAACAAACAACCTGCTCCAGTCTGTCCCTCAGTGGGCCTCTACAAGTGAAAACACAGAACTTCATGTATCCCAGTCTCAGTCACACACACAGAGGAGGGGTTGTGACACATCAGCAGAACCCTCCTCCCACACACACAACACAATCCTTTGACTCTTTAACCCTCCTTCTGACTCCTCACATGTGTCATCCATCAGACCAATGTGGACAGAGCTAAAATAAGCTGACCGAAATCTCTGCCGTGGACATGATAGCACAAACTCACCAATACATTACGCTAGTCTGAAAATGTAACAAATTAATGATGTAAAAACTGTATGATACTTGCTACAACACGACTTTCAAGGATTATCGGGCAACGTCACTTTTCGCTCTACTGCTAATGTCATCTGCAGAAATATAAGCTGTACATCTGGTTGACTGGGAAACTTCTCTGATAAAAACAACAAAACCAGAGGAGAGCTAGCTGTTTCGATTAGGTCAGCCTTATTCAACCTAAGTCCCAGGTGCTAAATTGGCCCTCCAAAAGTCTGATCCGGACCTCAATTCTCTTTCCAAATATTAAAAAAATATATATTTTCTTTGGTTTGTAGATTTAATTCTGGAAATAACTTGCATGTCCAAATGTGTCACTAAGTGTTACTTTGAACTAGACACTAGTTATCTTGATCTGAAAATAAGATTTGTCTTTGAATCTAGTGTATTTTTCTTCCTACAATTTCAGTTGTATTTTTGGATTTATTAAAAGGCTGTATAGTTTTAGCAAGACTTTGCTCTTGTTCTATAAATGAACATAAACGTAACTTAATTTAAGCATTTATTCACTCATTATTAAATTTCAGATGGTCACTTTTTACAGTGCATTGTTCATTTCTGAGGTAATCCTTTCCAGTGGTCCCCAACCTTTTTTCTTGTAAGGACCGGTACAGTCACAATTTTCTTTTCCAGGGACCGGTAGAGGTTGGGTAGCGGCAATAACAACAACGTAAAATGCATACAACTGATTATTGTACATATTTTTTAGCTTTTTTTTGCTTGAATTTGCTGTTTATTTGGTTAAGTGGCACAATATTTTCATAGTAAAGCACAAGGAAGTAGTGATAAACTAAAAAATAAAAAACATTTTAAAAGATCCTCTGGGGCCCTTAGCAGATGGCCCGCAGACCAGTTTTGGGCCCCGGACCGGTGGTTGGGGACCCCTGCTTTAGACCCATTTTGGCTTAAAGCTGAGATTCTACAGGTTCAGATTTGGTTATGCTGTTTATTAACAATGATTTTGCAATACAAATACTGTATGTATACTGCTTTACGATGACTAATGTGCAACACTCAGCCCAGAAGCCATGGTACTTGATCAAATCTGGCCCTTTAGAAAGTTTAGTTGAATAGCTCTGGATTAGATATTTTCACTCACCTGAAAGTAATTTGTATGAGTCATACAAACTAATTTCATTCACAAATGTTGAAGTTGAAGCATAACTTTTGTTTTCACACAGTGATAAACTCTCGATTGGACAAAAATAATCAATTAATCAAGATAACTCATTAATAATACAATTTTCTTAGAATAACTTAACATACATTTGGGGCTGCTTTGAGTGAGCATGAAAATTAGTGGTAGTAGTAGTAGTATTAGTAGAAAAATTTTAATGGTTGTTTTTGTGTTACGTTGTCTAGTGCAGGGGTTCCCAAGCTTTTCAACCCAAACTTTTCCCAAAATAACCGTGCAACACCCCAACAGCAAAAATTATATACCGTACTTTTGTATTCATTTTAAGTTGCAAAACCATTTAAATTAGGCTTAAATGTGTTTGTTCTGATATTGTATAGCTTTATATAACCCCAATTCAACAAAAACACTAATTAAATGCAAAGTCAAAATTGTAAAAATATATTTTGAAATCATCCCGCGAACCCCTCGATTTTGCTTTGCGACCCCGTCTAGTGTATGTTGGATTGTATTGTTGTTGTTTTTTTTGTCTTAATTGTTTTCATATTAAATTACTCATAAAAAAAATAATAATTACTTAAAAAATGCAGAAAATAAAGGCAATCATTTCTATATCTAAAAAAATATAATAATAATAATAAACTAGTTTACACATTTACCTCAAATACAGCACATTATCTCAATAAAACTAATACTCATAATGCTAACAATAAACTAATTAAATGAAAGAGTTGCAAATATAAAAAATTGCTTCCTCTGAACGACCCTTCCATAGGCTTCACTAGGTGTGTTCTCCATGGAAACCTAAAACAATACGGCATTAGTGGAGGCGCATGGTTGGATGAAGATGTGTGCAGAGCGCGATGGGAAAAGACTACAAATCAAGCTCTTGGACCTCCCACTACAAAGTCCTCCCAGCCCAGCACGACCAGGACAATGACAATGAAGGGTTTCCCAGTGGGGCGCAGCGGGCGGGGGGGCAGACAGGGGAAGGGATGAGGGGAGAGAGGGGAGGCATCTGTCTGGGCGTCCAAAAAAAGAGCGGGGAAAACGTCAGACATGCATGTATTATAAACAAAATAAAATACATATTCAAAGCAGGTGGAATTATGATTATTAGTGTCTGGACTAACCCAAAAACAACAACAACAAAAAACTATAAATAAAAAACAGGACAAAAAAAAGTCTATTAACTGACAGGTTAGACAGCTATTTTTCTATTTACAGTCTATTTTATTGTAGCCTGTTTAGGAGGTGTAGATTTACAGACAAATTAGCGGTTACATCAAAAACATTCAAATAACACAATGTTCATGTCATTGCATATTATGACATGTTTTAATGTATGTAAAGACCAGTGAATGATTATCTGATTACTAAACTAGTTGTGATTAATCAGGGCTGAGTCATCAATCAAAAAATCGAAAGATCGTGTTCGAATCTAAACGAATCGCCAATTATTTGATGGGTTTTGAATTAAAAGATCAAAAACCAATCTTTTGTCAATAAAAATGAGTAGTTAGGAGCAAAGCTCAAACTTTAAAGCAGAATATTGATATATAGTTTCAAAAAGTTGAATAAATGGGACTTATTAAAAGTTTTTGTTTCGTTTATGTTCAGAAAAGCCATTTTTCTATTGTTTTTTGAAAAGGTTAAACAAAATCGAATTGAAAATCGAGATCAATCAATATGACAAAAAAAATCGTGATTTTTTTTCCCAGATCGCCCAGCTCTATGATTAATTGTTTAACTTGTTGCTCTTCTACTACACTGTCAACATAAACTACACAATAATTATGCTACAAAAGAAATCAAAAGACAAAATGAATTTTCTTAATAGAGATCCACCGATCTAGCTTTTTCAGTTTTGATACCGATTTTGATCATTACTGTAAGAACTGAAATGTGTTCATATTGTACAAATAACAACTTAAAGAGACTGTAGGCCTACCTGATTTTCACGTCCTTAAAAATGTAAACAAACAAAAATAATTCATTTTAAACTTCTTTCTTCAGTCTAGATGATTTGTTCACTTGGCTAATGCATCCTGAGCTTCAGAATTGTTCATCATGATGAGTTTTAATGTTTCACAGCTGTTAGCAGCGAGGTGAGTCTCTATGCTAACAAAAGTTAGCCACAATGCTACAAACAACAACAGACAAAGTTGGACCAAACAGGACATTATTACACATAGACAGGACATTGCAGATTAACTTTCAACTGAATAGATACATTAACAAGATATCACTGCTAGGGAGAAATTGTTTTTAAGTTATCTCGTTGTAAAAAAAAATCGAGTATAGCCTCTTTAATAACTTTATATTAATACAATTTTAAACACTATGAGGTGTTCTGCAACAGAACAGAATTCTAAATTACAGAGAATAGGGAACAGTTACTGACAGTCATTTCTAATTAACTGCATGATCATTCAAAACATTGTTTGGAAATTTATTTCAAAATTGAGTATCTGTTTCAAATTTGAAAATTAATGGAAAGGACCACTACCTAAGTTCTGTTTTCAATAAACTAATAATTAAGAAACCGAATGAGCAACAAAACGACCTCTCTTCACCAACACAGGCTTTTAAGCTGAGTCATTTCCCTCCAACTCACAGTCCCACCTGGTCACTTAGAGAGACAGTAAACCGAGGGAGGGGGCTGTCACTGTGCCGTCTGTCTGTGTCTGCTACATCTGCATCTTCCCCTAAACATCAGAAACGGAACATCAAATAGAAAGAGCAAAACTACAGCTGTAACGGGAACCAAACTTTCCCATTTTCAGTCTACAGCTGACGTAACTTTGTTTCATTTAAGACATCTGCTGGTGAAGTGAGTCATTTCAATAGACAAAACTTGATTTTTTGGTTTGTTTCGTTTTTTTTTTTTTTGTTTTTTTTTTTTGTTAACGCAAACCTGAAAAGTTGAATGAGTGCCAAGTTACTATTGGCATTCTTGAATAAATTAAAGTCTTTGAACCACTTTTTCAACACCATTACTTGGATGAAAAAACTATATACTGTATATCAGAAGTAGGACCAAGTCTTACGGAAGTCCAAGTCAAGTCCAAGTCCTCTGTTTTAGTTTTAAGTATTTCTTATTTCATTAAAAACATTTCTGGTCACAAAAAGAAGTGATGAGGTACATGCTGCAGCTTGTTAATGTTAAATTGTACTATGTATTTTTTGAGAAGAAGCATGACAGAGCATTGATTCCCAAGTAACTAACCTTTGAGTCCAAGTCTTAGTCCATTTAATCAAATTATGAAACTAGTGAATCAAGTCAAACTCAAGCTAAGTTATGACTAAGTTTAAGATATTGATAAAAGCAGATATCCCGATCATTTTTTGACATATCTCGATTATAATATTCTGCCAATATTACGGCAAACCAACAGAGAATGTTCAACAAACACGTCTTTAAATGTGTTATTTAAAGCGTAATGATCAAACTGATAATGCTGTAATCGACTTAAGACGTCTTTCAATGACCCAAACACCAAAGTTTCTTTTTTATTTTAAATAACTATTGCAAAGAAAGGAAATTCAGATAAGCAAGATTATTGTGTATAAAAAGTCAGACGAATGCAAATTTTGGTCAATGAAAGCCCAAATGAATGAATATTTAAATATCACATTTCTTTTTGAAATTTCACAATGTATTTTTCTTCATTTGCATTGTTAAACCGCTCTTTTTGTAGTATTTTATACTATTAACAATTATATTTTTGGATATCTTCAAAACAACAATCACAATTCTACCTAAAATTTGATATATTGCACCTCAAGTTCGGTCTTGTTAGTTCTAGCTTTAAAATCCTTGTGATTCTTGTGTACAAAATATTATAATAACTGTAATTGCAGTAAAAAAAAAACATAGAGACAACCAAATATATTAATAAACATAATAAGACAACAAAAATATATAAACGGTGATACAATAGGTAATAGAACCAGATAAATTGTGAATGGGAAAACTGCCTCCTCTGGACAACTTGGCAGCCAAAAGCCAGTAAGAAACGGGGCCTCCATATATTATTCCATTCCACAGCATATACATGCTCTTCCAGCCAGCACAGCAACTGACAAAAAAAAAACAAAAAAGCTAGCAGGCGCCAGCCAAAGCCAGGCAGGCGCCAAGCAGCAGCTACATTAAAAAACAATGTCAGCCTTATTTCTAGGAGACAACCAGGATCCATAGGTTGCATGTCATGTGACATGACAAACATTCTGTAAGACCACCAGTACTATTTTAATGAGAGCAAACTATAATGAATATTATTTAAAACTGTTTGTGATACAATAGGTCACTAATAGAAACCACCAGAGTGAAAATGTGTGAAATTACTTGTTGAATATTTATTGGTCTGCTCTCTCAGACAACTGACAGCTGCCAAAAAGTAGGGCCTCTTTTATTCATTCACAGCATATACAGCTCCCCAGCACCAGCAGCAGCAGCAGCAGCAGCAGTGATAACATTTGCAATCATGAACACACAATAACAAGGCCAAACACAGTCACGTATAAGAGACTAATGGCATTTTAACATTCACAGCCTGGGGAAGCTTGGGAAACTGGTCATTTGCTGAACTGATCAAAATGTAAAAAAAAAAAAAAAACATTTTTAACAACCTTGTAATAAAAATGTTATATTGTATCAACGTGAAGTACAATGTTGATCCAAAATAACTTAAAATAGCTGGATCATAAACTTTCAGTTCAAAACTACAGAACTGTCAGGTCGCTCTTCACCGTAACAAGCAGCAAATTAAGGCGGGCAGTGATTTTTGAGCCATTTGGGACAATTTTTCACTCATGCGACAATTTTGGAGATCGGCCGAGTTTCAGCTCAGTCGTGTGTCGTGCACTGTTAGTGTAGTGAAAATCAAACTGTTTGAAATCCTGGTCGCTCCTTGTGGGAACATCACACTGTAGAAGCAGTGCCACTCTTTCTCACACTGCCCATGCACACACAATGTTTGTTGTTAAACAAGGGGCATCTCCACTTCTAGATTGTTCTTCTTCTTCTCCTCATCTTTTATTTTGTGCTTCTGGATACAGGAGTCTGACACGCTGTGGGTCGACGTACAGAGTGATCACTCAGAACATAAGACCATCCGACGACTTTTGACCCTAGAGATTCACTTGCACAGTCTGAGCAGACGCTGCATATCCACCACTGAAAACATCGCACAGTGTCTGTTCACCTTTAGAGCTGCAACAAGTTAATCAAATAATCGCAACTAATCGATTATTGAAATAATCAACTAATCGTTGATAATCGTTATGGTCTTTATGAGCTGTGGAACGTAAATTTCTGAAAATTATGTAAATTTTGGTGTTTTTGTAAAAACTAGTTTGCCTGACCATGGTGTTTCTATGATACTACATTTCAAACTCAATTTTAATACTAAGAAATAGACTCTAATCTTGATGAAGCCTATTATGATACCACAATGATCATTAAAAATGCTTTCTTTACGTCAGATTTTTATATTAGAACATAACAACAAAAACACAAATACTTTTTTTAATTAAACATTTGGTAAAACGGTTATTCAGAAACTAATCAGAAAAAAGATCATTTTTAAATTCTTAACAGTACAATACTTGTTCAAATGAACATCTAGTTTTACACTAAACTCTACATCTCAGGGCATCCTCAAGCAACATTACTTCATCTCAAATTTGGCAGAAATCTAAATCATGTAGACTAAATAATTTCTGAAATGTGCCAAGACCAACATCATTTGTTACTGTCTGTACTGTCTGACACAAAAAAACTGTTTGTATGCAACACTAATGAAGGAGCATATCTTGTGGTTAAGCATATTTACAGTATATAATGTGTGGTTATCCAACGCCAGTGGCCACTGAAAGCACTTTACATCACAAGCGCCCACACATCCTTACATCAGAGTAGAAAACCACAGACTCAAGGAGAACAGTCTTGATCAGGGACACATGCACCAGCATTGAATATCACCTGGAATATAAAAAGAATCTTATAAACTGTGCAAGTAACAAGCAGCATCAAGTGTATGCAACAGACAAAACTAAATATCACTGAAAGATCTTTCTAATTTAAATCTGCACGCCTGATTCACTGAAAATGTTGTTTTGACTGACACTTTTCAACATTAAATAAATAAATAAATGCTTCAGCACTGAGAGCACAGAGGAAGAGGAAGAAGAGGAGAGAGGGATGTGATCTAAACTCACTGTGGATCAAATGTCAGCAGCTGATGTGAGGACGTGCAAGGTGAAGGATGGCTTTAGTTTATACATACATTTGATAATAGCCTCTAACAGGGATTGGACCATTCTGTTGTGTCACAATTCAATGCCTGTCTTGATACATGTGTCACAATTTTAACATATTTTTGGAATTTTAAAGCCTTAGAAGATCAAAAATTATTTGTTAATTTTTTTTTTTCTAAACAATACAAATTTAGTTAAAGATTTAATAAGTCTCTTTTGCATAACATGCTCTTTCATATTTTATCACAAATATAAAAGAAATGATTTGTGATGACCATACATAACTGAGGCTGGTTATACATTAATAATATATTCATTTCAGATTTTTTTACTTAAAAGTTATGCTTTCACAGCTCACATCTCATCTTATTGATCATCTTAACCAACTTTGGAGCGGTGGAGCGGTTTGGGTCACTTATGTTAATGATGGCGAGTGTTTCTACTGCAGGTCCAGGCTCCTGATGATCTGTTACATGAGCAGCTGCCATCACTCACACATTACACATGCTTTCTTACATAAATAAAAGATAAAATGTACCTGAATTCTACTTCTTCTTCCTGGCGTCAATCTGAGTGATTCACAAAAAGACGTGTAATATTTGTAGTCTGTGTCTGTGACACTTTTTAAACATTTCTTTTCCTTTTTTTCAAAGCCTCTACTACAACTCTCTGCTGCATTTTAAACCTGTATATTTCAATGCTTTGATGCTGGTACATGATGCATGATTTACAATTTTTTACAGTGTTCTGCCTCACAAACTGGAAACAGCTGATGCTAATGCGCTAGCTTTGCTTTGTTAAGTCTATCGAAGAAACAAATTGAGCCTCAGGGGGACCACTGTAAGGTCTGCTCCAGGGTCCAGGTGAAAGCAGGGCCAAAAGTGGCTTGCTTTTGACTCAGCGAACGAGTCACTTTGCCAGTGAGAACAGCACTGTACCCCCCCGACCGAACCTATGGAAACAGGGCTTTACAGCAGGGTTTATGTAGGGAAGAAGAGGTCAAATTTAAGACTTTTTAAGATCTTTCTAAGACCACAAAACGTACAAAAAAGTTTCACAATGCTGCTTCTTCTTATGCTGCGTTCAGACCGGACAGCGATTAAATTAAAATTTCATCCGTTATTTATGCTGTTGACGTCTCAATAAGGTTCCAAAATGCTCTGACATGCGTCAAGGCTTTGGTGCACACTTTTAACGCAGACACTCTGCGTTCCCGCTTTTGCGCGTAGGCAGAGCACTGTGCTTGCGAGGTGCTTTGTTTTCGCATGATGGATCAGGTCATAGATCAAGTCAAATTTGACAATATCTAACTTAACATTACATTATGTTACATTATACAAGCAGCTAGCAAAAGAGCGGGCAAATGTGTGTACATTTTAAAACGTATCCATAACTTACTGAAAGCCCAACTTCCTCACTTGTCCTCCTTCAGGCAATGTCTCTGTACTCCTTTCATTGTCACGTCGTAGAGGACAGGTTTGGCGAACACAGCCACGTCATCGTCTACCCCCATTGTTTATGAGCCGGTAAAAGACAAAAAAAGTTTATAAGTCGGTGTCTTCTTCTTCCGGATATGAGAAAGCGCCAGTACGTCATAGGAGCGTAGTTTCTGATTGGTAGACACGAGCGTCTAGACGCTGGAAGTTCAGCAGGGCCCAACTCTGGCGTCGACGCCTGATGGGCAGCCAAAGCGTCCGCCGCAGGTTTGAGCTTCCACTCCACAAGACGCGGCGTCCGCAGACGCCTGAACAAGCGAATTTAAACGCCCAAGGCGACGAAATTTTGCTGGACGCCCAAAGACGCAGGTTTACATTGACTTAACATGTAAACTGGACACTTTGGATGCTCCGCTGCTGTCCGGTCTGAACGCAGCATTAAGATATAATTCTTTAATTTTGCTACAGTTAAAAAATCTAAAAAACTAACAAAAAAGAAAGCAATTTATGCTGCAAAGCATTTCATTACCCCAACAACATTAGAACAAAGACACTAGTTGAGTTATATTAATGAGAATGTTGCAATAGAAAATGCCTCAGCAAAAAGATTTAAGACTTTTGTAAACATTTTCAAGACCTACAACTAAAGCTGGGCAATATCGAATTTTAGATATAATATTGTGACTGTTAGTTTCAAAATATGCAAAATTTTAATATCAAGTATGTCGCACAGTAAAAATAAAAATAAATGCAACAAATTAGGTCATTAACAAAAAAAATTAAGTGATGCAGTGAACTTTTAAATAGACAAGGCAAGCTTATATGTACAGCAGAATTCACTTACAATAAGTTATTCAGGTGTGCAAAGTAAGAAGAGATTGCTGCACTTACAACTGCAAAACCGCCAGTCTTAATGTGAATAGGTGCCTAAACTAAGTAACATTATTTGTAAATTTGGAGCTGTTTTTACTATGCTTGCCAACAGAACAGTATATTTTGTTTGTATTTTGTAGTGGGCTTTTTATTCCCATTTTCAAACTATGCTTGTTCCATTGGCGGCCTCATTTTAAGGCAGTCAAAAAATAGAAAAATCTTCATACTTCCTAATTATTTCAAGCACTATTTCACTTATTTAAAATAATATTTTTTCCACTGTAATTATTTAGCATAATGTTGTAATTGTCTGATGTTCAAACCTCAAGCAATAAAATGGAAAACATGTTTTAACACATTTATGTTGGTCTGACAGAATATCGTTCAAATATCACTATCGAGATAAAGTTTAAGATTTTTTAATAGACGAAACCCTGTACAGTTTTTAGCCTCAGCAGTCATCTTATTCTAGGCTTTCATTGATTTGAGCCACATTTGAGCTTCTGTGTACATGTGCAATTTTATCAAGAGTCACATAATAAATTCTACATTGTGAAATGACACCAACAATATAACACGGTCTAGCCCTAATTTTTTACAAACATATTAATTGAATAAATGCAAGCCATACAAGATGCTCCAAAATAAACTTGACTTGACCTATACAAGTCGATGTTATACTGTACAACTAGAGCTGTGCAATATATCCAGTTTTAGAAAATATTGGTAATGTCGTTTTCAAGATATCCAAAAACTGAATTTTGAGTATACTGTTTATAGTTAAAATTGCCACAAAAAGAACCCTGTAAGAATAGATAAAAGAAAAAATGATGCTAGGAACTTTCAACTTGGGATATAAATGTAATATGTCTGTGATTCATTTGCAAACATTTCACATTGTTCATGTCCCATCCCAGAATTTTCCAGACCAATAATACTTCATGTTTGCAGCACAAATATATCTTGTTCGAAGTCAGTATTTGTTGTAATACAAAGTGATCAGGTCTAGTCACTAATGGAAATCACCAGATTGAAACAGTTTGAAATGATCTTTTAGATATTTTATGACAAAGTTCAGTGTTATTAATCAGAAATCTTGTTCACATCTAGATTCATGACATCATTGCATTCTACTACTTGAACGCAGCTTTGACATAATAATAATCTGAATATCGTTATCAAGATATGCCCAAAAAATATCGAGATATTCATTTTTGTCAACATCGCCCAGCTCTAGTCGATGTTACACTGTACAACAAGTCATGACATCCTCATGGACACAAACAGGTGGACCTCACACCAGACAAGTTACAGTACATGTGCACCTGTAAGCAGACAAACAAGTTCCTCTTTAACAATGGGGACTATAGCAAAAGCTCACGATTAAACAGTGTGGGTGGGCTTTACACTGATAATGCAGGGGAATACCGGGGCATCTGGTCGCGGCGAAAGGAGCCCACACACCTGCCTAATGGTGAAGAGGAATTTACAAAGCTCTCACTAAACAACCCTCTGGGAAATTACCCAGACTTTACTAATCACAAATCCTCAGCAGCAAATAGACAGTTGACGTTATTGATGAGTAAAGACAGTGAGTCACGGTTTGTGAATTTTACACTTCTTGTCAGAGGACAGTTTATAATCAGATGTTTTTAATAACTTCTGATTTAGTGGTTAACTCTTTGGTTTCACTTTCCTATCTAAGTTTTATGCTGCGGAGTCTGCCACCTGCTTGTCTTAAGGAGATTTTGGCTGCAGTTTAGGCTACTTAATATTATTACTAATATTTGACAAGTTAAATGTTCTATTGTAGCCTATTTCTTGTTGAGTACCGTATGAACAAAAATTGGCATCTAAAGGCTTCAAAATAGGAAGTATGAGAGTATATTTAATAAAAATTCAAAATGCTTAAATGTTTCATTTATATATTCTTTTTTTTTTTTTTTTTTGCAGTTGGGTGTAATAATGCCAAGGAATCTTCTCAATCTTGATTTTCAATTCAATTTTGTTTACCTTTTCAAAAACAATTAATAAATGCCATTCATGAACATAAACAAAACAAAAGCTTGTAATATGTCCCATTTTTAGATTTCTTTTGGAAACTATATATCAATATTCTGCCTCAAAGTCTGACAAAAAGAATGGTTCTCGATCATTCGATTCAAAACCCACTACCAAAGACTTGACTATGTGATTTGATTCGATCTCCCGATTTTTCGATGCCCCAGCCCTTCGGCCAAGGTATTTGTCACTGGATTTAGTTTTAGTCTGTTTTAGTCCATTTTTAGTAGGGCTGCAACAAGTTAATTGATTAATAGCAAACAAATCGATTATTGAAATAATAGCCAACTAATTTAATAATCGAAAAATCATTAACTGGTCTTTACATCAGTTCCAAGCATCCCAGAAACCTCAGATTAAACAGGAATAAGTGTTTTTGATGTCAAAACTTGCTTGCCCACATCAAGTGTTAAAATTTTGAAATAAAGGAATAGATTTGGACTACTAATTATGGTGCTACAGTGATAATTAAAAATCCAAAATTCTACACAGTAAACTGACATTTTCAGCACAAAATACAAATACTTTCTTCATAAAACATTTAGTTGAACACTAGTTTTGATTAGGTACAGAGTTATTCTAAAACTCATCAGAAAATGTCCAATTGTGTCCTGTTCATGTGATTTTATTTTTTTAAGTATGGATGCTAGTTTCTATACCAGTTTTAGTGTTTATGAGAATCTGAATTTTGATACTTTTGACAAACCTAAAATCTACATCTCCAAGATGTCCTGAGGCAACATTACCTCAGCTCAAATTTGCCAAAAATCTTGTATTCAAGTCACTTTTGCGTTCTAAACAACTAATCAATGAATGGAAATAATAATCAGCCAACTAATCAATTACCAAAGTAATTGTTAGTTGCAGCCCTATTATTTATTTCTTTTTTTTTTTTATTTACATTTAAAGTTAAGATATTTTAATTAATTAGATTGAAGCAAAAAATCTATAGTTTCCATCTGTTGTCCCTTGGCAGGTAGCACATAATAACAAATAGTTAATGAATAGTACAGTTGATTAATTATTAATCTAATGGAGAATGGGGAATGGAGAATGGGAAATGGCGCCTGGAATACATCACAGTGTAACAATTCTATATGTCTCAGTTAATTAAGCTAGTTGTCTTCGTTGGGTAAAAATAACTTGGGGAAAAAAATCTTATGGTGAGTGGCGTCGCCTCTTCAGTTCTTTTTTTTTTTTTAGATTATTTGTTTAATTTTAAAGTATAAATAAAAAATGGCATGTACGTGTAGATATACTGTAGTAGAGATACTGCAGTAACAATACTGATGATATCATATTATCGCGATACCAAATTGTCACAAAATATTGTCGACATCGCCTGACGATATTAAACAGCATGACTTGCATTAAAAATAGTTCTGAGTTTAGAACATTAACGCTCAGTTTATGGAAAAAACATAAACTTGTAACTTATTTAATAAACAAAAAAAAAACAAAAAAAAAACATGACCTTATAGCTGATATGGTGAGAGAGTAATTTAGTCTATAATATATGTATATTTTTTTAAAAGAATGACAAGAAAATTTAGATTTAATGTTTACTAATGTTAGAATAATATCTATATCATAGATCCTCTGAATCATCATTCATGATAAATATCGTATTGTAAACTTTAAATCAGAGAAAATATCGTATTGTGAGATTTGCATACCGTTATATCCCTATGATGTATGAACCTGTAACAGTCTTGGAATCTAAAATCAAATTCATTATGGTTAGAGGAAATTGTAAGAACCCTTTTAGGTATATATTAGTGTGTGTATAAATGCATGTGTAAATTTGTATCCTATAGGGTAGATGTACTTCTTTTTAAATCTAGTTAGTACAGCTTATATTCAGGTGCGCTCAACAGTGCAAAATTTACCTTTATTTAACCAGGAAGTCCAATTGAGATTCAGAATGGTAAATGTGAGATAGTCGGATCCAGAGGGACGTGATTTACGTTTAAGATATCGGGTAAGTTTGGGAAAAGGGTTAGGGTAAAGGTTATAATAAAAAATATAATAATTAAGGCCCATTTAGCAACAGTTATAAGCTCATTACCATGGCAACCTGCTCACTTCTGTCCCTCTGGACCAGACTATATAGCACTAACCATTCAGAATCTCTTTAGCATGAGAGACCTGGCCAAGGTAGCAGCCAACACCATCAATACAATAGTATATTTTTTTATGTATGTATGTATGTAGAGTATGTATGTATGTATGTATGTATGTATGTATGTATGTATGTATGTATGTAGAGTATATATGTATGTAGAGTATGTATGTATGTAGAGTATGTATGTATGTATGTATGTATGCATGTATGTATGTAGAGTATGTATGTATGCAGAGTATGTATGTAGAGTATGTATGTATGTATGTAAAATAAAAATAAATAAATCAATAGATAAATAAATAAAAATAAAATAACATTGCAAAAAAGTAATAAAAATGATGACCTGGATACTTTGGATTATTACAGGTAATGCAATAATAATGCACAAGTAGTGGTAAAACCTGCCTAGCAAAATACCTTTAAAATAATCTGTCAATCAAAAGGAAAAATGTCAAAAGACCAGATCAGACAAGTTGACAGCTTACAAAAAATAATATAAGCTCAAACTATGAAAGATCTCTTGGTACAAAATGAATCTTGAATTTAAAACATCAAACTCAACATAATATTAGCTAGTTTATAACATTTTAATTTAGTTAGGGTGTGTTAGAGTGTCACTCTGTCGTAAAGCGTGTCGTCAGTGTGTTCCGGCTGCCTTACCTGTAGTTCCGATTTCCATTCATGAGGTCTGTGCCCGGTGCACTCCCGGCTCACACTTGTCAAATATCTCGGGACTCTGCAGCAGCCTCCGCCGTCCAACCCGGTGTCTCCTTCGGCTTAATGCCCCCCTGTCCCGTCTCCCTTGTCCTTTTCCTCCTCTCCGGTACTTGAACTGTATCGCTTCACCACCGGCCGGGGCTGCTTCTGCTGCTGTCCCACCTCCGCGTCGCCAGTTTTACGCACGGGTCCAGCAGTGGAGCAAGTGCCACGGCTGCTGCTGCTACTGCTGCTACTGCTAAGTTAGCCTCTTTAGCTCGCTAGCCCAGGATTTAGAAAGTGCCTGGGAGCAGAAGAGAGACGCTGTCAGGATATCATCACAGCGGTTTGAGCAGTTTCACACAAATAACGAACAAAACCCGGTGCGTAAAAAGAACGACATATATTGGAGACGGCAAAAAAGAGAAGCGATAACGCCGTCGGTAATTAGCTTCTACCGCTGATGCTGCTTCTGCTGCTGCTGGTGGTGGATAGTTCTTCTCTTCTGACAGTTTTGTGGCGCTAAAAACAACCCGTGACACGATTCGGTTTGTCTGGCAGCTAATCCAAAGCGACGCCTTGTTTCGTGGAGCTTGTTCTAGTAAAAAAATAAAGCTGTCAAGTCCGGGGAGAATCTGCTGCTGCCGCTGAGAAGAGTTGGAAATTTCGCTCTGGATGACAGATCAACTCCGCGGAGCTAAATATGGTGAAGTTGCCTCGCTGACACCGACAGGAAGAGGTGGACCCGAGTCTCCACGTCAGAAACTCTCTCTCCGCCTTCACCTACAGAGCACCTCGGCTTTTCCTATTGTAAAAGCATCAATAATGCTTTCGTCAAGTTTTGTGTGGGGAAAATAGAGGCCACGATCTAAAAATAGAAGAATGCATGCTTAAAAAAAATTAAAGGTGATTCACACTTTTAAACTTTCTGGTTTACGTGAGATCTATTGTGTTTTTCCATGTATCCTCGTTGTGTAATTTACATTTTGTTTATTAAAAAACATCAAAATAAGCTTTAAATATAATAAATAAGCTCTTTATTGTAAAATGTAACTGTAACATGCAGCATATAGGTTATTACTCATTTGCTGGAAAGTGGCCACATGACATTTTGAAGCCTACACCTTTTACTCAGATTTTTTTTTGGGTGTATGTAATCACAAGTAAATACAGACATGTGGGCGGAGCTAGGGGGAAGGTGAAACCAGGAATTTTCCGAGCAAAGGAGCATCAGCTACAGGAAAATTAAAAATTCCTGTAAACATGTAAACAACTGTTACTGTAAGTAAGCGCAATTTTGACTAAACTAATAATGAGATCTTTTATGTAGGCCAGTGGTTATAATATATTTAGTGTGAAGTGAATTTTGCATATGCCCCCTTGTAAACACTATCTAAACTATTTTATACTATATAGTGCATAGCAATGTGGGTTTGGTTAACGCAGGAATCGAACCTGGGATAATTGTGTGGAGAGATGTGTGCTACCCGCTCAGCCACAGACCGACATCTTGTAGATATACAGTATTTGCCTACATTTTATGTTGCTGTGTGTCCTCCTACAATCTGATTGGTTAGTAGGTTAACACAAAGATGTGTTGTGTGTCCTGTACCATGAAGACAAAAGTCTTCAATATTAAAACAGCTTAACACAAGAATTGTGTAAAAATTTAACACATCTGTTTTAAGAGTGTATCTAATGTTACACAGTATAGCTTTAAGGTGCATCAGTACATGGAGAAGAGCACGCAGTTACTAGATCAAGTTAAATGTCAATTTTTCAAGCTATTTTTGAGCACAGAAACACCCATTGTGAAATAAATTCAATAGGCCAACTTTAAGATTAAAATATCCTTAAAGCAAAACTTTTCTAACTCATCCTTAGCTTTCACATGCAAGCACTTTGATACAATGAAGTGATGTATTGATTTTGATTAATAAACAAAACAAAACATATTGTAATGAAAAACGTAGAACTCTTTTATATTAATTTTTGCTACAATATTGATGCAGTAGATCCAACTAAAGTCTAATCTAAAGATAGTTTATAATCTCAAATCTTTTCTAGCAAAAAAAATATGTATTCTGACAAATTTGCAAGTTTTAACTTTAAATTTTAATATTTTTGTTAAAAATTCAAGCACCCTACATACATCCTCAGCCTCAAACTGTGGTGCCTTAAAAATCACAAAACAGAAGTAATAAAAAACAATTTTATTTTCTTTAAAAAATAACCCTCCCCAACATACAGAGCCAAAATAGTATGCTTCCATGTCCTTTCATTCAAATCTATTGGGAAGTGCTTTGACAAGGACTGTTCTTGATCAGTGGCTTGGATATTGCTTAGTCAGACAGTGAGGCTGCGTGGAGAGAAGAGCCTCTCCGCTGTCCACATGATGCATTGGAGGGGGGACTGTCTCTGGTCTCCCCCGTTTACAAGGTGCTTTGTGGCTTCAGTGAGTGAAGGACTGCATCTGAATTCAGTGGTGCTGGATAATGCCCCCAGACCTTTTTTTTTTTCTTTTTAAGTACAGAAAGGGGTTAGGAACACTGGCCCCCGTCTGTGATAGGCCCAGCATCAGGTGAGCCGGAATACATAACAGGTTAATATTATATATGCATTTATATATACAAATCACCTTGGACACAATGAAGAATCAGTAAAATGGTGTACAAAGGCATTTTGATTATGCAAGTTCATAAAGATGATTTAAAAATTACACTTATCTGATCTCTTTTGATCCCTTTCAGCTCAAAGGGCTTTACCCATCAGACAAGGTTTGAGGCGCTTTAAGGGCATCTGAGGTGGAACTTTGAGACAGTCTCTACAGTGCCCTCTTGAGGATACACTTTGACACTAGTCACAATATTCATATAATAATAACAAAAAAGCAGTCATTATAACTATTACACAATCGAGGCAAAACAACTGACAGGCAGTGGTGAGCACACAGCTCCTACCTCTAAGAAACCAGAATAAGGTGGCTCAGAATATCCAGTCATAAAAAATATTACATGCATTTTCTCATTACCTCCCAAAAGTGACTAGATGTAAAAAGGCAGGGCTTGTTCCATAGTGCCCACTCTTTCTAGATGCAGCAGTCCCCAGCCTGTGCCGCCCATGCACACAGAGCACCAATAGGGAGTGGCAAGCACAGGCTCGGGGATCGGGCCAGGAGTGCTGCACGTGTGGTTGCTTCAAAGTCACCACACATAAGGTGATGATGGTGAAAATGGCGCGTGGGTAGTAGTGACTATTTTTAGTAAAAAGGATAAAAGGACAAGTGCATTAAAAGAAGTCTGCATACAATGGAAGAGACTCAAGGCAGAAATGTTCACACTTCTGCCAGCAAGGCTATGAGTAAAACATGTTTGTGAGGGGAAGAATCTTTACTTCAGTCAGTATAGGCTTGTGAAGGAGTGTGTGGGTGGATGTTCAGAGTGTATGCTGTGTAATCTCTGCTAATACACACTGGAATGTGCACAATGATCGGCGCAAGGTCAGTGGCTGAAATATAAGTTCAGCTTTACAGCACTTGTGTGGTGATCAGACGATTGTAGTTGCCTGCATTCAAATCTACTGAGGTGTGTTGATCTTGTCTATTGCCTTAGTTGCCTTTTTTGTTGTGAAAGCTAAGCAAGTGTGAGTAGCTCTATAAAATCATGTCATACTCTCACCATTTTGCAGTAATAAAACAAAGTAAATAAAAGTGCCTCAAAATTATTTAAACAAAAGCAGAAATAAAGATTATCTTCCTGTCTAAGTGCCTGTTTCCATTGGTTGGCATCACTTTTGGCTGGAAATGCTGGTTTAGGTGCATGGGGTGCAAGTACAATTTACAGTATTTGACACACTCTAAACAAATGGCCTCTCTACTGTTCCTCTAAGAAGCCTAAGGCTAGTTCTATGAGACGTGCCAGTCAGCACAGAGAGTAAAAGAATATCTCTTCTGTGTATGATATGCTATGCCTGCTCCTTGAGTCCCAGGCCAAAAGAGCCTGCTGTGTGCAGTACGTACTGACAAACTTGTATGTGCAGGACTTGTGGCACCTACATGCTATCACTAAGTGCTAATGTACCATATACTTCCAAAATACTCCGTAATGCAATAAAAATACTTAAAAACATGATTCTAATGCATGACAAAATCATACGTGAAATGGCCCATGTAAGTGTGCATCCAGTGCCAATATTCCCATAGTTACAGATAACACTGGCATACGGCATTCAGATAGGTCTGGAGGCAGCATTGTGGTGGCAGTAAAAAAGATATTCTCAAATCTGATCTTTTTCTTGCCCATTTCTCCCCTATCTGTAATGCATACTTACATAGACAGGAGTGTGAAGGTAGCTTACAAAACAATTAGACATTAATACCCAGGTTTTAAAAAAGCAACATAAAAAAGTTCTGGTAAAAATAAAAATCCACAAAATGACATTAAAAATAATTCAAACCGTTGAGTGCATGAGGCTGTGGAGTGCCTGTGTTCGTGGTTCTGATGACTGACAGCTCTATAAAGGATGTGTAGTGGGCAGTCTCTGGGGATAAGGGATGGGGATGAGGTGGTGGTGGACTAGCTGCCCACAGACGTAAATATGAGGTGAGGGGGTCATGGAGATGCTCAGGCAAAGTACATGGTCCTCAGGGTGTCGTGGTGAATCTGCACAGCTTTGGCCAACGCCTGAGGGTCCCGACCGTTACTCTGACCAGACACATGGCTGCCCTCTCCACTGTTGGGAAATACACAGATCTATGTAAATACTCTTGTGCTCTAAATGACCAGCACCTCCACCTGAGTCAGACCTACCTGTCATGTTCTTTGTCCACCAGATGGTAGCGGGCACGGAAGGCTACAAGACGCGCATAGTAGGCTGGAGCAGGAATGGACACCGAGCGGGTACAGCGCACGTACGTGTGGCACAACTGGTAGGTTAAGATCTGCAACTCATCTGCAGTGAAACGATTGTCGTCCCACAGAACGTAGTAATGGGACGGTCTGCTGGTACCCTGGAAAGAGTCACCAATTAAGTGAGCAAGCACATGAAATAGGGCTATGTAGAGGCAAAACAATTATCCAGGTACACAAGAAAAGTATCTGCACTTTCGGAGTGAAAAAAGTATATTGCTGTAATGCTGGATTGCTTATTAGTATTACTAGATCACTTTCTTTAAAGTCTTGGTCTTGTCTCGGACTGGGGCACATCTGGACTGAACTCGATGCTTGGACTCGGTTTTGTTTTGGGCACCAAGACCAAGACCACATTTCATTACCACTAGGCTCTACTAAACTTGCACCAAGAGCACAATCTTGTCTCAATCTCAGGACTCTGTGGTCTTGGAAAAGTCTTGGTCTCGATTACTACACTACTTATTGGTATTAAAAAATTAAATCCAATTGACCAATATTGCATTTGCACACATATTTAAATCATTACACATGATGACTGATCTCAAAACCAAAATACCCAGTAAACTCGGGCTCATTTTGTCCTTTGAGTTTCAGGAAACGGACTCATCCTGAGTCATGCTTGATTACCAGAGCAAAATGATTTTATAAAAAGAAGCACATTTTCCACTATTTGGGAGTGCAGTCATCCTAACCTCGTGAAAAATCAATAATATATTCTTTATTCATGCATGTGCAAGAATCAGTGAGCGCAGAAACTGACGCTGCTGGATGTAGTCTATATTAAGACTTAAGGTTACGTTCAGGCACACACATACACGCACACTACATCAAGTGTGAGACACAAGTGGGACTAAATCTGGACTAGACCAGTGTTAGAGCAGGACTAGAACAGGACTGAACAAAGTCTACATCAGAACTGAAGTGGGCTTAAACAGAATCAAACCAGAATAATTGTGAAAACAGGCTAAATGTGTGTACTAATTCGCTCATGCTACTAAAATTTTACCAAAAACAATTGGGGAAAAGGCCAGTTTGAAGCCTGTGTAATCATACTTGTATAGCGTTTGAATTACCTGTATGCCTGCATGGCTGCACAGGTAGAAGTCAAACTCAAAGGGATGAGTGATGCTGGTGTCCACAGTGGTTCCTGCGGGAATATTACCACTCTTTCCAATCTAAAAAAAGGGGAGAACAAAATGAAATAAGACAGAAATTTAGGGGTTTTTTTGGACTTCTATTTGGATGTCTTACCCTTTCAGACTTGTCTGCACAGAAGAGGCGTGTGTGGTGGCGTTTTTGCACTACAATATATGTGATGCCAGGCTGGTAATCCTTCTCCAGTTTGATACATGCGTCCCTGATGGCCAGGAGCTCATAGTGGAGAATCTGTGGAACATTACATTCTGATTGTTGTATCAGAAAAGCCAGAGGAGTATCATGACTGTGTCTACCTGTGGTAGCTGTCCCTCGGGCACTCCATCTCTATAAAAGATGATCCTGGTGGGCTTGAAGCGAGTTGACTTGTAGAACTGGATTAACAGTTCACGCACCATGTAAGACAAATCCTCAATGATTTCTTGGCGGGGTCTCTGTACTCGCACCGTGGCACAGTATCTGCTGGGATGGGCATCCATACTGCCTACCACCTAACACAGACACACAACAAAGGGTTAATAACTATGACTGCACTCATTTCAATTGGCAGGTATAACTTCTATAAAAACTTCAAACAATGTATTATTTAGCAACATATTTATTATCAAGAAACCATTCCATTCTTCCACTGTAGGCTTCAGGCATCTCTTGTTGTCGCTAAGCAACAGCACAACCAACCAGAGCCCATCTGAGGCCAAGGGCAGACGAGAGGCGAACGTCATTTCCTGTGAGAACGTCAGTGATGAAGCATCTCTCTCCATTTTCCCTCACATGATCTGAGCTTGGTATTGTTTTGTAGGAATTTTACTACAAAGTGAGCAACACCATACAGGCCACAAAGTCAAAGTCATTCATATGCACTTCATTGTGCAAAAAGTTTAAAAAGGTGGGGAAAAAGTATCAGTTTAGCATAGTAGTATATTTTTTCTTTGTCTTTCAAGTTTGGTAATTTGGTTTTAGTATTAAATAAAAAATTAAAAATAATTGTTTAGGCATTTATCAAAACTGAAGTAACAAAATGGCACTGTCATCATATTGTAACCAATGTATTTTTACGTACTTTGCATGTGTTTCCAGATGCTGTTCCTGTGTGTAAACGTCTCCTTCAGACTCTAGTAATCTAGCTAGCCAACGGCAGTAGTATTTGTAGGAAACTGAATAATAGTGTAATGTTTCTTTTGTTTCCCTGGAGACTAAAATCAACAAATGTTTGCTTTTGATGTTATTGAGGCACTTACAGCAGTAATGGAGGGCTTCTTGCCATCACCAGCGGGAGGATGTGTGACGTCTGCTCCCAGGAAGATAACGGGCTGCTGGAACACCGCCGACCTAATGTGGCAAACGCAACAAGACTGGGTTATTGAAAATATCAAAGGGCTGGTTTAAATTCATTTACAATAACTCCACAATTAATGAATTAGCCTTGTGTGAAACTGAAAGAAATGAATCCATAAAAAAGGTTATCACACATTAAATATAGAGACAGACTTGCGTACCTTTGGTGAGGGACGAGGATGTTGTTGATGCCTCCCAGCTTGACATTGATTTTGAGGCAGAGGTTGGAGAGGGTCTGAGGAGAGGTCTTCACCACATTCTTCACCTGAACACACTGTGTGGCCATGCCCAGTAAAGTGTCTCCCACACGCTTCACCTCGGCTGGACACAAACAAAAGGACAAGGTCAAATAAGGAACTACAATACTCTTATTTAACTGAAAATCTGTACAAAAACTGGACATATTTTGGTGTTTCTCGTACCGTAGACAGGCGTTTTTCCCGGGAGGATGACGATGATGAGTTGCAGTCCAGAGTATGTGTTTTTGAGGTGTCTGAACATGGGCTCCACGCTGTCTGCTCCCTGGGCGTATTTACAGAAACAAGGCTGGCCCTGGATCGGCATCCCAGCATCCTTTGAGATCTTACGCAGCTGGTCTGTGAAATTTCTTGAAAACACACCAAACAGTAGTTACATTTTAAATAACACATTCAAGAGATACATATTTGTTGTCAAGTAGCATTATATAAGGGGAATTGTTAATTTCAGTGACAATTATTTTTACTGAGTGCAGCTCATCAGATATAAAATTATAAATATAGAAATAAAGCATTTAGGGAACATTTACAAGAAAGCTGTAATATTGATGAGAAGTACATTTTTGGACATTTGCAATTAGTAATGCAACCATCTCTACTATTTTTGTATTTATTTTTTTTTTATATATAAAAGTGCCAGTGACAGGTTTCTACAAATTTCACATTTTAATTTAATTCAGTAGACTAACACTAGTTCTAAATATAAATGAAAGTTTTACATGAATTAGTAGAAGTAGAGAAAAAAACATTTTCTCACGATAAACATATTTTAATGATCCTATAAACAAACTTTAACAACATGAACGTGTTGTTGTGTATTTTTATGCCTCAAGAATTCACAACTGTTACATTAGAAGAGTTCTGTCAAAATTTTTTACATGGTTGCTAAGCAACTCCTTAGCGTGATGTCATCAATCTATGAACAGGAAGTAAACTTGTAACCCAAAAAAATAGCTAAACTGGATGATTTTTACAAAATATTTTGTGAAATCTGCAAAACATGAATTTTAAGACAAGATAAAGTTGCTTGGTACTAGGATTTAAACCCTAATTTCAACAATGACAAATTTAACCTTGATTTATTGTAGAGACTTAGACTATGTTCCTTGTTTCAAAGTGTTTAGAACTGATTTCAAGACATTGCTTCTTATTTTAAGCCAAAATATTTGCCAATGAGTTAATGAGGTTAACCCCATTGGCAAATTTTGTTCTTATCTTTAGTCAAATTCTCTCATAATAAGTTAAAAAAGGTTGAAACCAGTGAAATATTCTACATTACACAAGCAATTAAATCTTGCTTCAGTTAAAACGACTCTAATCTGGATTAAATTTCTGATTCTAAGTCTTTTTAAGCAAGTGTAGATTTATAGTTTTTGCAGTGAATAAAATGATATTAACTTTGTTTAAGTGAAATTAGTAGTTCAACCTGTCATAGGGACTTTAAAGGTTGTATGGAGGATTTTTCAAATCCAACAGCTGCTTGCTGTTTTTCAAATGAGCACATGTGTTTCTCCTCCCAGGGCCACGCCCTTCACTGCAACTGGGCCAATGAGTTACTTAGGAACACTGAGGGTTTGCTTGACAGGTTTACAGACCAATAGATAACGAGGTACCTCGTTATTTACTGGTCAACGTTTTACTGGCCTCATCATGTCCACGGTTTATATATTTTTAGAATTCTTTTTTTGTTTAGCATAAGTACAAGGTTGTTACAAATCTATGCAACTGTTTTTGACAAAGACTGACAACAAACCATTTTTGAAAATCCTCCATACAACCTTTAAGATTAGTCTCTCCATCCAGTTAAGGTCATACCATATTTACATAAATAAATAAATACACTATACTCTGCTTCCCCACAATCTTTAAAAGTTATAAGACAGGCCAACTAGTCAGATTGTGGCCAATTTAAAATTGGCTCTTGCTTTGAAACGTGTATTCCCACTGGAGGATTCTCACTCATTAGTACTTACTTAAGAACTTCCTCTCTGCACTGTTTCTGGGGGGCAAAGCACGCAATAGCCCACACTTTGATCTCTATGCCATTATAAAACTGCTTCCCCCTCATGTCCCAGACTCCCTGGTTGGGAGTAGCAATAGCACGATTCTGTGGACAAAAAGTTTAAACATTACCATAGTTTCTTGCTGATTTAATGATTCAAAACAGGGCTGGGCAATAAAACAAAAAATATATATCGCCACCATCAAACACACACACACACACACAAAAAACCCACAAAATTTCTTTCTCCAAAGTTTAATCTCTACACCAACAACATATTTTACTGACACAGGATTGTCTATGGAGCTTTGAGTTGAATTTCTTCAATCAGACAAGACTGAACCTTGCCTATTAAAATTGGATGAATTGCCCAGCCTTAATTACAAAAGCGGCCATTACCCTTCCTCCATACTGCAGGATCGGAGCTGGGAGCACCCGGCCTGTCACCTCGGCCATGTCGTCTTTCACTTTGATGCCAAATTCCTGGATATATGGGTCTAGGTTGAAGTTTGCATTCTTCATCTAAAAGACACAAGTAACAATAGATTATTTTACAACCAAATGTCAAATAGAATGATTAGAACTTGTAGTTAAAATGTAGTTACTTTCTGTAAACCTTAAAGACATTTTAAACCAAGAAATAGAGCTGTGCAATAAAATGTATTCATCTAAGGGCACAAACGTCGTAGTTTGCAATTTTGTGATTGATTTCACATTTGTCTGGCAAGAGGTTGCGTTCACTTGACATCACATTATATACTTAAGGCCAATAATATGTATTTTATAGAGATAAGGATCAAGCAGCTAAAGTTAATTGTATTACAAAAAGTGAATGGGTCATCAAGTTCAAGTGAAAGCAGTAAAACGTTTCAATAACACATGTCTGTTGGATTGCTAAAATATCGTCAGAATATCGTCACTAAGCTATACCAAATAAATATCGAAATATTATTTTTTTTCAATATTGCACAGCCCAACCAAGAACTAAGTATTTGCAAATAATCTTCTCTTTTAACAATGGACTGCATTCATGCGATGTTTTATCATTCTAGTGTTGCCTGCTTAATGTTAGGCATCTCTGTGAAAAATTTGTTTCATGTGGCAAGAGTCACAGGGCCCAGTACTCATGAAGGTGGGTCAGCGTGTTTTGATCAACTTTGGTGACAAAATAATAAAAATTGTAACCTTATTCTAAACAGTATCAGCTAAAGTGCTTCTATACTCAATTTACAGAATGACCTTGAATAATCAGTTAAAGTTTGCAGTCAAATTGTTACTCATGTTCAGAGACAAACACAATCAACACTCTCATTGGTCAGAGAACTTGCAAAATGAATATTATACATGAATTTTGCTTTAAACTGTTGTAAATAAATGCATAAGGCTGTAAAATGTAAGCACAATAAATAAATACCAGTAATAATTACTATGTTAAGTAGAAATATTTTAAAATCCCGCTGCGCACTAGAGAATTTTTGGCTTTTTTACCCCTCCACGATTTCAGAGAAGTGTGGCCCGTGTAGCATGTCACGTCTGTGGGCTAAGTACGACTCTGTGACAACTGTCTGTAAGATCTTAAAGTTCCAACGTGTTACAAAGAATTTTAAGTTTACCAGCATAGTAATTTGATATCCTTCTGTGACTGTAAGAAAAACAATAGTTGGAATATGCTCTCATGTCTGTGGGCTGCACTTCTTAAAATTCTAATTTCAAAATCTTCTATCGTGCAGCAGGCATTGGTACAAATTTGACCGCAGTACTTGTACTTGTACTTGAGGTAATTGAGATCTCTTCAGCCTTTTACTGAAAATGCATCACAGCCTAAAGCCAGTAAAGTGAACACAACTCACCAGGCGGCTGATCTCCTCTTGTCTGTCTGGGCAGAGCGGGCTGTGGCTTTGATCATAGTGGACGTCTGATTATCTGTCAGTTTCTTGATACACCTCTGGCCCGCTACAATGTTACACACCTATCACAAAAGAATAAGTTACTCCATGGTTACACTGACACTTTATGGGCTTTTAAAGCTTATGTTTAAGTGGGAAAGTACCTCTAAAGGCAGGTAGGTGTGCTTCTGCTCCTGGCCCACCTGTAGGCAGGGCAGGTGAGGGTATTTTAGCTGCAAATTGTACTTCTGTTTGAAGTACTGGGCCACTGTACATTCTACTGTCTGCCCACTCTCGAGCTGGAGGGGAAACCTTGAATGAAGAAAATATATATCAGTAATAAATTTTAATTTGGTGCTAGGCTGAGTCCATTACAGGCCTGATGAGAACCTGGTTTGATTGTAAATGTGATGTACTACTTTTTTTTTTTATGACTTTTGGTTTGGTCCTGGTTTGAGTCTAATGTTTTTCTAGTTTGGTCTATTTTTAGTCTCTGCTGAGTCATAGTTTAGCCTAATTTCACCTTATTTCATACAGAAATGTGGAAGTTAAGGTTATGTTCCAACATTTCCAAACATATAATAAACAAACCCTTCTGGTAATCTTAGTCATTTCAGAAGAAGGTCAGAAGCCTGTTTGAGCTGTACAGTAGGTGTGCAGGATTATACGTACGTCTGGTGGCTGGCAGGACGTCGAGTGACATTGCATACTCTGTATTTTCTCTTCATCTGCCCACAGTGCGTCACCTCCACTTTCAAACCTATTGTACACAGACAACATCAAACTATTTGTTATTTACTGCAGTGTTTTGTAACTCTAGGCAGAACATGAAGTGTGTTGTTTACAAAATGTTACATTCTTAAAGCTGACGTACTTATTTTTGACAAAGTGTTAGCTCCACAAAAGTTCTTTAATTGTACTAAATCTTCAGAATAGCTTTTTTCATACAGCAAAGTGGATGGTCCACCAAAGCATAGCGAATAAGAAAGTTTAACAAGACACTTTCTTAATATGCTGCCATTCACAAGCATGTGAGATGGTCGGATGTACTTTTGGTCGAATGCAGCAAACAAAGCTACTTAAATGTTTATTTTTCACAAATGGGATTTGCCGAAAACCTGGCAGTATTTACGGCGACAAGCTGTGAAAGCACTGTCAGCCAGCCGTAGAAACAGCATGCAGCAAAAATGGATTTTGTTACCAAGGGCACACACATACACATTATATCTGCTGAATAAAAAAGTCTTTTTTTATTTGTTAAAAAAAATAAAAATTATAAAACAAAAAGTTAGCTACAGAAGTTGTAGGACTAATTAGAAAATGTGTGATATCAATAATATAAAATAAAAAACATAATAGCAATAACAGGCAATTTCTATGTTGAGTTAGGTTTGACACAAAAGTTAGAGTAAAGCGTTGTCTATAATGGCCAAACGGGGTTAGTGGAAACGCCCCGTAAAGCAGAGGTTCTGGTGTCCATGGCAACAATGCGCTCTAGCTTTTTCAAATTAGGCTACAAGTTAAATGCTCTTTTTTACAACTTAGATCTTAACGTTTCATGCTTAGATTTAAAAGAGAACCCCAAATAAGAGAGAATAAATTGTTAATGGGGAATAATGTGGCTGCAGTGCTCCAGACTGGTAACGTCATCAGGCATTGTGAATCATGTGCCACATTTATACATCTGAGTCTTTTAGGAAGCATTCCCACGGTGCACTGCTCACCTTTAATCTCCTTGGTAAAGCGCACTCGTTGTGAATCAGTAAGTGTTTTTGGCTGCTCGTCTATGTTGCGGATGTCCAAAACTTCACACATGAATTCAATTACGGCTGGGCTTTGTAGAAGGCCGTGGCGGACACTAGAGGGAGACAGACCACAGAAAAGCCCTTAGTAACAGAGGAAGAATTAACCGTCAGTAGCATCAAATGAACTGCATTGAAGATTTAAGCACAGTACAATAGCCAAGAGTGTCAAACTACAGGGCTGGCTAGTATTTTTAGTGTATTTTTAGAAAGTATTGTCATTCCCAAATATGAGTCACTTACTGAAGACTCAATCAGTCTAGTTGTTAGCCTGACAATATTTTAATAAATTAAAAAATGGTTGAAATGTTGTTCTTTCAGTTACAGCCTTCATATAAGTTAGATAGAGCTCATCAAAAATTATGACATTTATTTTAAGGCATGTACAATAAGTTATTAAAACCTTACATTTTGCTCTATGCCAGATGGTCTAAAGTTTCCCTGCTCTGATGTATTTGATAAAGTTTATTAACAGTTAAATTGTGTTTTTTCGGGTATGTTGAGCTCATATGTAACTTAAAGGAGTCCTATTGTGATTTTTCTATATATTTTTAAGAACAAACTATGGCATATGCAGGTCAATAATTCACATTGTGTTCATTGTAAAACACAAAAATGATCTAAAATGGCTTAAAAATAGGAACAGATAAACTGACTTCCTGTTAATAAAACTGCCCCAGTAACTTTAATAAGCGACAGATTGTAAATTACAATTTTTTGGTTGTTGGAAAGTGGCTATCTGACAATGTGAAATTTTGAGTACTTGCAATTAAATACAGGGAAGTAGATGTGGATAGGTGGTAAGTGAAAACAGAGATTTTCTGAGCACTGTAGGACAATACAAGATTACTCAAACATAAATGAATCAATCCAAATAAAACTGTAGGTAAACTGATGAGAGAATACTGCTGTAACATGGTTAAAAACTCCGAAAAGTAGATTTTACTTAATAGATCCTCTTTAAAGTACTGTAAACATGTTTTAAGAATAAAAACAAGCATAGCATGTTCAATGTTGTTTGTCCACATAATCAGAGATCAAAACTGCATATCAAACTTTGACTCAGATTCCACTATTTGGGAAATGACAGATGTTTTTGTCACTTGCCTGATTCTTTTTAAGCATCTGACATCAGCTAACCCCGGCGCTTACGGTAACTGCTCTGTGTTAGGGTTCAGCTGACTCACCGTCGATATTGAGCATCATCTTCCACATTGCAGGACGAACAGACTGATGGAAACCGAACCAGACCTCCCGGCCCCCTCCCAGCGGGTGGTAGTATCCCTCAGGTGGGGAGAAGAAAGAACGGCCAACAGGAGTGTACCTTTGGAAGAAAATGGCAGTTGACGTGATTTTACCATTAGGGAAAAATAAAAAAAACATTTATTTTAGTTACTTGAGTTGGATCACGTGTTATGCGCAGTTTTTGGTCCACATTTTTTGGTCACCTGCCTAATGCAGTCGGTGTCTCCTAACTATTCATCACAATGCCAGAGCGATTTGTCAGCATGTTAAAAACAACAATAGGTGCACTTTCTGGATTTTAAGGGACAGTCTGTTATTAGATGTGGATGTATTCATTTTGTAATAGTAACATCTTTTTATTTGTCTTATTCTTTCTTCTTTTACTTTCTTTTTTTTTTAATTTTGGGTGTGTATCTGAAATAAAGATTTTCTGACCCTCAGGACATAAACACTTTCCCTGTTTGGACTGCTCATCATTGCAGAGCTGACACTGTCACACAGGTATCATTTGACCATTAAAGTGATTCTTAGGCCTGAAGCAAGGAAACATAACCATTCCTAAGGTTGTGTTGACTTAAATACAAGCTTTTCAGGTCAACTACAGTAGGAGATGATTGAGATGATGAGTGTGAATTACTCCACACTTCCTAGAAAACAACAGTACCTCATAGAGGCTAGGTGGCGCATGGCGACGTCCAAAGCTTGAACCGAGTCGAGGGGGACCTGCAGCCGCCCGCTGACCAGAGTCTCCTGCAGCAGGCGCCATGACACCTTGGCCAGCCAACGGATAGACACCTTAAAGATTCGGTCCTTCCCTTCGCCTGGGATTGTTACTTCGAAGTCCACCTGGAGGATAAAAGAAAGTTTTTTAAGGTGTAGCTTACGCGTGGTGCCAGTGTTCTGTCGAGATTGAACTCCTCGTCAAAATTGGAACCCCCTTATTTAAAGTTTGTGCTAGAAAATCAGTAATTTCTTTTTATTTTCAAATGACATCCAAGCCCCAAACCTAAACTTAGCCTTCAAATTATGCCTAAACTTAGCCGAATTAATTGTAAACTAATTACCGCGGGAAGATTGGTACGTCACGCACAGTCACAAAAGCTAGTGAGGGGGTCCAATCTCAACTGGAGTCCCTATCCCTTTTGGAGCCCTAGGAAAATTTCATCTGGAGTATTTTTGATCAACAAATGCATCTTTTCCAATGGTTAATTTATACATTTTATTGACTCTCCATTGCAGACTGACAACCATACTTCCTCATGCTGGACTTTGGGAACAGAAATAAAACTACGTCTTGAAATTTTTGTCATGACAAAAAAGGTAAAAAAAAATAGGTAGAACTGAAGAGAAATGTGCTGTACATTGCTGTAGTAATTTGCGATGATTAAAACTGCAGACATACAACCCTCAACCTTAAATATAGACTATAGTTTATGAGGGATGACTTTGTTTTCCTAACTGTATTTAAAGTTTTTGATTTTGCGTTCTGTACAGCGAATGACTAGGCACATGTATCTAGACTTATCAGTCTTTGAGCTCAGTACCCGTATGGCATCAGCCGGCGCCTCTTCCGTCCCTCTGCACCCATAAGATTTGCCTATGCTGCCTATACTGCCGGCCAACTTTCATGGTAAAGGAGTCTTGTATGTTACATGGTACAAACTTGACACTTATACACAACAAACAGAAGAACTTTAACAAATAATTCAAGTCAAGTAATCCATGGATGAGTTAAACGTTAAATCCTATAAATGTTATACAACAACAAGGTGGAGAAAGAGGTAAGGAAGATAAAGAAATATAGAAAAAACTACAAAAAGTAAAGAACATAAAAATGAGCCAATTATGGATTTAAAAGCGATACTGTAGTTATATCCTCCATCTAATAGTGAGCACTCACCTTCTCACTCCCGATTGGAAGTGCTAGCACCGTGTAGATATTTTTCTTGCCATCGTAAACTGGCTTCCTGTCGCCAAAGAGCTGCGGTTTGAAGTGTTGCACCATGTATTCCACCACCTCCCTGTGAGAAGAGAGAAGACCATTTTAATAGGAGACACAATTGTTTTGGAAGCACAAAGACTGGTGCCAATCAACCAATTAAAACCACCTCGATCAGCAGCTTTTGTTGAAGAGTATTGATCAGGGAATACAGCTGCAGAATGCTATATTTCATGGTCATGGGAGGGAAAAAAAGAAGACAAAAAGGTGGAGGGGTAGGCTTTTCAATAAGCTGTGCCTTGGCCTTCACATAAGTGTGGGGGATGAGTGCACGCTGAAAGGGAAGAGGTCAAAGGTCGTGATCTCTGAATGCCTGCTTAGAAACTCAGTTTAGACCCTTCATGGCAAAAGATCTCCAGGTTTAACACTCTTGGCTTATTATTGGAGATATTTTAATATACAGCTTATTACACAGACCTTATTGTATGTTGTCATGTTTTCTTTTTTACATGTTTATTCATAACTAACAAAGAAACAAATCATATAGGCTGGCTATATCACTGTTGTAAGATATCACCAGTACCAGAAAAGCTTTAAATGCTGGTGAATATATGAAAATTATGATACATTAGATTAGCATAGACTCTTTAAAAAACTGTAAACTGTGATATTTTATATTCCAAACTGTGGAAACTGAAAGTAAAAGTGAAGCAATAACCAGAGATTATCACAAACTATGAAAAACGAGAGGATTTGGCGTATGAAAAGCGCTCAGATAAATGTAAGCTACTGTAATGACAGTGCCAGGTTTAAAGACATTAAATTATATTTTGCAATATTTCTTTATCTAAACTTAGACCAGGGCAGAAAGATGAAAATCAAGTGCATGTTCCCTTAGAAATAAAAAATTAAAGCTATACCTTGGAATATTTTCTATGCAGTTACAGTTTATGTCGTATTATGGGTTAATTTAGCTAAAGGAACAACATTTCTATGGAAACAAAAATGTTTTATGTCCACCCCAAAAAAGCAGGGTGATGCAATCCCAAAGTGAAAAAATACAGACGTTTATATTGTTTTAGACCAGGTAAAACAAAAAAGAATGTAGTCTTTCTCCTTTAAAGAAAGGAGAAAGACTACATTTACTTTTTTACTGGATATATACAGAACATGTTTTTTGAACCCAACATTTTTATTTATATATTCACAGCAGGTTTAGGGTTTGAAACTAGTCTACTGCTTTAAATTTTATAAAAGAAAAGAAAACAAATGATATTCTACACTGGAAATTCAAAATTATTGTTATTTTAAGATTCAAACAATACAATTTCGATTTGATGTCAGTCAATTGAAAATGAACATAGCCTCACACATCCATCCCAGAGTTTGTTCTTTTGACAAATCGCTTAGATGTTTAGAATGTGAGATTCGCTTGAATACAAGATTTCTGCAAATTTGAGCTGAGGTACATTGAAAAAAATTACCATATTAAAGTTTAAAGTGCTTAAAATTAAAATTTTGCTTTCAGTATGTTTGGACTATTTGAAGTGCCAAACAAGCATAAAATATGTTTTTACAACAAAGAAGGATATGACAAGCATTTTCTCACTTGGAAAAAGGAAAAAATGTCACTTCACTTCAAATAGAGGTGAAACTTGCTTGTTCTATTGGCAAAATTTAGTATAAAGAAAGTCCAATTATACTTAAAACAAGATAAACTGCACTTAATTCAAGCACATTCTTTCAATTAGCTTACAATATACAAAAATAATGACTCCGATGCATTCATTAGCCAGTTAAAGGCACTATACTTTTTTTTTTTAATAACCTACTGTTGACTGTATATAACATTTTTATGAGACTTTTTTTTAAATATGGAAAAGCTAAGTACCGGTATGTGTTTGGGCATCAACTGTGCTCTAACTCGATTTAACAAACACAAATGGGTGAGGTTATAGGGTCAGTTAATCTTGATTCACTTCTGACTCCACCATCTGCCTGCTCTCAAAACTATAGCCCTGCTTTAGCGACATACACATGCACAGACCTTTAACACTCTATTAGCAGGTAATGCAATACATTTGTATTGGTCATTGTCAACTAAATGATTATATCAGAAAAACAAAAAATGAATTTCAGGACAAGTTAATGTTGCTTGATTCTCAAATTGGAACTAGGGATGGGACGATATACGATATATCGCTAATCATGATAATTAAGGGCCGCAATTAAATAATCGTGGCATTTTTTCATAATCGTGATAATCGTAATCGCAATTAATTGGAATTGTAGCAACAGGCGCGCGTTTGTGTTTTCATAAGAGCTCCTAAAATCTGACTGCTGTGAACCCATTAAAAGCTGTATTATGGGTAAACAAAGAAAAGGTTCATGTGTTAAAGTTAATTAATGACTCTGATACAAAGTTACTAGATTTTTGTTCAACATTGTAAATATTTGTTCACTTTGAATCATTCTTGAATTTACTTAAACAAAAATACAATATACAGTTGTTCAAACACATACATATTGTGCACTAATAAATATTTCAGTGATTTTGAATCAGTGCACTTTTTACGTTTAGTAAATTATCGTGATAATATCGTTAATCGCGATTATTTTGGTCACAATAATCGTGAGTGCAAATTTTATTATCGTCCCATGCCTAATTGGAACCTTAATTTCAAGCATTTGGACTCATTAAACCTCTATTAACTGTAGAGACCATGATTATTTCCCTTGTTTCAAAGTGTTTCGAACTCATTTCAAGACAGTGCTTTTTATTTTGAGCCAAATTGCCAATGGGTCAGGAAAATTGTTGTTCTGTTTAAGCTAAATTCCATAAAAAACAGTGTGAAATGTCTTGAAATCAGTGAAATATTCTGCATTACATAAGCAATTAAAACCCAATTAAAACAGCTCAAATCTGGATTAAAATTCTGAGTCTTTTTATAGATATCCAGATGTATAGTTTTTGCAGTGCATGTTGTGATTTTGAGATTTAGGAATGACTTGCAAATAATACTATATTACATATACTGTTTACTAGTTGTTTTTATAAAAAAGATTCTTAATGTGTGCCCTCTGTAGTCTTGAGGTGCAGATGCATTTAGTTTCAGATGCATGGTCAAATCATAGTAGCCACTAAAGCCAGACTTTATTTTAGGCTTGATCCACAACTTGTCATATAAATTGTAAATGAGTTTCCGATCAGAAGTTGGACATGAACACCAACAAAATGTGTGGTGTTCATAAATGGAAGAAAGAGGAATCCTTGAAAAGCCACAAAACATAGTGACGTACTGTAGTGAATGTTTGATGCAAAATACTGAAGAGCTAGCTAATAATAGGACAGACTGTTAACAATTCGCTTTGAATTCACAAATCACAAACATACATTTTCTGGACCCAAAAGTGTTTTCTCAACTCAAAAGCACATGCACACACACAGATCAAATGAACGCACTCCGCCATCGGGAAATCTCTGAGGCTGTTCTTTTGACAAATCACTTTTGACAAATTGCTTAGAAGTTTACAATTTAAGAGTCGATTGAATACAAGATTTCTGCAAATTTGAGCTGAGGTGCACTGGAAAAATGTACCATCTTCAATAAGCTTGAAATTTAAAATTTGCTTTCAGTATATTTTGAAGTGCACAAAAAATGTCGTTTTTACTTTAAAATAAGAATATGACAAGAATTTTCTGACTTAGAAAAAGGAAAAAAATGTTACTGCACTTTAAATAGGGATGACACTTGCCTGTTCTATCAGCAAAACTTAGTGTAAGAAAGTCAAATTATACTTAAAACAAGATAAACTTCACTTACTTTAAGCACATTTTACCAATTAGCTTATTTAAAGGGGACATACTATGCAAAATCGACTTTTTTGAGATTCTAATGATCTCATCCCATTCTAAAATTGCTTCCTCCTCAAAAATACAGCTGAAGTTTTGTCTGTGAGATATCTTTCATTCTACCAAAAACACTGTTTTGAATGTCTGTGATGTCATAGATCTCTGAGATCTTCTGCATGTTTGAAGGATAAAATCATCGCAAAAACGCATCATATTTTTCCTTTAAGTCTCTATTTTTTTCAGTGTAACTTTCACAAATAAAGACCAGTTAACAATAATTTGAATACTAAAATACTTTTCAGTTATTTCAGTAATATATTATTATTTACGATCAATCGACTAACTTGTTGCATCCCTAAAGCTCTCCCATCCAAGCTGCCCGACAAGTTTAGTCACACATTACGAATAGTGATGGACCGATATGGATTTTTTTTGCCGATATTCAGTAATATGACCTTGTGATGTGGCTGATAACGAATGCTGATATTTGTATTTTAAAATCTATAGCTTGGCTTAAGAGCCCACAAACTATACACAATAAAGTAAATTTACAAAAATAACTCAGATGTGTTTCCATAACATCAAAAATGTGCCATTATTGATCAATACAGTAGATAAGAAGAGATTTCTACCATCTAAAGTGCTTCTATCCACCTTATTCTGCCCCACTCACTTGTCTTGGCAGCTCATTTCCTGTTTAGCTGTAGAATTAAGTTGCTGGGTTTATTTTATCTGCTGTTATATCTTTTTAAGATTGCTCCACAAGACAGACAAGAAAACATGTTAGCTACCATAATAGAGCTAAACAAGAAGTGTGCTGTCAAAAAAAATAATAATAATAATTTAAAAAGGTCCTATAACTGATTTTTGCTTCCTTAAAATGTAAGCAAACAGAAATAATTCATTTATATCAATCTACATGTTTTCTCACTTACTTAATGCTGTCTCAGCCTCTGAATTGCTCACCCTGTTGTTTTTTAAGCTTTTTTCACAGCCTTTAGGAGCGAGACTTGCTGAAATGCTAACAGCAGTTGGTCACAATGCTAACAACAACAACAGACGAACTTAATGGTAAGAACACCGCAAACTAATTTCCCCCCGAATAGATACATTAAAGATATCTGTGCTGAGGGAAATTTTATTTAAAGTTATTTTATTGTAAAAGACAGGTATAGCCCATTTAAGTCTAAGTCAGTCTTTGATCAAACAGCTACAGAGACTGATATTGGGTGGATAATAAAGGTGCACAGTAGGGCTGTACTCAATGTATCGGTATCGGGATATATCGTGACAAGCTCATTGGCAATACGCGTATCGTTACAGGAAGGTGTATCGGGATACGTATCGGCATACTAAAATGTATATAATTTACACTTATAAACCTGGACAGCAGGGTTAAGGCTGAAACTATTTAGCCAAACAATAGCTTATTTGTAAGACACTTGTATGTAACATAAAGAGTAGTTTGAAAGTAAAATTCCTTTGCATTTGACACTTGATATGTGACATATTAAGGAAATTATATCAGCGTTTACATGTATCGGGATATGTATCGTATCGTGACCACTGTATCGGGATACGTATCGTATCGGAAGGCTCTTGGCAATACCCAGCCCTAGTGCACAGTGTAGGAGACTTTCCCCCTAGTTGACTCTGTGGTTGATTAGAATGTTCTCTAGTGCAACAGTACACATCTAGAATTTATTTCATCAGAGGTGTTTTATTGTTCAAAAAACCCTTAAAAATCAGTGAACAAAGACACCTCTCCACAGATTTGACTTTAGACTTGGCCTGAAACATTTAACTTAATTTAATTGACCTTTATTTAACCAGGGAAGTCCCACTGAGATTAAGAATCTCTTTTGCAGGGGAACCCTGGGAGAAGGGTCAGGGGAGGCATAACATGACATGCTTGACGCCACGAACTGTATATATTGCCTATTTTAAAGCCATGCTGTGCCAAAGCAACGATATCTTTGATAAATCGACTGTCTACCTTAAAGTGGAACTATAACAATTTGTCAGCCTGGAAAACTAAGTCATCCTGCCTCATCGACTCCTCTTACTTTCATCTTCTGTTCATTAGCTCAGCTCGGCCTAACAACATTGATTCAACCTATTTGTTTAACTCAGCTTCTACTTCCCAATTCTGTAGCCAGCTTTCCCCTGTCCTCCTCAAATGTGTATATTCAAAGGTTGAGTAGCTGATTTTCACACAGCAAACACAATCTGACAACTTTCTCTCATAAATCCTTCGACACATGGTTAATATCGACATTTTGGTTGCATTTACTGCTTATAAACTTATTTTTTCCAAACAACTATGTGAAACTAAAGTGAACCATAAGCACAGTCAATCAGAGCACAGGATTTAAATCCTGATTAGAACTAAAATTTGTTCTCATTCAATTCAGACAGTGGGCAGTGGTCTGATTTTTTCACGAAATTGCTGAAAATACAAAATTTACTCATTTACACCTGAAAAAACGAGTTGCTCCAACTGTAACATTTAAGAGTGCCTCAATTCACCTCTCTTTGCTGGCTTACACTTATTTTCCATGGATTCTTGAAGAGCACCTGATTGAACTGTGTTATTCTTGGACTCATGCAGCACTCACTCACTCACTCTGTGTTACAATCTCCTCACCTGTTGACTCGTCGAGGGCACTTGTCTGGTTTGATGTCCACCTCATAGTGGTACACATCCATCTTTGGAATCTCAACCTCAAAGTAGTTGGCCAGCAGCTTGATGGGCTTGCCCACTGTGCCCATGCCCGGCCGGCGGGGGGCATGGAACACCTGCTGCAGGGGCGGGGGGAAGACCCCCATGGGCACTGCAGACACAAAACAGGAACACCTTGTTAAAACACCAAGGAGCAGAGGTACAGGTAGGGGTACAGGCAGTTTTTGAGTTAAGAAACATTTTTAAAAGAAAAGAAAACAATGATACAGCATGCTGGTCAAGAACTCAACAACTAATTTCTTCTTTAAAAAAAACCTAACTAATTTTATGTTTTTTGTGTGCATTTTTTGTGCATTTTTTATGGCGATAATGCACTTTATCTTAAAATACAATTGACTTATGAATGACTTGTTCAGCTCAATTAGTTAAGCTTTGTAATGTAATTAAAGTTATTTGTTATGATAATCAGTCTGATCAAGGAGTCATACATAACAAACATAATTTACAGTATTTTATTTGGTCATTTTTAATAAATACAGACAAAATATTTCAAATAATTTTAACAAATTTGTATCTAGTTGTTGTCTAGTTGTCATATTAGTATTTTTCTTGACTACTGTATTTCTCTGTGTGATAAGACAGCAAAGCGTCAACACTGGCACTTTTTTCATATACAGTGCTGGCCAGTAAATTAGAATATCATCAAAAGTTGAATTATTTCAGTAATTCCATTCAAACGTGAAACTTGTATACTGTATACTTTCCTTCCACACATAGTGATATATTTCAAGTTTTTATTAATTTTCATTTTATTATTACAACTGACAGCTAATGAAAACACCAAATTCAGTATCTCAGAAAATTAGAATATTCACCTGCACACAGTGCCAAAAACCACCAGTACCTGGTTCAAGGACCATGGTATCCCTGTCCTTGATTGGCCAGCAAACTCACCTGACCTTAACCCATAGAAAATCTATGGGGTATTGTGAAGCGGAAGATGCAAGACGCTAGACCCAACAATGCAGAGGAGCTGAAGACGACTATCAGAGCAACCTATAGGCTCTCATAACACCTGAGCAGTGCCACAGACTGATCGAGTCCATGCCACGCCACATTAATGCAGTGATTGAGGCAAAAGGAGCCCGACTAAGTATTGAGTGCTATACATGCGCATTCTTTTCATGTTCATTCTTTTCAGTTGGCCAACATTAAAAAAACAACAACTTTTTGTTCATTGGCCTTTTCAATATTCTAATTTTTTGAGATACCAAATTTGGAGTTTTCATTAGTTGTCACTTATAAATATCAAAATAAAAAAAAATAAACATTGGAAATACATCGGTCTGTGTGCAATTGCATGAATATAATGTACAAGTTTCACTTTTTGAATGGAATTACTGAGATAAATCAAGTTTTGATGGTATTCTAATTTACTGGCCAGCACCTGTATAGGGCAGGCCATTTATCATTTCAAATCTTATAATTTGGGTGAAGTGAAATCCAATTCAGCTCTCCACATGGGATGCAAATTATCAGCAAAGCTCATCTGCAATGGGGTACTCTTGACTCTAAAATGTTGGGTCAGTCAGTCAAGAGCAATCTCTTTCCTGGTTCAAACAAGGTGATAAGTCTGTGTACAAGATTCTAGTTGTATACATTCCAAGTCATGATAGGCAAATTGTTTATGTATACAATTTGCGTTTTGGTTATCAAGTTAGTTATCCAGTCAGAAAAAAGGAGGATACAGACTTTGTTTGGGCAGCCAGATTCCACAATAGGGCTTTTACCATTCCAAACTGAACCAGTCTGCAATATCTGGGTTGTTGGAAACCTGGCTATGATATGATCTATCCTTATCCTTAAAGCTAGATGAACGCTAATGATATCCCAGCTTCGACTGTTATAAACTAGCAGCACTGTAGAACAATGCAAGTCAACCAAAATGTATTTAGTTTATGCCATAATGTGAAAAGTTATAGCTAAAAGAACATTTCTGTGGAAGCAAACTAAGTGTCACTTCTGTGTGGATTCAAGTCCAGTTACAGCAGGGTATTTTTGACAAAAAGTTACAAAAGGAGAGTTCCACAATCAATCTTCTACCAGATTGTGGATTTTACTTGTGTTAAATTTGTCTTTGTTTAATAATAGGCTAAGCCATTTTAAGTCATTATTTATTAGGACAAAATATTTAATATTAAAATGAAAATCATGAGCAAAAGGTGATAAACTTTGTTGCTGAGCCAACTAGGGCTGGGCGATAATGACAAAAATTAATATCTCGATACTTTTTTTTACATATTCCGATTACGATTCAGACAATACTATGTCAAACCAAGCATCAAGCATGCCTTTAAATGTATTAGCTAAAGTTCAATAATCAGAAAAATTTGGCTTGACTGGAATCACTAGAGACAATCAATGAGTAAAATACCATTACCTAGCTTTTATTGAACATTTACAATGTAGTTTTCTTAATTTGTTGTGTTTATTTATTTTTTTGTTGTTTCTTTTTTTATTGCCTTTTTACTATAAATGATGTACTCGATATTCCATTTTTTTATTTCTTCAAGACAACAATCATGAGATTATCTAAAATTTGATAGAGCCGAATAGCCTTAGGTTATGGCAGAAGAAAAAATAAATCAAAAACTGTACTATTATTTTTAAAGTGTAGAAAATAATTGATTGAAACACTAGTTTGTGTTCAAGCAGAAATTTAATTCAAAAGATGCATTAATTACAAATAGCCCATTGTCCTGGCCGACCGTTATGTCAATGCTTATTTGCTGCGTGAAATAAATCTGAGAGAACCAAAGAGGCCCAAGCTTTCGTCACAGTGGCGGCTCGCTCTAAGTGGCTGTGGATGTTGCATGTTTCAAAAGCTGCCCTGCTCAGTAAGAAGAGGTCCCAGTCCCAGACTGGGTGCTACATGGGAGTCGCGCAGTGACTCCTGCCTGAGAGGGGCCCATGCCTTAACCTTTGGGTCCCAAGAGAGCGGCCCTCCTCCAACACAACAAAGAGCCCAGCTGCCCCGCTCCTCTGGTCCCAGCCGCACACACAGCCACACGGTCGTCCTACGCCCCCTGAACGCACACACAAACATGGGCCCCCCTCCACATTCCCAGCCTCACCATGGAGACACCACGGCAACACAGTATTGTCATGGATATCAGGGAGTGGTGTGTTGGGTTGTAGCTGAAGATGGGGAGGAGACAAGGTGCTGGTTTGGTCATGTTGAAGAGACCTTGGCCTTTTCAGGGCCAACACTGAATATTACATTATAAGTCGAGAAGACTATGGTTTGAGACGTCTGGGATTTCCTAAAAAGAGCATTTACAACAACCTGTAATATGAAACAGTGTAATGATCAGGGGTGACTAAATTATGGGGCAGGGGGCCAAAGTATCCCTCAGGCCACCTACTGAACGGGTCCAAAACTCATAGGCAAAACTTTTTCTACAAATACTCCTGCCACCACAATCACAATAAGAAATATTGGATTGTGATACAAACTTAAAATTACTCTTCAAGGCTTTATTAAAAGCAGCTGAGGCTCTTTTGTCAAATGCACCAATCTGCTTGTTTCAGGGTTGAGCAGTTGACCAGGTCTAAGTGAGAAATGACTAAGAACCCTTTGAAGAAGAAAAGCTTGAGTAAACACACACAACAGAAGAGCGGCAAGTCCGACCTTTACCAGGGATGACTTTTTTTTTCCTGCTGAATTAAAGTCGTAATGTATAAGTCACTTATCCAAATAGTTATACTACTATTGACCTCAATAACAAATTTTGTTAAACTGACCACTGACAGTACTGACCACACGGTGTTAGGAAGATCTGAACACCCCTGATCTATAGTTTCTAAACAACTCTGGGCCTTAAACTGCGTTAAAAATACAATGTGTATCAAATAAAGGTAATTCAAATGTTGACAATGTGTTTTATGAAAGTAACCTGTAGATTGTTGGACTACAGATCCATTTCAGAACAATGCACTCATATAGTTTTAAAAACTTGCAGCAGGCAGATAGAAAAAGACTAAACCCCGTTCAGAATTTATTCTTGCGCATGATTATTATTTTTACTGGTAAAACCTGTTTAATATAGTAGGTATGACAACATGTATTTGCTCAGACATGTGTAGTTCTTAGTAATATGTTGGTGAAGATACTATAATATTCTGCTGCCCTCCTCCCAAACAGGGTAAGCCTTGCCTTAAATAGCCACTGTAAACCCCTGGTCAAGCACGTTTCACCACCGTACACTCTACAAACCTCAAATGTCACACTGACATACGGGTTAGCTTTAAAATGGGACTTCTACTTGGCATTCTCACCCGGCATCCTCTATGTATAAACACGCAAAATCACACTTGGACACAATGCATCTGCCAAACCCGATAAACACGGGGTCCCTGCGTGTGCTTGTCACACACGTGTGAAAGAGTGTCCAGACTTTGTTGTGATCCGAGCACACTCACACACGGTGCTAACAGACTCTTCACAGCCGTGCCAGTGAAGGCAGATGGTGAGGAGCGCAGCCAGGGCGCTCACAAACCCCAGGACAATAGCTGTCTTTCCTGGTGCTCAGTCTTGAAGCAGTGCTTTAGTTCTGCATCGCAACAGGAGCACTCACTGCTCACGGTTTGGGCGATGACGTAACACTGGATCCATATGGGAATGTGGATCATTTCAGTACATTCATGCTGTAGGTAGGCCTACATATTTGGCAAACTTTTGTTTATACAGGTTTAAGCTGCTAGGGTAAGTTCAAGCCCAGCAAAACACACATGACACTTACTTATCAATAACTTACTTATATTCACTCTTTAGACTGATTTCAACAAACTGCATTCACATCACTGAAATGGCTACCTTTTACTAATTTGGCATTTCTGTCCACCTTCATGATACAGACTGTATTTATTTCAGCATGAAGCAAATCAGTCCAGGAGTAGAACCCCATTTGACAGAATAACTAGAGAACTTCTTTCTTGACAGAAAGTGGCCCTGAGTAAGAGCCATGTAAACAGGCCAGAGTGTGCACCTGTGGACAAGCATGCTATCACACACTTCACTGAATATAAGTACTGCATTATGACACAAGTTCATGTGAGGGCACAAGTTTGACATCTCTTGTGTGTTACTCCAGCCTACATTAGAGTCAACATACGTGATTATGAAGTAGATTTATGACAGTTGAATGGGTTCAAACTTTCACTCATTGCAACAATAAGAGAAGAGAGGCTTGTTCGCAGAGCTAGTAAAGCTTCTGAGCTTGTGGACACAGGGCACTGGTCATGCAGCCAGGCTGTGTGCTCCGTGTGGGCTGAGCAGTGAGCAGTGTGCAGGCTGCACACAGCTGCAGCTGCTGCCTCAAGGCGGGCTTCACCTCGTTTTCCTCTCAGAGATTCCCACGACCTCTCCAGCTCTGCGCAAAGCTCGTCTCCAGTCTGCAGTCGTACATCATAGCAGACTGTCTCATTTTGTGCTAAGTGTACTCCGTGTTCCGAACATATGATGCAGAGGTGTTGTCATTAAGTCTCGTACAACAGCCTCCAGCCTGAACACCAATGTGGAGAAGCATTATCGCTGTTAGCATGCAAAGCCTGTCCATAATGACTGTACAGTCGTAGTAAAAGCACACGTACCAGCGCCAGACGGTCCCGGCTCCATCCCATCCACTTAGCCGCTCAGAACAGCTAGCTCGTCCGTGCAGCTGTGGCCAAAGAGCCGGCCCCTTCAGGCTGGAAGCGCCTCAGACTTCCAGCCCCTCCTCTCGGCGTAGAGTTGCTCCCCTGTCGGTGTACCCCCGCCCCCTGCCTGCCCCTGCCCGGACCCTGGGAGTCTCCTAGACCCGCAGAGGAGCTCGGGCTAACGGTGACTGCAGCCGCTGACCCAGGCGGTGCTGCAGACGGAGCTGGAGGACTGCACAAGGCTCGCTCTGGCTCTGGAAGCTCCGTGTCTGAGTGTGTCCACGTTTAGCGCGCGGAGGGACGTGATCTTCCGCAGCGTTGGAGCGTTCACTCGCGGTCTTTACGGTCTGTTGTGCTCCTGCTCACCGTTCAAGCAGGATTCTCCAGCGGAACAAAAAGGCCAGCCCTCACCCCCGCTCACCCCCCAAAATCTCAAACTTCTTCTCCTCCATTAAAAAAGAGATCCGAGATTGGTAATGAACTTACCGTCTCACCCTAGTGGCCGTATGAGAAATTGCACCAGAGATATGCAAATACAGCAAGAGTTCAATTTAGGTAAACGTACACCATGAATCTTAGGCAGACTCACAGCACTTCACACACACAGTCAGTCACATAATATTGTCATAAACATAACCATCTTTAGATACTAGAAACATATGCCACAGTTGATCATTACAAGCGGTTTGCCCAATGTCTGTTCAAAATGTACCCAACTTCTCAACACTTGAAAATTATAACTGCTCATTTAAGTCTAAAATATCCTTATTTATCTATATCACATACGGTAATATGATAGTTTAGCACTGGTTGCACATTCGTGAGCCATTAAGGATTCAAAAATCAACTGAACGTGAACAGGAAGTTGTCAGAGAGATTCAGTACGTCACTTTACTCCAACGCGGAAGTGGTCGTATCGTTCAGAGCCGTGAGTTGGAAGCGCCTGGCTGGACTGTCAGAACGTGCCGAGATTAGCCTCTTTAAACAAATCAACTGAATGAATGAAGGTTGGGCAATTAGCTTCAAGTCTCTTCGGATTGACTCCTGCTAGGTTTGTTCTTTTTGGAGATTATTTCATTCATTGCACTGCATGCCTCCTAGCCAAAGTAGCAGTAGCGTTACATATTTAGCCTGTCACTATCCGCTTATAAAGGATCATTGAATTAAACGTTTTGTGAGGTTGTGTGTAGTCAGCCAATATATCTATGTTCACCGTTTTGCCTTGTTTTGCAGTTGTACGTAAAATGTCGTGGATAAAGGAAGGCGAATTGAATTTCCTTGAAAGAATTGCAGCCAACATTCTAAAGGTAAGCTCACCTAAAAGCTTGAAGTATTACAATTATGCTGTTGCTTATAGGACTGAAATGACAAAAGAATGATTCACAATCTGATGACTGACAAGACTCTTTCTCAAAGGACAAGACATCATCACATTGTTGCATATTAGATTTAGTGGACTTGCTGACAACAGGTTCTCAGTCCATTTGACTTGACTATGCTGTTTTTGTCCTGAGTCTATAAAATTGTCTTTTTGTATAAGCTATTCTGTCTATTTTGTGTTGTCACTCTCAGGCAGGACCCATGCCTAAACATGTGGCTTTTATTATGGATGGAAACCGGCGTTTTGCACGAAAGAAAAACATGGACCGCCAGGAAGGACACACACAAGGTTTTAATAAATTAGCAGAGGTGAGATTGCATTGTTTTTTCAAAGTAAATCTTAACATCTTATTATAAGGTATGTCTTTTATTCTTTCTATCTCAGACCTTAAGATGGTGCAAACATTTGGACATTCAAGAAGTCACTGTATATGCATTCAGTATAGAGAACTTTAAGCGCACTAAAGATGAGGTGGATGGATTAATGGAACTGGCCAGACAAAAGTTTCTAAGATTACTGGACGAAATGTAAGTAAATGAATGCTTCTTCTATGTAGGCTGTGGGTTACAAGTCACACTAATAAATCCATCACATGATTCACAGCTTCCTCAAAGTTAATATAGGAGGTGCTGTTCTGCAGACGCTGCAGGCTAGTCATATCCACTATGTTTCAATCTTTGGGCAGCATTGGAGCTGTTTTGAGAACAACCATTTCTGAAGCTTGACCTTATTTATATAACATTATTAGTCCATAGTCACTAAAAAAAAAAAGCTGGTTTGAAAAATATGCTTATTTTGCAAAAAGCCCATGCTTGACCAATACTTGCTAATTAATTTTCCAGATTACATAGCTGAAGTACATACTATTGCAACTTATGCCACTTTTTAAAACAAAAGAATATATATAAGAAAAATAGTACAAGTCTACTGAGTTTACTATAGCTCATTATTTTTTATTGTGTTAGTTAGGTCAATCTATAAATAAAAGTACAGTATTTGTAATTTAAAAGAGACCTATTGTGATTTGTCTCTATATTTAGCAAGAAACTATGGCATTAGTAGATCATTAATTCAAATTTTGTTCATTTTAATACACAAAACTTATCTAAAATGACTTAGAAATAGAAACCAGTTCATTGACTTCCTGTTGAAAACTGCAGATTTGATAAACCCCGCCTCTTCATTATAAAATTTATAGATATAAGATGTAAAAATTACTACTTTTGGAGGTTGGAAAGCATCTACATTACAATTTTGAACCCTACATGTTTAACTGGGTATCCTAATCTTTGAGGAATCGTAAAAAAATACAGACAAGTGGTTTGGGGGTTGGTGGTAGGTGAAGACAGGGATTTTCTGAGCACTAGAGCATCAGCTGCAGGTCAATACAAGATTCTTAAACAATTCAAATACAACTTTGAGCAAACTAATGATGAGAGAAAACTGTCATAGCATGATGAAAAACCCAAAAAAGTAGCTGATAGGTCCCCATTAATATTTACTTTGATCATCTTCATTATGGATGTTTAAGAATATAAAACTTCTTTACATAGCCTAATTCAATTCCAAGAATATTTTGTTTTGTATTTTAATTTTAATTAAAATTAATTTTTACAAATGTTTTTCCTTCCTGAACCAAAAAAACTTGACAGTATGTATCAGACTTGTAATAATAGCTTAGTTAATCATAAACAGTCTGAGTGTTTCCCATTAAAATTGTTTTTGCCCACATAGTATAAAAAACACCTTAACAGTAAACCAGTAGCATTGTAATCAATATTTGTAAGTCATTTTATTTGATCTGTTTTGATCAGTGACTTTTATTCTACAAAAAACACAAGAATCAGTGACAGGACATTGAACTTTGCTATCAGATGTTATCAGATGTTATGTACTCCTTACCTTATACAGTTGCACAGTTTTTATTGTTGTTGTTGTGATTTTGTTTGCTTGTGTTTTTGCCTTATTTGCACCTAACCTTAAAACACTCTCTTTTCGCAGGGATAATCTTAAAAAGCATGAAGTGTGTATTAGAGTACTGGGAGATTTGAATATGTTGCCTCTAGATCTTCAACAAATAATTGCCAAAGCTGTTGTAGCAACTAAACATCACAATAAGTAAGTAAATGTCTGTATTGTAATGATGTTGCAATCTTCATTAGATTGTTGTGATGATAACCGTTTAGCGCCAAAGTAGTAATTCTGCACCAGGACATTCAGGGCTCTGCTTCTCTAGACTCTAGATTCTCAGTTTCTGATCAGTTTTAATAGTTTGGAAAATCCACAATTCCACTCTGTACCAGTAATTTTGCAAGAGAAATATAATTTTCGATTTTCATCTTTACATTTACTGGACTAGATTTCAAAACAAAAACTCGGATGCATAAAGGGTTAAATCTGAAATATCACCAGTGCAAAGCTACCAGATGTGTAAACAAAAAAACAAAACAAAAAAGAATGTAGTTTAGCTTTCTTTAAATGTGGGATGTGTAACTTTTCTGGTGGAGCACACACTGTCTGCTTATGTCTGTGACAATGTTATTGTTCTGCCTTGAATGTTCCAGAGTATGGTCATCAACTCAATCTGTATCTAGCAACAGGGTGGTTCAATTCCCAGATAACACGGGCAATGGAGATGCTGAACAGAGCATCTCCAGTGCTTGCGTAAGTTTCCTCTGGGTGCTCCGGTTTCCATAACCACTAAAAATGTCCATTAATGCCTCGTCTCTCCCATCATTCCCCTGCAAAATAGATTGACTTTTCTGGTTAATCAAAGGTCAATTTAAATACCATTAAATTAATGAAATTGTCAAGATGCTTTTGAGCCGTTTATTACTCCAAAGCATTCTGTTAAATTAAATTTCCGCTGTGAATGAGGGTCGTCTTTCCACAGACCAAATCTCTCTAGCTTGCTCTGGTAGCATCACATTTGTGTCTCCATAGACCAAAGTAAGAACCTATTTATTTTGACGTGAATGTGGCATATCCTCCAGCTGAAAAGTTACACAACTGTTAAAGGCAGTAATTAGACTGAATATTTCTCTGGTCACACACACTGGTTGTAGGTGTATCTCTATTCGTATACAGTAGTCCCTCGTTTTTCGCGGGGGTTACGTTCCAAAAATAACCCGTGAAAGGCGAAACTCGCGAAGTAGTGATCTTCATTGTTTACCAGTAATTTCAGTTGATAACCTGCCTGGTTCTGATATTTAGTGTCTTTTGTACAGGTAATAATGCACTGAACACATGATTCACCACCAGATACAACAGTGCGAGTCTTTTATGTGATCGTTTAAAGAGGGACGGTGCTGCACGCGATCGCCTGCTCTGCTTTTGGCACGTTGCCCGTCCCGCTGTGCTCCACAGCCGACCGCCGCCTCCAAGCGCACATAACGCAGAGCGCGTATACGGCATCACCTGCTCTGGGGTCACCAAGCCGAGCTGTGCTGTCCCGCGTGCTGAACTCATGAGTGACAGAAAAGTCTGGTCTAGACGCATGTGCCTGATGATTCTTAACACACAGCTCAAAATCAAAGTCTCTAGAAACCGCATTGAAAACAGAAACGTGTTCTACGACTCGTAAACTCTTAGACAATCTTTATTTTGCGTCAATAGGACACATATTGGGTAAGTTAAGAGGAAAAACAGCAGCTGAACTAAGACGGCTGCACATTTAATCACGCAAATTACCGCGGCGAAAGACGGCGGATTTTGACACATTTGTGCTCAGCCACGGATCACACGGACTCCAGAGCTGACACCAAACACATCCGGACTCTAGCGAAGTCACAACACACTCCTCAAACACATCTCTGAACTACACAAGTGACGTTCCAGCGTGAACAAACTTATCATCGTAACTACGAGCTCAAAGAGTCAAAGCCTCACCTGGAGAAACGTCTGAGCGTCAGGTCAGCTTCCCCTGCATGATCCAAACTGTCTCAAGTTTTCTAAAAGAGCTTCTGTGCTGTTGCCTGTGAATGCTGCGATGTGATACGGTCCAAACAGTGTGTTTGAGAGAAGAGCACGTTTACAGCACGCATCTATAGGACCGCGCACTGTAAAAAAAAAAAAATAAAAAAGCAAAATTGCACTAAAAAAAAAATCCGCGAAACAGCGAAGCCGCGGAAAGTGAACCGCGATAGAGCGAGGGACCACTGTATATAAAATGCTCATACATATCTTTGGTGCAATCACTGATGAAACTTTTGTTGAAATGACATAATGCGTAAAAAATATGTTTGCCCCAAGATATTTAAGTCAAAGTATCAGTTTATCACGATCTGCAATAATGTCGGAAGGGTTCAAGGGATTTCATCTACTTGTTTACTTTTTGAAATATTTTCTATAAATTTACAAGAATGTTTTAATGAGGGTGAAAGTAACTCTTTTAATCTCATTTTGCTGTGTTTTGCTTTACAGATGTTTTCTTAATGTTTGTTTTGCTTACACGTCAAGATATGAAATCACAAATGCAGTCAGAGAAATGGCTTGGGGAGTGGAGAACGGCCTAATCAAAGCAAGGTATGAAATGCTGTCACTTTAATCAAATTGCCAAAAAGCACATTGCTACTCATGCACATTTCACACCTAACATTTAGTAAAAAAAACATCCTACATTTAAGTCAATGATAGCTGCATATCTATTAGCAGAAAGAAAGCAGTCCTAAGAGGACAAAGCTTGCATGTGGTGCGAGACATTAACAGTCAGTACAATGTTCAAATTTTCAACCAGTTTCGGGGGCTTATCTACATTTTTAACACATATTTATCAGTAGAAGTACCTCAGTCCAGATATCATTCATTTAACCGATTTGTTCAAGACATTCCTCCTCTGGCTGTATGTACTACAGTTGTAGATCAGATTTCTATCCTCAGCCCTCCACCCAAAGTCTTTGTCAAAAATTCCATTACTTAGAGTAACTGCCCATCAAACCTGTTTAGCTGTAGTACTCTAACTTTAGGTATTAGCAAGGCATATTTGACTACCGCTGAATACTTTTGTTGCATTGGAATACAGTACAGATAAGGCCTTGTCTCACTGTAGGAGCTTTTTTCAGTTCCAGTCCCCATTTTAGGCATTTTCACAGCAGGAACTATGGACTGGGGACATACCTCAGGAACTTTTTTAGCTCCTGCTCTGAGGCAGGTACTTTCCAGTCAGACCAGGAACCTTTCGGTGACACAAACACATTTTACTAACTTTGTTTGGAAACATGTTTTATATATTCTGACATTTAGATAAACTTTCCTTATCTTGGACTTAAAATTTGTACCTCCAAACATAATTGTTTATATTTGTAAATAGTTACTGTTTTAGAAATAACAGTGAACAATTGCACTTTACTGTTAATTTCAGTGGATTTTTTTAGCTTTTGTACATCATAGTTAAGCTAAGACAACTTAATGACTTATTTAATGTTCCAGACAGATGCTAATGTTAAAGCTATTTAGCCCCACTTTCACAAACTGTTGATCTGTGAACGCAAACATGGGGACAGGGTAGTTGCTCTGACTAAACAGGAGCTAAGGGAATGTGGAGACTTAGTTCTTGGTACTTTCATGTGCAAAAACGCCTATAGTTGTTGTATACAATGGGTTACCAAACTATTCAGGACAGGACCCTCAAAGTTAACTCCCAGCCTCATATTGAAAGTGGTAAAATGTCAATTGTCAAAATCAGATTTAAAATAGTTAACTATGGTTGTTATTTGAATATAAAATATTTGATTTTTATGTCATGTTGCGTCTTCCAGCTTAGTGCCCCAGGTCCTGTCGGCCATTTTGGGAACCACTGACATGTACAAGTGGGATAGGGATCTCATAGAGTCACAGAAACTATCTGTCTCTCTCTAGTGCAGTGGTTCCCAAAGTGGAGGTTGGGATCCCTTGGGGGGGTCTCATAGCAAAATGAGGGAGTCGCTCGATGATTTCGATGCAATTTTACATTTATGACTGTGTTAAATCTGTATTTTTAACTGGAAGCATCATGTTTGGTCATACAAAGCTATAAGCTACTAAATTAAATGCATTTTAACCCAATTGTTATGGTTTGCCAACTTTAAATTATTTCAGACATCTGTTTTATTTTGTCTAAAGTTGGTTACATGGTTATTTATTTTGGGTAAATTCACCTTATTGTAAATAAGAATTGGCCCATAATTTGGTGTGTGAGGCGAATGTGGGTCTTTGCATTGTGATCCATCATCATTTTGCCAACGCCAGAACCACACGAGACTAGAGTAAAGCATGAATATACCTTTCAAATTAAGTTGTGAAATCATCTTAAACATCAATTCCTTCATTTAGATAGACATGTTTTATTTGATTGAGTTAGTCTAAAGATGTCTTACTTTTCTGCACACAGTGACATTTCTGAATTATTGCTCAGTGAGTGTCTGTATAGCAATAATTCTCCCAATCCCGATTTGCTCATTCGAACGTCTGGAGAGGTGCGGCTAAGTGACTTTCTACTTTGGCAGGTATGAAAAAATGAGATTGTAATGTGAAATCAAATGTTTCACAATGAGACTGTGTAATGTGAAATCAAATGTTTAATTTAATAGTTCCTTTTTCTGGCACACAGACTTCTCACTCGTGCGTAGTGTTTCAGGCTGTTCTGTGGCCCGAGTACACGTTTTGGAACTTGTGTGAGGCCATTATCCAGTATCAACTTAATCACAAATCCATTCAAGTAAGTTTTCCTCTAATGCAGAGGTGGGCAAGTGTTTTTATAAGAGAGCCATGAAATGACCAGACTACTTAGGATCTGAAAAGTATTCTTTATTTTCAATTATTTCAGTCATTTCAGGTATTCTTTATTTTGAACACAAGTGCAGGCATACTTCATAACTAAGATAATAAAAAATTCCAGATTTTAAAGGGCTGCATAATGCTCATGTTGCTCCAGTGTAGTTTACAGCATTTTAAAGAGTTAATGCATATGCTATAATGTATGGCATGTAATGGCATGTCTCTTGATTTAACCAATTTTTTTAATGCTTTACATCACAGAAAGCCAGAGATCTTTATCAAGAGCAACAGGAATTCCAGCAGCTGGAAGCAGACCGCATCTGTGTGGCAGAGTTGCACCAGGGCAATGGAAAACCATCTGACAGCAAGCGACAACAAGAAGCCCTTCAGCAGTACACAGCCTGCAGAATAGAGCGTGTTCAGGACTTCCTACAGGAACTTAAGCACAAGAGGGACTTGTTTTTTACTGACTTAAGTAGTCAAGTAGTCTCTACCTAGGAGGACTAAAGAGCATTTCATGTTAAAAGCTCTTATTTGTTTTTCCCTTGCAGGGGGAAACTGGATTATTTTTCTTTCTTTTTTTTGTCCTGATTTGACAAGAGGGCGCGTTACCCCTATGGGGCTGTAGAATAAATGTAGAATTATTTATGATTGTAGATTTCTAAAGAAATATACAAGGAAATATCTGGTCAAGGTATAGTTACATAATAGTGTGTCAAACGCATGCTTTTGGTGTGAGCAAAAATGAGTCATGGGAATATGTTTTGGAAGAGTTTCCAAAACATAATGTTTTATTGTAGTTGTACTTTTTGTCAACAGTAAGTGTTAATTGTTGAGTGTGCTTTTTGGATTAACTAAATTTTGACCAGAATATCAAATTTTCAATAAAATGAAAATATTGTGTCAAAATGAATAATGTAAAATGGATTTCACCATCAAAAGACTTTCTGATCGTAAACGCAGGAATACTTGTAACCTATGATTATGAAACTATTTTTTTAAAACTATGTTTACTAAAACAAGCACTAAGCCCTCATATCAACACATTATCAGTAACACTACTTTAATAGTAGACAATAAATTCAAGTGAACTGTTACAGAGTGATTTCTTTTACAGTTTATAAACATCATAATATTTAGGACAACATGTTAGTAATAGTAAATAATAGTGATAAACTTATGCTGCCAAAAATCCAGAAATGTTACCACTTCTCCAAAGTGCACTTACAAATCTTAGGTACAATGTTGTATTAGTGGTTTATAGGCTGACTTGATGTCATGAGGCTAGATGGTGTACATTACTAGCATTGTATTTACTATAAAATATCTAAAAGTTACTTTTATTCATTTTATTTGCACATTTTTTGTCAAATCGTATTGGTCTTACATGTTAATTTTGATAGTTCATGTTACCAACAAGAAGCATTTTACATATAGGCGACATACCAGCCTGTCACTGCCTGATTCCGTCACATTTCAGACAGTACTTGGATGGGACACAAGTGCCACAATGCGACGATTGGATAAGAAACTGTTGTTTCCTTAAGCAAGACACTTCATTCACATTGCCAAGTATGAATCTGGCGTGTGTGTGAGGGTGAGTGTTGCTGATTCTCATCAAGACCAATGGTGCAAAATGGCAGCCTTGCTTCTGTCGCTCTGCCCCCAGGGCAGCTGTAGCTACATTTGCAGCTCACCTCTACAAGTGAGGGTCATGTAAAGTAAAACATCTTGTAGGCCTAGTTGTTGCCTAGAACTTTAGAATTATATTTTCAGATGATCAGCAAGGACCCATGTAACGGAATAGAAAACTTGTCTGTTTTAGACAGAAATATCTAAAAATAGAAATTCAACAACACCAAACACCAACTGGTTGTTTTCAGAATCTACGATAGAAGACGATGACGTCATCCTGTCGGGGGGAGGGGTGGGGGTGGGGGGGCTATTTTCCTGTAGAATTTTCCTGTAGATTTCCAAAGAAAAACAACTTACCAAGAGACAAACTGCTTTTTTTCCTCTCAATTGTACTGATCATTAGACTTTACAGTATTTGCGATGTTTAATCTAAAAGGAACTTTTGAAGATTGGTAAAAATCTAAAGCGTGTATTTCACATTTCCTCGACAGTAATGTGCAGACAGAAAATCAAAGAATTCCAAGAGTTCCACAAATGCCGACACACAGCGCCACCCTGTGTCACTGCGTAAAATTGTTCATTCCTCCTGACAAATGGGCGGTCCCAAACACAAACCATGTGACCATTTTGTGTCCAATGGACACCGTCCCAACAGAAAACCGGTTCAAACCGGTTTCGTTCTTATATTTCAGTGTATAAACTACAAAAACATTCGTTTGCATTATACATTCGCCATTTTACGCAGCAGCTCGCCGGTTGTCGTGCGTAATCCTCCAGAACAAGTCCGTTTTTACGATTATATTTTTGTGATTTTTTTGCTGCATTTCCTGCAACCAAGATGGGCAAAGCAAAGGTAAGATTTTTTTAACTTATTTTTGACTTATTGCATGAAATTTGCGGTTTACTCGGTCAAATACTGAGTTGTATTGAATGGATCTGTGCATCAGCGGGACGTCATCATCCTCAAATGCTACAGCAATGGCGGTCACACAGATCTGCTCTCTTTTTTCCTAATGCATTGCATTTTTCGAGTATTTTAGAGATTGGGCCTTTCAAAGATAAAATTATGATACGCTGGAGCTTTGAAAAAGGCATAAAATGATCAAATAGCCTTGTTTTGAGACCGTTCTTCTTCGTAAAGGAGGGGTGGACATTTTGCGTGTCTTCTCAGGGCAGTTGCTGGTGGGAGATATAAATCCGACAGGCTACAACGTAACATCACATTTTACACCGCAGAAATTCGTTTTTATCACACTATTGTGAGCGAAACGTGAGAGATGTGCACAGCCCGCCAAAAATCGGTTAAAGATATTTTCAACTCGACAAATGACTCGGTTGAGGAAGAAGTTGGGGGAGGGGCGGCTATTCTTGTCCCTTCTTATACCCTCTTTAGATTATCATAAGTAGCTCACATTTTACTTTACGTACATTTCAAAACACTTGGACCAAAATGCGAGTTTTTTGTGTAATTGTAGCATATCTATAAAACAAGCGCACATCAGCAGGCGTGCGCTGGTTAGAATGGATGTTTTTGCGCGTAATAACCTTGTAGTGGATTAGTTCGTGCCGAATTTGCATTAGGTAAAGATGCAAAAGCCATTTTCAACGACGCACCCTGCAGCCCTAATGAAATACGTGTGCAATGCGCCTTTTAAGGTTCAGTTGAATATTGGCCCGGGCTTATTGTCTGGGAAAGATAGTGATTTTTCAAAGCGCAGTAATCATCGGTGTCACAACAGCTGTCCGTCCGTCGGCGCGAACTGATACAAACAAAGGAAGCTGTCAAGGCGCCAAATCTACGTCACCGCGCCAGGGCCTCAGTTTGAATTCAAATATGAGCGGGAAACCTTTGTCATCTTCAGTTGAACCGCAGCCTTCCGGGCCTCATCGTGCTTCAGGGCTACACTTTTGCATATGGGCGTTCCTTTTATCATGTTATGCATTTTATATAAATCATTAACTACATATCGTTAACTTATTTTCCCTTTTTCTGTTTTTTCCAGACACCAGCCAACGCTGAGGTTTGTCATTCAAATCCAACATTTTGCTGAATAACTGCAGTAGTTTATATTAGTCATGCTTGATTTGTCACATTGTTCTCTCACATTATGTGGCCCTGCAGTAGTCTTGGCCCTTTGTAGTTTGTAAACTGTATGAAAAGTAAAACTAATGACTTATTTATTATTTACAGCGAAGAAGCTCTGCACGCTTGGCAAGCGTAAGTTTTATTCTTTTTTAACACCGGTCTGTTTAGGTGTTTGCCCACTGTGCGGTTTTAGCGAATATGCTGCTTTCTCTTTGCAGAAACCCAAACCACCAGCAGTGGAGCCCAAGAAGAAAGCTGTTAAGGTATGTTACTTTACAACAAAGAAATAACATGACAAATATTTTTGGTGTAACAAAACTGAAGAAGCTATAAGCTTCTTAACATGTTATAGAACTGTGCCAGGATAATAACTGTAAATGTGTTGTGATTTTTCAGAGGGCACCCAAGCAAAAGAAGGCCAAGCCAGCAGAAAATGGAAGCAAGGCTGAGGTTTGTATTAACAATGGATTGCAAGTGTTAACAAAGTTGTACTAATGTGTGTATTCTCTCTTTAGGAGCCAAAGGCTGAAGCCGCAGAAGCCAAATGAATAACTGTTGTGCTTACTCTGTGTACTTGGTGATTGTACAGTTCTAAAATAAGTATTTTTTACCAAGTTTTATATTATAAATGTCATAGGTTTGTTTTGAGCTTGCACTTGATGTAACATGAGTTTTCACCTTCATATCAATTTTATAGCCTATCCACCCTAAAGTAACAACCGTCCATATCCTGTATGACATTGGCCTGTTGATTTGAAACTGCTGAGAAACATTTGCAAGTTGAAGTCAAGTAATTTGAAACATTGTATGGCAGCTAAAATATTGTTACAATTGTAGGGACATTAGGAATCAAGACACTCCCTATACATTTTAATGTCAAGCTTATTATGGAATGGCTCAACATGTTTTAAACTACTTAGAATCACGTGATACTTAGTCAATGGAAATGCATCAGATGTCTTTTTGAAAGTAGCTGTAGATCAAGTTTGATACATCCCAAATAACATGATGTGACCTTGGTTGTCTGAAAAAACTGTTAAATTATGCTCTGTAAGTGGAAAAGGAAACTTTTCTGACAATGGTTGCTTTTCATGTTCTTGAATAAAAAAAAAATTAAAACGGAGTTTGAACTTTTTTGTTGATTAAAAACCTGGTAAAGTGTAGATTCAAAGGAATATGTATCATGTATCAGAGCAAATATACTATGAATAAATACATTGTGTTTTATGGTTTGCCAGTGTGGAATTAAATGTGGCAGCATATAAGATTAATGTCTTTGCTTTGTTACAACTAAATCTCTGAAATGATCGTGCCAAATCATTAAATTTCTACAATAATCCATTCAGTGACAGTGTAAATAGTGTTCCTGACATTAATCACATAAAGTGGTTAAAGAGTATTATTGTTTTGCTCCTAGACTGCATGAAGTTTGAAGTTTTGAATCCTGATGAGCTTGTCACAAATTTGGCCTTGTTTATGGCCGCCACCAGATGGCAGTGTTTACTAGCTAACCCTTTACCAGAACAGAACAATAGAGAACATTTGTCACGGTTCATTGAATGTCAGGCTGGATGACTTAATAGTAAGCTAAATGCAATCAGGTTGTGTCAGTCTGTGCAGGTCGTAATGTGGATGAAGTTCTCGTGCGCAGAGAAGTGTCAAAAACTTGAAAGAATTAGCCTGAAACTGGAGCTTTAATGCGTAATGATTAAGCGGCCTGATGTATCGTGTCTAGTGTCATTTTTTTGGGAAAATAGTTGGTTCCTGCTTTCAAAAAGGAGAAAGCATAGGCACATTGTGATAAAGCAACTCAAAAGAACCATGCAAATCTCACTGAACATCCACTACATCCATCACCGCGTGAGTCAAAAGGTCAAAGTCTGAGAAACTGAATCTGATGCATGGGAAACGTCACATATCGCAGTGGCATGGGCATCCCTGGTAAACATCACATACCATGAGGTGAAAGTTGATCCCTACAGGAACACGTCTGCGTGTGGGGGCACAAGACAAACGGGGCTGCAGAGAACGTGGGCTACGTGCGTAATGGAAACACGTACGTGCGCCTATATGGATGTACCCTTGGTTGTCAACTGTTTCTTGAGGTGTGCTTGAAAATTCAGGTTGTGGAATTGGCAATGTCATTTCAACCTAAAAAAAAAAAGAGAGAAAGAAAAGGCACTTAACTGCTGTGGTTCAACTAGGACTGAACTACTCAGTGCAAGCATACGTGCGTCAAATGGGAACTCGACTAGAACTTACAATGGGTCCTAATGCGAAAAAAGCTTTATGATTTGAGCCTATCTCGCTCATGTTTGGATTTCTAAAAAGACATCCACAAGCAACTAACGCTATGTCACCAAAAGGCCTTTTCCTCCAATTTTCTGCTTGAGTCCTTAACTTGTGTCCAGTTGAACCATACATTCTGGATGTTCCAACAGACAAGTGACAAGTATCTATGAACAAAATGTCCTTTTAACACTCAACTGATGAAGCAGCCCTGAATACACGTGAGCACATGTGGTGGACGAGCTTATTCAGGCCGGACGCAGGGGTTTCATGTAGTCTCCGTGTACACTGGCATGGTTTGTGTGTGCTCTCTTGTCAAAGCCACTCCCCCCTGACATATAGAACATGCTCCCTGGCTTCCTATAAAGACTGAGCTGAGTGAACACAGTGTACTATCCATCCCAACACAAGCTTTCCGTCCTAAAAAGCTGCCCAAACCTTCACAACTCCAGGTAAGTGCACTTTTTTCACTTTTATTTTAGATAGTTACATTTGGGACTATGTATGATTTTGGTTAATAAAGTATGTAACGTGCAACTGGAGCAAACCTTTGTTTCAGTCGGATTTGGCAAGGTTTTGCAGCCTAAATCTTCCCAAATTTTTGTCTTAGCTTTTGAGTTTCTTTAAGAAAAAATGTAAAAAAAAAAAATGTGTAGGTAAATTAATAATAGGCCTACTATTAATTGCATAGGCTATATAACTAAACTAAGTAAGCATGCATGACAGTTACTTGTTTTGATATTGTAGGATTTTTTGTTCTTTTCATTTGAAGCTTATTTATTTATGTATTATTATCATTATCATTATTTATTATTATCATTATTATCATCATTATATTATTATTATCATTACTTTCCTATTTTTCTATTTGTTTTTCCTTGTACCTCCAAGCCATACTATTATTCTGTCAAATGTCCATTTAATCTTTATGACACAAAACTGCTTATTCTTCAGAAGATTTTAAATAACTGGCCATGGTCCTTTGTATGTTTTATCATATACTTAGACATAAAGTACAGACTGACTTGTCTATCAGCTGTACATTCTGTACCCTGGCAGCATGGACAATATCAGATCGCAGCACTCCTCATGTGAAGCTTTCTAGGAAAAAAGCTATGGTAATGTTGAGCAAATGGCACTTTTTAGTACAGTTTAAATCTTTTATATACTTTTTTGAGGTGTGATGTGATTCTAGCCTGTTGAGCATTTGGTTCTTGGCTTTTTGTTGTTGGGTTTGGACCGAGGCATACATGCAAGTGCGCTTTTTTGACTTTACTACTTGATAAAGTCTTAAGTGGTGTGGAAATTCTTCATCAATATGCCTAATTTGATCAACTTTCAACTTTTTCTTTGTTTAAGGGCATCTGCATAAACATTTGCAGCTATGACAACAAATAGTTTTGAGAATTGTACTTATATTCAGTTTTGATGTCAATGAGAAAATCTGTCTTGGGACACTCCCTTGTCACATCTCATCAGTCACATTTAACTATTAAAATGCAAGGCCAAGTGAGTAAACCTTGCTTTGGAAAACAGACTAGATTTTATTACATGTTTGTGACTCTGTGTCCTGACTGGAACACTGTGTCTCTATGGTAACAGCCAAGATCATGCTATTGTCATGAATGGTTGAGGGTGCTTCCAGACACTAGGCTAGACTTGGAGATGATTTGTGTCAAAATAGTGTTGCTAGGTAGATTTTGCGAGTGTTTTAGACTGAAGGGTCTTCATTCATGCACATGTGCGTGTGTAGGAGATTCCCATGCTCTGAGCAACGTGCTGCTGTTTGGAGTCATATGTAGCAAAGGGGGAGGGGCCAGGCAGTAAAGAGGAGCCAAGACTGAATGTCATTGGCTGAAGGAAAAGAACACGGTGTCCTAAGTGAATTTGTTAATGTATAGGGAAAAAAGACTAAGGCTGTAAAGAGTTGTTTTTAAATAGTGCCATTGTGCAGTCATGCTTGGACAATGATTTTATTGTGTATGTATTTTGAGAAATTGCTAATTTTATAACAATTGATGACCTTAAGTGACAGAAGTCTTGCAGTTTTCCTGCAAAAGCTTTTTTTTGTCATCTTAAGCACACTGACTTTTACAATGTACACATCAAAGTTCCCACATAGGAAACGCCCTTCATTTTTTAAAACTTGGAATACTCAACATGTGATTCATTTGGACTTACGCCCAAACATGCAATAAACAGGTCTGAAGAAGCTTATGACTTATACAGTTGTTCCACACTTAAATGCAAATCTAAATGCACTGAAACAAATTCATCAAGTAGAAATTTCTCATTCTGATCCATTTAATTATTCCACAAAACTTTGAAGTTCAAGTGTTTAAGGTCGCCAAGGTTTTCCATTGCAAATCCGCAGCAGCTGTTACTTGATCTGACATATAGTGCACTTTACAAACTCTGTGGCACATTTTGTTCCATTTAAAAACCTATTCATTCTACATAACAGGTGTTTATATCTGTAATTATTGCTAAATTTTCTGATTGACGTCTTGGCTGCAACTCACACGTTTGATCTTGCGCCAAACTTTTTCCCAGGTGTGACTTTTAGAATAGTTTTTCTGTCCAAGCTGTTCTCAAATTTCATGTTTGAATCATCTTGTAAACTTGAACTGTTATGTAAACAGCCTAATGCAGTTGTTTGTTCACTCATATGAAAAACTATTATATAATTCTATAGTAAAAGCTACTTAATTTAGTTTTACCTTGAAAGCACTGTAACTATATGCGACTGGCCTGTGTTTTGGAGAGAGGTGTATTTGGGAAGCAGCCCATTGAGAGTAATGTTTTGGGACAGCTGTGCGTTTGTGTGGGATGGAGGGCGTGCGTTCCAGGCTATGTCGCCGATCTGGTTGGGTAAGAGCGAGAAAGTATAAAAAGGCGGAGCTCTGTGTAGCAGCTTCACTCAGTGGTTCAAGTTCACAACTCTGTGCTGGGATTCACAACGTGGCTGTCATGCATTTGTGACAAGCCTTGGAAAGTAAGATATTTTTGCGTTCAAATTTGGTTTCGGCGTCCAACAAAGTCCAGATTTTTCAGCAGGAATCACAAAACTTTGGATTTTTGTTTGACTTTTGCCAGGTTTGCACATCAGTACTTTACATGTGCTTCCTATCTTTCCCTTTAAATCCAAATGTTGTGGTTTTCCCCCAAAAATTCCTTCTCAGTCTTTGGTTTCTCCTTGTCTTGCAGATGTGTTATCTTAATCTTCTTTCCAACACTTTGCATCTGTCTTTTGTGCCAATTGAATTTGCAAAGTTGAATTATCTTTGCTTCACTGATTCAGTTGATGGCGCAGCATGAATAGAGGCACTGTTGCTCCGGTTTGAATCTGGATCAAACTTGATCATTTAATATGTTGAGGTCAGCGGTGTTAAGTCACAAAGAGACCGCGGATGTAGTCGTGCCATGGAGAAGTCAAGATTGAAAAACTTTCCAGAAAAAAAGTGCATGCTGCAGGGTATAGATGTCCTTCCGCTTTTGACATGAGCAGGCATCTGCGTAAGCTTTTTTAACTTAAGAATTGCCTCTACTTGACTTTTGATGTCACTCAAAAACTAGAAAAAACAATCAGAATAACCACGATTAGTCAAATACTTACTTAAATTGTATTTGGCAAAAACAGCTAAAGAAATATTTGCTTACTTCTCGACTTTTAAGCAAATCTTTAGTTCCAGCCATAGTGCTCAAAATTGCATTGGATTTTTGTGTTAAGGTTATAAAGTTTGAAAAAGTCATTCTCATTTTGTTCTGTGCAGGTCCCCAGAGCCTCCAGAGCTCCTCTGTGTGTGGTGATCACCTCCGACCTCCTTCAGCAAACATGATCATCAGACTGGGCAGACTGACTCCTGGATACTTCCGCCTGCTCCAGGTAGATTTAGTGTACACTTCTTTTTAAATAGCTTTAGTGTGCAGTTTCATTACACAATCTTTATGTTGTATTCATTAAAAAAAAATTATGTGTATGTTGTCTCCACTCTGAGCCTCCAAAAACACCCAGTTCTGAATTTTCCAATTTACACAATCATCGCTTTAGCATGTTGAGGCAAGCTAGGTTTGTTTATCACAGCTTTGCAGTCAAAAAGCTCAAGTCCTTACCTGATATAAAGTCATTCGTTTGAACCAAGTTTTGTTTATTCTAAAATGTGAATATATTGGTCCTTTAAAGTTGGAGTTTTAGTTGTAAAAAAGTTAACTTAGTGTTTTCCACTAAAAGGTCTATGATAAATGCAGCACTTTGTGAAAAAATTAGACCACTGTGTACTGCTTGAACTGAAAAATAAAGAGATTTAGTTCTAATCAGGATCGAATGCTGCGCTCTGATTGGTTGAGCTTGGTTGGTCCTCTCCAGTTTCACTTTGTTGTTTGTAAAAAGAGGATTTTAAGCCCAATTCGCCACCGCAAATGAATACATTTTTGATGTGTCAAAGGATTTATGAGAGGAAGTTGTCGGATTTAACACTTTATACAAGTGTGAATATCACTTACCTCACCTTTTAAAACACAATGTAATCTAATATATTTACTACAGACCTTCAAAGCCAGCTTATACAACTGCAGTACTTGAAAGCATATTTATATATAACCCACAGACCCATCCAGTTATATCTTTTCATCCATAATTCAATTACCACTGACTCTAATTACTGACACATCATTTCTTTGTATGTGTTGCTATCTTTATAGTCCGCTTGTCAAATTGAGGGTTCCTCCATACCGCCAAGTCTTTGTAAGCAATTATTGCTCATGTTCACATCTATTTACGCTAATTGAAAGACAAAGCCTGTCCGGATGTATGGCTTAACACGGCCTCAGAAGCTCAACAGACCGGAGAAAAGTGATTCGACGTTGCATAAGATCTAAACATGACGCCAGTAGAAAAGAAAAAAAAGCTGTATGTGCACAAAAAAGCAATAGAAAGTGACTGTTCAGTGAGCAGCTGCGCCATAGGTGTTTTTAGGTCCACTAATTATCCACTCAAGTTTTCTTATCAGTGAAATGGCTTCTTATAGGAACAGCACACATGATAAGCAAGTGGCAGAGGACAGATGTCTGATAGTATTTCAAATGCACACGTTTCTGTAGGTACCGGTATTTGGGCGTTTATACGGAAGCTTGTTGCATTCATTTGAATTAAATTAGTTCCTGTTTTTACATGGAAAGTTTCTCTTTTAACATAAAAAATTTCTGTTTTTAAAAAGCAAAATAAATTGTGTTTTTATTACAAAGTTTATTCGAGAAAGGTTTCTGTTTTAACAGGGCACGTTTTGTCAAAAACAGACAAGTGAAAACATCTGCTCATTCAGCTCCCAACTTGTTCTAGTAAAAATGTCTGAGCTATTTAATTTAATCCACTTTTATTTTACATTAGGCTCAAGGCATTGAGAGTTTGTTTTCTTTTTTTGTTCAATAGACTCGCAGCAATTCAAAGTGCTTGTTCAGACATAAAGAGAAGTCTGACTGGACACAGCCATGTTTCTCCAAGATCAACTCAATCATCATGGTCTGCTCCATAATTACAAGATGAGCATTGAATGCATCCAGCCAGGATGTGTAGTGACACAAGAAACAATCAGGAAGCTTCTTTAGATATTGGATCCTCATGGGAGTATGAATAGTGTCGCAGAAATTGCCTTTAACACTGTTTAAACCAGAACCCAAGTCCGAACTCTTCTGATGCATTGATGGCTGGACTTGGGTCAGAAACATTTTACATAGAAACATCACATTAAAACACAAACTTTTTACATTAAAACAAAAACTATCTTTATTCAAATTAATGCAATACGTCACAGTTTAGATACTGTCAAAACACTTTATGTTCAATCTCAAACCTGAAGTGACACATTTTCAGAAAGTTCTCACTAATCCTGCTAATCATTCTAACCTTTTTATCTTTTTATCTCTTTTTCTGTGCAGAGGCAGGTGGCAGGTGAGATCCAGACCCAGCCTCAAGACCGTGCAGTCAACCAGATCGCCATGATGCTGGCCATCATGGGCCTGAGCCTGTCCTACTACAGTGCCAAGCAGATGACAGAGAAGGTCCAGGCCCAGCAGGGACCCTGAAGGAAACCGTCGGCCTTAAACCAATGAGCAAATCCTGAGTGAAGGAACCGAGATGCCGGAGAGGACGTCAGAAGTGTTACGGCGGACTGCACTTTCTTTCCTCATAGTCAACAGTCAAAGACGCTGACACCCAAGCATCCTCACTATTCGCAGATTTTAGAGCTGCTGTTGCCTTGTGTTTTCCCTGCATTTCTCTGGTTAAAACCTCTGTGGGGTTTGCGGGGACTGAACACGCTCTGGTTTAGTTCGGGGGGATATTAAAATGTCTATCTAAACCAGAATCTATTCCCAAATTGGTCTGGGCATTAGTTGTGTCTAAGGTTCATGTTGGCAAGATGTAGCAAATACTGTTCTGAAAAAGGGGCAAACTATAATTTTACTGTGAATTCATTTTAAACGATGAGAACAGCAGTGCTAATTTGCTTTTTAACCTTGAAACAAAGTGATGCCAGATCTATAAAAAGGAATTATTAGATAAACCCTTTTTAGTTTTGTATTCTTTCCAATGTAGGAACACCCGAACAGAGCTATACTGTCTAAAAATGTATAAAGATGTATGGATTTATTTGCACAAATCATCATTCATGTCATCTGTCAAAGGGACTTCAACGACACCTGTTTTCTTTCGTTCTCAATGTTATTTTTATGTCATATGGTGGTTTGTACAGTTTTAAGACTGTAATGTATTGTTTTTTTGTTTTTTGCCTTAGTTGGCGGCCTTGTGGAAGAACCCTATATTCATTGCATGGGTGTGCTAACTTTTTATCCATTTGAATCAACTGTTTTTATTTTTCATGATGATGAATGAATGTAAGAACTTTTGTAATTATTGAATAAAGCTGTGAATATGTTGTACAGTCATGTAAAGGTGTACAGTGTTTAGATATAGCTAACATGCTAACGCTAAAAGAAATGTTATGTTGGAAAGAGTTGGAACTGTTAAAGATAGCACTTATATTTCAGACGACAATACAAAAACGAATCAATTTTATAAACATATTTGTGATAAACCCAAGTTGCTAACCGCTAAAGCTACACAAAAATGCAATTGTAATAGCTAATAAATGATCAACGTCAAGTAGCTAGTGTTTTCTTCAACACAAAACCTTGATAAAGTAGAAAAATACTTGTTGATGAAGCCTTACCATGTTTTTTGGACACTACTGTCACTTTACCACATTTGCTAATTTCGGACGTCAAGTTGGGCGCCTTTGTCCGACTGCATTGTCTGTCCGGATGTGTTCCTGTTCAGCGGTTGATGTGATGCTCTGTGACAAGTCGAGAACTCGTTGGGTGCCACGTGACCCTATGGCTACACTGTAACCCCGCCCCTTTTCACTTCGCCACATCAGCTTTCTGTTTGGTGATACCGGAAAGCTTAAGCCTATTGGTAGATCTCGAAATACGTCACTGAAATGGCTGAAAATGTGATCGTCTCTCTTTGTTTTTTGTCAAAGGTCGCAGAGGTTAAGCCAAATCCATTTTGACACAACAGTTGGTAATGAAAGGAAATGAAAGCAAGTGTGAAAGTATTATTGGAAGCACCTTAAATGAAAATGGACTGCGAAACAATAATTGTGCAATATTATGATGATGAACAAGCAAAGTTTGTATCAAATGTACTGTAATTGTTCTAAATCTCGGGATGAATGCATTCCCATTACTGCTGTCAATGATATGTTGAAAACTATTTCAAATAAAGAGTGAAATTTAAGTCTGTTTTTTGCAGATTCATTTGTTTTTGAACTAACATTGTCTTCTATACTCCATGAGACAAGTGAGAAATATGACAAAAACTTATTCCATACTATAATCCAATAATTATCAACCAGTGTGCCTTGAGATACTTCCAGATGTGCCTTGAAAAAAATACCAAAAATAAATCTATAAAATAAGATTTAACAGATTTAATTACATTTTCACCAAGAATGAAAGCAATTTTAGTGAATATTTTTAAGGTGCACTATGTAACTTTTCCAACAAAAGCTTCGTCACCACTTTGAGAGGATCATTCTAAGCACAATAATACAAAAAGCAGGAAATGGGCCTTCTATTGGAAAAGTTAGATTGTGCCCCTTTAAGTGTATTAGACAATGTGTTTCCCATGAACCCTCAACACGGGGTACTTGCAATGATTTCAGACTTTAATAGAAGGTGATATTTATTTTTAATTTTGCCACACATCATGTTGCATTAGTGGCTATCTAGTAAATGTTATATTTAATAACAATTTTAAGAAATCTGTATAAAGTTAGGGTTAGGGCAGTGTTGCCAGACGTACAATAATTATCGTAATTGTACGATAATTTCAACCCCTGAAAGCTGAAAAACTGAACCGGGATCAGCAAACACTAAGCACAGGGTGTGGTGTTTTCTTGCAATATTACACTATTTGTCAACAGCATAGTTCCTCACGTCTGTACGTCTGCCTTCTGCCCCAATGTGGTGAGACCAAACATAAATACATAACCATGCTGAATGAGCAATAATGGAGACATTGGACAAAGGAAAGAGTGGGTGAATCAATGCTTTATTTTACTTATAATAATGTATCATTGAGTTCAATTGAAATTAATTTAATTCATATTGATTTGGAGTGTAAAGAGGAGAAACTGTATGCATTGCACTAAGCATGAAGGGAAAGGGTTGGGTCATGGCATAACTTATGTTAAGGAAAATAAAAACATATCTGAGCAGACATAAGTCAAAGGCGCCGGATCTTGAGCCACTCCTGCCCAAACTTGAAAATGTTTCTTAATTTTAGTCTGTGATCAATTTAGATATTCAGAAGAAGTATTGACACAGTGCTGTTGTACAGAGCCCATTATTACCCACTTGTTTAACAAAGTGTTATTTTAGTTAATTACAGTTGTACAGTTCATCCCGAATCCCGACACTGCTTTGTCATCTTTAAAAACATAGGGCCTTGGCAAAGTGAAGTCCCACTTGAGTAAACACTGCCCTCTGCAAATATCAAAAACAAAACACAATAAGATTTAGAGACACAGAATAGAAACAAGGACAATGCTCTTTACTGCTTTCTCACGAGGGTAATTCATAGAGATGTAGACGTAGAAAAGACAGCTGGGGTTGTCGTTGCAAGATTGCTTACATAAATCATGGTTAGGTTTGACTAAAACACTTAACTTTGTGCCATATAGCACTCCCATCACAATCTGATCCTTCCAACCTGCACATTAGAGAACACGACAGAAGTGTTTTTTAAAAGATATAAATCATAGTACCATCATTTATACGCACTGAAGTCCACTTTGCATCCCTTCTGGGCCCTGCCGGATGTCACTCCTGGTATCTTGATGCCGGTCTTTTCAGGGTGAACTCCCGAGTCAGACTTCATGAGACAGTTTAATTTTTTCTTGAAGTCCCTGCGACAAAAAGAAGTTCAAATGTGTAGACATACAGTAGCTGCACTGCAAAAACGGCAAATCTAACTTAGATAAAAGTACTTGAATTAAGCCTTTTTTTTTACTTAATAGGGCCAAGTCTAAGATTATTTGACTTGTTTTAAAGGACATTTTTTGTTGTTGTTCCCGTTGGTGATTTTCACACTGCAAACACAATTTAGGTTTTAAATCTGAAGACTTTCTCTCAAAAATCCTTCGACACATTGTTAATATCAATATGTATTAAGTTTTGGTTGCAATTTTTTGACTTAAAACACTCTTTTTTCTCTTTTAAAGTGAAACTGGAGAGAACCACCCAAGCTCAGCCAATCGGAACACAGCGTTCTGCTCCTGATTGGAACTAAAATCCTTTATTTTTCGATTCAGAGAGTACTCATGTGACGATAGTGGTTAGTACCGTCCTGAGCGGGAGTCGAACCAGGAATCTTTCGTTCCGCAGGCGACCGACAAACACGTTGAGCTAAAGGGAACGCTCCCATTAGCCCAATTTGCCGGTCCTACTTTTATACCTGAGGGGGTGAGTTTATCCCATACCACCACACACTTCACCGACCTGGTCCCTCATGTGGGTCTACACCGGTTACACTCAGTCATCTTATTTTTTCACAAAGTGCTGCATTTATAATAGACTTTTTGATGGGAAAAAAAAACACAAAGTTTACTTATTTACAACTAAAAAAGTTAACTACCCCAACTTTAACTTTGGAATCTCAGGCATCAGAACCAACAAAAAGAGTGCTGTAAATCACAAGTGAGCTCTATCTACAGACTGCAAAAGAAATTACACAGGGAACACAAACAAATCAATATTTCCTGATATGCTAATGCTGCAGAAATGCTCCAATCAAGTCTGGACGATTTATGGAGTTAGAAACAGAGCAAAAGATCTCAGAGGTCTATCTATGACGTCACAGATCAGGGACATTCAGAACACTGTTTTGGGTGGAATGAAAAATTCTTACAAATCAAATTTCAGCAGTTTTATTGAAGAAAATTTAGAAGAAGATTAAAAACTCCAAAAAGTTGATTTTTCATATGTGTCCTTTAAAGTGCGTATGACAGGTTGGAGTACATTTTTGGTAAAATATAGCTAACATGATTATGATTAAGATTTGACTAAACATTTAGCTTGTTTTTACCTAATTTGGTTGCTTTTAGAAAGTTTACTATTGTCTTTTGTCCAGTAAATATGACATAAGCGGAGGGGAATCTACAAATGTTACCTAGCAACCACATTGTAAATCTGGGCCAAAATCAACATAACTAACCCAGAAGTGACAACGTGACAAAGTATTATAACTTATAAGACTTTGTTAAATTATTGCTTAAACTCCCAGTAAAAAGTGTTAATTGTGTGTATAATGTCTTTGCATTTTGTCGCTTTTTGATGACATATGTGGAGGGATTCTGTTATAGAACTCAGATTACTTCTTCTAATTTTTACCTTTTGTTTGTCCATTTCTTCATAAAATGAAACTTAACTGTTGTAAAAGTATGATAAATATTTATCACAAAGACTAACACACCAAACTAAGTCAAAATTAGAAAAATGTGTTAATCTGTCATATGGGCTTTAAGATATTCTGCCCTGATTTACCTATACAAACTTATTTTAAGCTACTTTGTATCTGTTTTAAGCCATAATTGCTTGAATCAAGAAAAGATTTGCTTAAAAATCTTGTGAAGTACTTGAAACTAGCATTTTCTGCTCAAAACAAGATTTGTCCTGCTGAGAATGTCTTGGCGATCAGACCTGATGTACATGAAGACGTAGCACTCAGGATTGATGTTGTACAAAGCCTGGCAGTGGTCCACAGAGATGGCACTGAATTTAATATTATAACGTCCATCTTCCAGCTGCATGTCCACCTCCAGCTGTGAGGGGCACACTGTCACAGAACAAAAAGAGTTTGGCAAGAAATTCCTCACTGTTTATGTCTAACAAACTTCATGTCTTTAGCTTTGACGAACAGACTGCAAATGTAAGGAGGATATTTCCAACTTTAAAGGAGACCTATTGGGATTGTCTCTAAGAAAGAAACTATGACATAAGTAGAGCAATAATTCACATTTGGTTTATTTCAAAACACAAAAATGATCTAAACGGCTCAGAAATAGAAATAGGTTCATCAGTTTCCTAATCAAAACTGCAAAAACTGATGAAGTCCAACTCTTCATAATACAATTTCACTGTACTGAAATGTTAAGTATTTATGATAGAATTTTCCTTGTATCTGTTTCTAAGCCGTTTTAGTTACAATGAACAAAATCCAAAATGATGATTCATTAATAAAGTACCAAATGAGATGGCTTGAGTTTGACACGAAGCATAGTTTACAGTATATTTCTCTAGATCAAATAACAGGACACAGAACAACTCAATATGTACATGTGCAGTAAATGTTGCCAGACCTTCTCCAGAGCCGAAGTCCACGTCAAAGTTGTTGGAGAATCCACCGAAGACGTTATCCAATGGTTTGAAAAAAGGTGTGGGGATAGGCATGGAGAACTTCAGCTCATAGGTGGAACTACACACAACACAGAGCGTAATATCAAGGGTTAAATAATGAAAAATGGATTTAGAGTGAACTCATTTTGATTCATTTATTTTGGGAACTGAATCGAACACAGTATTTTGTGTTATGATCAAAATTGTCCTTCACAGACTTCAAACATAGAAACTAAATATATCTTGTCATACAAACATTGCACATTACAAAGTGTTGATGTATTTTCGGTTCAGTCTGCCATCTCTCAGTCATCTTCATATTTGGACAAAATATAAAGTACAGTTTCCAAATCCAAATGGTGTTGGCAGACACAATTTTCACAAGACGAGACAGGTCACAAGGTTTTGAAGAAATACACGTTCCCTAGTTCAAATCACAATGGTTATTTGTTTGTTTTATTTATATAACATGTTAGGTCTTACATACCTTTTATTTTTATTACCAAAAGCTCCTCTGAGCACTGCTGTGGCTCTGGAAGTAGAGACAGAGACATGTGTATATTTACATAGAATTGTTGGCTCTACTTGAACTTGAACGCGAACTCGAACCTTTTCCTCCAAGAAGGAAGGTAGAAGGTGTAGAATTGGCACTGCTGGTCTTGGAGACATTTCTCTCGACACTCCTCATGACTGTCGGTTTTCACAGAGAGGTAAGGTTTGTTAAAGAAGGTCACTCCTTCAAACACTTCATTCAAACAGAGCTCTGAAGAGAAGAACAGATAGAATCAGACCAGACCTGCGACACAAACCAAGGTGACATTCTTAAATCAGCATCAGTTCAAGCCATGTTCAACTGGACTAAAAGCGTCTCAGTATGGCTCTGTTAAGTGATCCAAAGGGATTCATGAAAAACATTAGGTACCATAGAAGCGTCTGGACTTCTACTTGTAGAACACTTTAGTGTGAGGTGACTGGATAAGAGAGATCCAGGTGGTCTCACAGTAAGACGTCAAAAAGTAGAACACACCAGTAAAACAAACTTACAATGTAATGCAGAGATGCCAAGAATTTAAATAAATGTAAACAAAAATGTTTTTCTTATTGGACAGCTTATTCATTTTTTTATTGTTTAATCCAGACTTACTTTTTGCTTGAGGACAGCCTCGAAGATTGTATCCGGAGATAATTTCTGCTCTGAAAGTTTGAGTGAAGGTTCCGTTCCTCCACAAGTAACAGTACCTGCTGTAGAGTTTTAGAAATGATATGAAATTAAAGTGACGTGGGGCTGAACTATTCATTTGCTTTTTGTTTTTATAAGAACATCAGACTGAGGCAGCTCTACCATTGCCATTGTCATTATTTCATTTTGGTTGTGTTAATTTTGGACTTGGAGTGCAAAATATAGCACGAGATTTAAGAAATATGGTTTTAGAGTTTGAAACTCAAAGGACAGCACATATACAGTATGTGTACATTAAGTATAGACTGTTTCAGTTCAGTTCTTATCATAAGTAACATAACAACAAGAGACTCAAAAACAGCAGTAGTTCAGAGACAGGACATGTGTGGAAGTGTTGGGAGAAACTCTTTACAAAAGTAATTAGTTACTGTAATGTATTCCCTTTTTTAGTAACTAAGTAGTAAAACTCATTACATAACATACATATACATACAGTACATACATGTATATATATATATATATATATATATATATATATATATAATATATATATATTTATATATATATATATATATATAATATATATATATATTATATATATATATATATAATATATATATATATATATATATATATATATAAAGAGAAGGAAGGTAATCCACACAGAAGGGGTCTCACTCCCAGACGGAACAATAGCAGACATTGAGAACAGTTACAAGTACCTTGGGATACCACAGGCAAATGGCAACCTTGAACAGGCAACAAGGAAAGCAGCAACAGCCATATACCTCCAACGAGTAAGGCAAGTTCTCAGAAGTCAGCTCAATGGCAAGAACAAGTCCCGGGCAATAAACAGCTACGCCCTGCCAGTGATCAGATACCCTGCAGGAATAATAAGGTGGCCAAAGGAAGAGATACAGACCACAGATGTTAAGACACGAAAGCTCCTCACCATGCACGGAGGGTTCCACCCCAAATCCAGCACCCTGAGACTGTACGCTAGCCGAAAAGAAGGAGGCCGAGGATTAGTGAGCGTGAGAGCCACTATCCAGGATGAAACATCCGAGATCCATAAGTACATCAAGGACAAGGCCCCAACAGATGGCGTACTCAGTGAATGTCTCAGACAGTGGGGAACAGATGAGGTGCTGGAGGAGGAACCATCATGGGAGGACAAGCCCTTACATGGGATGTACCATCGGAACATAACTGAAGTGGCTGATCTCAAGAAATCCTATCAATGGCTTGAAAGGGCTGGGCTGAAGGACAGCACAGAGGCGCTCATCCTGGCTGCACAGGAGCAGGCCTTGAGCACCAGAGCCATTGAGGCCCAGATCTACCACACCAGACAAGACCCAAGGTGTAGGTTGTGCAAAGAGGCCCCGGAGACGGTCCAGCACATAACTGCAGGGTGTAAGATGCTGGCAGGGAAAGCGTACATGGAACGCCATAACCAAGTGGCTGGCATAGTATACAGGAACATCTGTGCCGAGTACGGACTGGAAACCCCAAGATCTAAGTGGGAAACACCTCCCAAGGTGGTAGAGAATGACCGAGCCAAGATCCTGTGGGACTTCCAAATACAGACAGACAGAATGGTAATGGCGAACCAACCAGACATCGTGGTGGTGGATAAAGAGCAGAGGAGAGCCGTGGTGGTGGATGTGGCAATACCAAGTGATGGCAACATCAGGAGAAAGGAGCATGAGAAACTAGAGAAATACCAAGGGCTCAGAGAAGAGCTGGAGAAGGCTTGGAAGGTGAAGGCAACAGTGGTGCCCGTGGTGATCGGTGCACTGGGGCCGTGACCCCAAACTGGATGAGTGGCTACAACATATCCCTGGATCTACATCCAACATCTCAGTCCAGAAAAGTGCAGTCCTAGGAACAGCAAGGATACTGCGCAGAACCCTCAAGCTCCCTGGCCTCTGGTAGAGGACCCGAGCTTGGAAAGCGGATGAGACCACCCGCGTAGGGTGAGAGGGATCATTTTTTATATATATATATATATTTGCCTGTGTTAGGGGCAGACTGAAAAAATACTACCACCGTATTCCCTGCGTGTCGTAAAAGGCGACTAAAAGGGACGGGGCGAGAGGACTGGGAATCCTCTCCCCCGTAACAGTTTTCCCAAAAACAGACAGGGCAGAGCAGGGAAGGGGAGGTTGACTCCCCAAACCCTCAGGTTTGGGGCCTTGAATGTGCGTGGGTGTAGTACGAATGAAAGTAAAAGAGATCTGATTGGAAGGATGTTTGAAAGAAGGAGAATGAGCGTGTTAGCACTGAGTGAGACAAAGATGAAAGGGAAGGGTGAGGTGTGTTTGGAAGTGTGAGTGGGAGAATGTCTGGTGTAGAGAGTGGGAGAGCAAGAGAAGGTGTGGCTTTGTTGGTGAGTTGTGACTTGAGACAATGTGTGGCTGAATGGAAAGAGATTTCATATGGATGGATGGATGGTGTGAGAAGATGGTTGAATGCCAGAGGAATGACTGTTACGCAAGGAAGAGAGGCTGCTAGAGATAGGGATGAATGGAGAGCGTTTGTGTATGCATGAAGAGGATGAAACCTGCTTGGAAGGGTCGTGTATGAAGTGGCAGGGTAAACCAGCTACTGCTGAGGCCCTGTTGCAGAGGTCTCATGTGCTATGCTGTACAGCTGACCCCAGTGCAGTGCAGTGCGGAGAGTGAACCTTTCACCCAAGGAGGATTGGCACGAATGTGGAGCAACACGTACACATACTGTCAGCCTTTTGTTTGTTATAGTCTGTCTTTGTCTCTCGTTTTCTACCTCTGCGGGGGGATCTGTGTTTGTGCCTGTGTTTTCCGTTTGTCTGCCTGTGTGGGGGAGGGCTTGGGAGGGTGTGGGAGGACCTGGGTGGGGTCATTGGGACCTTGTTGGGGGGGTCTGGGGGTACGGCTTGCTTGGAGTCTGGGGGTGGTCTGGGCTACCTTGTCGCTCCGGGTTTTTCCTCTTGGGTGTATCGCGGTGTCGGCTGTTGTGTTCCCCGGGGTCGGCTTTGACTTGGGTACCCTTCATGATTGTTATGTAACTGATTGGAAGCAATTGATTCAGACTGGAAGCTCCCAGATTGTTTTAGATTGTTTTAATGCACCACTTTAGAATTAGGGAAAGTCAAACTCTCACTCAGGCTGGCAGGACAATGTCTGCCTTCTTTTTAATGCAACTTAGACACAACGTAGCAGCAAACACACAGCACACAAGACAGGATAAGTATAGGGACTGAAACAATTTCGGAGCGAAGGAAAATAAATAAATATAATCAGAGAGGGGAGGGGTGCCTGAGGGGGGCCGCCTGGGGGGCACGTGCAGTTTGCCCTGTGGTATGGCTGGGAGGGAGTCCTGGGGTGGATGGTGGTCCGGGTCGCTCTCTGGGTCTGGTGGTCGTCCCTTGTGGCTCCTCAGACGTGTCCCTGGTGGCTTTCGTTTGGGTTCTCTCGCTGCCTTTTTGAGTTCTCTTGCTCATGGGCGGGCGGGTGGATGGATGCCGGTGCGGGTGTGTCTCCTTAGCCGAGGTGGCAAATAATAAACAAAGACTAAACAGGATTCTGGAACAATGACATAATAAAAAGGCTGTACAACACAAACATACACAAACACACAAGTCACACACACACTCATACACTCAGATCATGGACCAGAGGGAGGAACGGGGAAGAGAAGGGTGCCCTGTTAGGCTACCCATGTACATGGACACAGCTTGTATATAGATAATATATATATATATATATATATATATATTATATATATATATATATATATATATATATATATATATATATATATACTAGTTGCAATCTGAGTAACTCAAGTTACTTGTATATGAATGAATTGCTTTTAGAGTCGGTTTAAAAAGACCAAAACACATTTGCATTAAGCAATAATCAATGGTAAATCTAACATGATTAGTACGATCACCATACGATGTCTAACAAATGTGTGATGAGCTCAAAGTAACTCACAGTAGTGTTACATTTTTTGAGATAGTTACATTACACTTCATTCTCCCTGCAACTCGTAATGTCTAATGTATTACAATTTTACAGTAAATTACCCAACACTGTTGTTTGGTTACCACATTAATTTCCCTCTTATTAGTGTGCTCATCTCTAAAAGAATATTCTAAATATTAAGAGAAGAGTGATCAGTGTAGCATGTGAAGATGAAAGATTGTTTTTACAGGTCAAGGGACTATTTAGCTGTTTAGAGAATCTTAATTTGTCCCACAGTGGAAAATTCTTGTCGTCCAGCAGAAGAGTAGAAACAAGTATTTAGACTTATAATATTGTAATATTGACATTTTTCTGTTGATCTGTGTACGTTAAAAGACACAACACGTCTCCTCTAAGAATATAGATTTGATTTACCCATTAAAGGTGAACCTCTCACACTCCGGGTCCTGGGTGCACATCAGTTGACAGTGGCGTGCGCTCGGAGAAAATCTAAGACGGTTTGCACTACCAGAGAATGTCACATTCTCACGGAGGCCTTGATCACAGCCTGGAGGAAAAGATCAAATCACAACTAAAACAATGTGTGAGCTCAATACATATTAGGAATCATGAAGTTAGATGAGACTGTAGCTAAAAGCAAAAGCGGGGATTTTTTGTAATAGGTTAATACAAAACATAAGTGTAAGTCGTTACCCTGGCAGAGTGCGGCGCAGATGCAGATGAGAATTAAAGCTAGTGTTTGCTCCATTCTGGTCCTGAAACATCCAGTTACAACAGCAGGTCTAAAAGTGTACTGAGCTGTTAAGTACTGTCTCTATGAACCAGGGTTCCACCAAAATTATTCACACATGGTAATTACCATTTGCATGCAAAGGCGGTTGACAAACAATTCTAAGAGTTGTTTGCAAAAGGAGGCTGTGTACATGAACAAAATGATAAATATTGATATATTCTACTATAGATTTATTATTTTTTATTTTTTTTGAGAAGCGTGAAAAGTCACGCATGATCCACTGAAATAGAAAGCTGATGCATTATACTTTGGGCTATTCTTATTTGATGCACATTAGCCTAATGTCATACTGTGGAACATTAACGCTAAGAGGACACAACTCAGGGCAAAGACACACTTTTGTCCAGCAAAAACATCCAGGTAGAAAGGCAATGCTTTTGTTCAAGTCTATTTTTTGTCTATAAAGTGTACATTTAGTATAATATTCAGCTTTCATGATACAATCTTAGTAGATATGCCTTGGCAATGTTCTAAATCTTTTAGTAAATTGAGCAAATTTTTTTAACACTTCAATCGCAACACAGCTATGAATGTCTGAAGTGGACTCAAGTCAAAACTCGCCTCTCTTTGTAACTAAAATTTAAGCTTATCAGACCATCATTCAAACATAGAGTGAGAGATAGAGACCTAAAAGGCCAGTTACATGCATTTTTCAGATTTTTTTTTAAACAATAAAAAAATAAATACAAATCTTAATTTTACTTTTTGGTGTCAACCATCAGAACTGTTTCAGACTTGAATCACAGGATTTAAACCTGAACTTCCTGCTCCTTCTTTAGTCTACATTGGTCTGAACCTTTCTCTCCAACAGAGCCAGAATCATGTTAGTGAGCTACTTCTATTAGAAATTGCAATAAAAGTAAAATTTTGTCTATTTGGGTCTATATAAAACATTAAAAAAATTATCTTTATTAGTGCCGCAGTTAATCATATGCAGTTACATTTACAATAGTTGTTGACATGTAATCAATAAATAATCAATAAATGTTCAAAAAAGCATACTGAGATCTTCTTTTACCTCACAGTTTGGAGAAGTTTATGTTGTGTCCCTCTTTGCTAAGCGGGCCTGGGTCAAAGGCGTATACTTCCGTGGTCAGAAAAACAAGGTTTCCATTGTAGCCTGTGTACAAGTAGTCTCTTTATTTAGTTTGTTATTTAACTTGGATCGGGTGTGTATGACTGTACTGAACTGTCAAAACAACCTGGACCCCTACCACCTGCTAGAAACACCCTCTCTCCTCTTGACCTGCTCAGTCCACCTCCCTCTGCTGGGTTGGCCTGTTCTCGTCCTGCCAGATGAGCCTGTTTTTTTCTGCCTTATGGACAGTTCATCCATGAGATTGGAGCACACCTTCAATGTGGTTCTCCTCGAGGTTTCTCTTTTCCCCACAGGTTTTTTCTTGGAGGGATAAAGGGCAGGGAATGCTCTGGGACAGTTCCTCATTTGCTTGTTTTTTGTACATGTTGCTTTCTGTATAATTGAACAAAGACTTTTTAAAAGTTTTCTAACTTTCTATTTACTAAATCACTGGAGTTCATAAGATGACTGCATGAGTATGGGCTCTAGAAAAAGTAACTGACTTTAATTTGATGGTTCTGTATATAGGATTATTTATTTATTTTAAGATTAATCTCTCACTCTCTCTCACTCTCACTCACTCTCTCTCCACCACTATTTATACTGTACATTTACGTACTCTAAAATGACTAATGGTGTGCAGTTTTTCATCCTGTTTGCTCCTCACATCAGGATTTGGGTGCAGCAGAGTGCTCCACGTGCAGCAGGAGCATGTGTCCAAACCAGGCTCGTGTCAGAGGAGACAGTGCCCGGAGCTGAGGCAGTGACACACAACACAACACTTTGTCTTTACAATCACACATCACAGCAACAGCCAGACACACTGACATTATTACTGCTCAAAATCTTTGCATTGGCGATGTGGTGATAGGCCACTGTTGTTTGGTTATGTCACTCTGCGTGTACTATCTCTCCCTGTAACCTATTCATCAGGATTTACAGAAAAGCTGCTTATCTCATGGCCTCGCTGCTTTCTCTAATGTGTCCTTTTGGAATTCTGGAAATATGGGACTGAAAATGGTCAAAATGTTATGTTATGACACTGATTATTCAGTTAACCCTGCTGAGAAAATACATAGTGTTAACTGGCACAGATAAGATTAGTTAAGGATGTAATACTATGAAAAATGTAGATTGTGTGAACTATTGTTCTAAGCTTCACTTTGGGATGCCATCAGTGACCATAAAGGGTCAAAAGAAAGAATAGTTGTCGTTACCATCTAAAACCAAAACAATAAACTTCTCTCAAGACTGTTTTTTTAATGTCTTAGTCTTGTCATGAACTTGAGCACATTTGGACTCGTTCATGTTTCGGACTCAATCTCTTGATTTTGTCTTGGACTTGATCATATTTTGGACTCAATCTTGTCTTGGACACCAAGAGCACAGTTCATTACCACCATACTTTGCTAAACTTACACCAGAAGCGCAGTGTCCAGTTTTTTTTGTCTTGATTACAACCTGGAAAGTCTCGGTTTTGTCTAGGTCTTGACTCTCAGTGGTCTTTGTCTTGTCTCAATCTTGGGAATCTGTGGTCTCTACAAGCAATTCTTCAAAAAAAAAAAAAAACTTCCACGACCTGCTTCACGCTCCTCTGATCCTGATAGCCTTTGGCCCTTAGGCGGGGTAACACCTAAAATAGTAGCCTACATTAAAATCTTACTAATATACAACAGTGATAAAACACAGTAAGCATAAACATACAGTCCAGATGGAATCCTTTTAGTCACATGCACAACTAAGCAGAATTATTTAGACCTAGATTTGATTGGTGTCAGCGTAAAGGCCTGTCTAAGGAACACATTTTAAGAGTTCTCTTTCTTCCACATGCTGCAGAGTTTGCAGAACTCCACCATATAAGTGAATAGACTAAACTTAAAGACATGACACATTGTTAACTGCTAATGTTTGCTAAATGGAGTCTTCTAAATGCATTTCCACACATGTTAAGACAAAAATATAGGTTACTGTCAGGTAGTTCAGCATGTACATACTTGACATACAGATCAGTCAGTGTCGATGTTGCCTTGAGCTATTCTGAAACTTAAAAGACGTTCAATAACTGACTCAGAAGAATACACTTTCCTTGTTTCGACAGCACTGTACGTGAATGCAGAGAGACTTTAGATTCCATCAGACTCACAGTGTTGTTTTAATCACTGGCGAACCTTTGACGAGCACATTTTTCCCTGAGCCTGCGGACAAAGACAGGAGGCACACTGAGCTGGTGATTTCCTGTCTGAAATAAAGGAGATGACCATGAAAGAGCCAGCGACCGGAGCAGACAATGTAATGCAAAAAACAGCAACCAAAAATTGTTAGTTTTAGCTTGATGTTTTGCTCAGTGACTTCTCATTATTATTGCATTTTTTAGTTAAACTGCCCTCCTATTTTTATGGTGGCGTGCTTTAAAAAACAAGTAAATAAAGGTGTAGGGGAGACATTTTGACTGACAGAATGGTGATAAAATAAAGTAATAAAAAATAGATATAGGCAAAAATATTGCCTAATATTTACTTGCCTCTAATAATGAGTTAAACATGTAGGATTCAAATTCGTGATTTTGCCACTTTCAATGAAAAATTTGACATTTTATACAAAGAACAACTTAGCAGCTCTGCAGTTTAATAACTAATTTACGTAAGTTCTAGTTCTTTACTAAATATGAAAAAAAAAAGGAAAAACCTCCATAAGTCTTCTTTTAGAAACTTTCAGATACTTACATCAGACTTCTCAAAATCCAACCTCAATTGCAAACAATTGCATTTTCAAGGAAAAGGCGTGCAAATGTTTGCATGTCGTGACAGAAGAGAGGAAGTGTTTCTTGTTGGCCAGTTACTCAAAAATAAATGTGTTTTCTTTTCTTCTTCTTCTTTTGATGTCTTTTAATGGCTGCTTTCACCACACTATAAATATCAATTTATTGTGTCCATGGCAAGAGTTTTAAGGCCCAGTAAGATAGTTTAAGTGAATTTAAATTTCATTTTCAGTTCAAACATTTCCTGAGTTGGTTAACATTAGCAGTTTGTCTGTGCAGTGACCCACAGATTGTAAACGTGAGAGCACATGCAGGCCAGGCTGTTGGCTCAGTTTCCATCAGAGAAAAGTGTTCATGAGTCCAGGTTAACCAGTCAGTTCAGATAATATACATAACAATTATGTGTGTGCGTGCAAAAGACATGCAAAGACCGTCCCTGTAGGCGATGACCTACTTTTTACGTTTTTCATATAGGCTTTCATTTCCTGTACAATGCTTACAGTTAAAAACTGTCAAGGTGGGCTTTGTGAAGAACGTTTGTTTACTTACTTTTTTCCCAAAGGGTAAGAACAGAGGGGGAAAAAATTAATACAAAATCTGACCCAAAAGATGCTACTCAAATACACAAAACTGACTCCAGTTGGATTTAGTCATGCTAAATTAAAATTAAAACTTTACTGGAAGTTGCAATGTGTTTATTAATTTGAGTAATTGTGCTTAGCCAATCAATAAAGGTAAGCTACGTTTACTGTTAAGCTAAATAAATAATATAATAAATATATAAATAAATATATACACAGACAAATACATAAATAGATAGACAGACACAGACAGACAGACAGACAGACAGACAGACAGACAGACAGATAGATAGACAGAAGATAGATAGATAGATAGATACAGATAGATAGATAGATAGATAGATAGATAGATAGATAGATAGATAGATAGATAGATAGATTTCTTCAGAGACTGTGTTGTTCCTGATATGTGTCATGTGTGGTTTGCTTTTTATTGTCTCTGATGCTCTTGCTCATTGGTCCCATGGGAATAAGCATTTAGATTTTCATGGATTTGGTAATGAAACTTTCACATTATCAACCCACTGACTTATATCACTCTTGTTGTGACAGCTATCTTAAACCCTGGCTTCCTGCTGGGTTCTTTTTCTGTCGCAGGCCCATTTCTGAAACACATCCAGGCCCTGCTAAAGTTGCACATATCCAACGCTCCGTCCACAAACTCCACACCCAAGGCCTATTAGACGAGCGAGCGGAGAAGTCTGTACAGCCACCTAATCCTTTCATTTCATCATGTGTCCATCTTACCATCTATCATTCTGCTTTTTCACACAGTGCTGATGACTCTCCAGGGAACACTTCTCAAGCTTAGATAACGAAAAAACGAACGAACGAACGATAGATAGATACTAACACAATCCTCCTAATCTCAACCAATTTTAAGACGCAGACCTAAATGCACCCCCCCCCCCCAAAAAAAAAACCTCCTGTTTGTCTTCAGCCAAATCACATGTCTTTACCACGCCAACAAAATGTGCTTGTGATAAATAGACACAAATATATAAATATGTTGCCAATCCTTCATCACCAGGATCGACCCTAGACCTTTTATCAAATCAAATCAAATCAAACTTTATTTATAAAGCGCTTTTCATACATACATGTAACACAAAGTGCTTTACAGTGCATTAAAAACAATCCCACATGCCTCCCACCCCCAGTCCCCAGACACCCCACAATAGATAACCCCACCCCCTCCCCCTTTTCCCATCCACACACACGAACCCACACACATTTACACAAACACTAAAATACTTTTTGCTACATTTACATACGTACATTGGCTGGGTACAGATGGACCAAAGGCAGCATCATCAGAGGAGCTGTCTGCACCAGAAGCAGAGCCGCCTGCAGCCACAGGACAGTGGCCCAGGGCCCAAAGAGGAGGTGAGGTCAAGACCAAACCTCCAGGGCCCATGAGCCCTTTTAAAGCCCTATTCAAGATTTCTTTTATTTTATTTACTTTTTGTTGCAGCCGATAACCATTTTGTGAGCAGAAATAGTAAAGTCTGACATGTTTTGTGAGGCCTATATCTACCGCTGCAGTACTTTGCACGACTAAATATGCAGTCATGTAAGTTCAGCTATTTGTAGTAACTCAATGAATATGTGTCCTATTGACGCAAAAATAAACATAAACTATTAGCTTATAAATGGTAGAGCTTTTTTCTTTTTTTTTCTTCACCAAATGGGGCAACTTCCTAGTTTGCCTATGCTCAAAGCCTCAAAGCCACCCCTGTTCATCAGAAAAATTAGATTGTGGGCTTTTATTTATTTTATCAACTAGGGATGCACCAATTTGATACGAGGATCAGATATCGGTGCCAATCCAGGAACATTTGCTGGATCGAGTATCGGTTCTATGATTTCGGTTTAGCCTCCATCCTATAGTTGTACCTTTAATTGGACATTATGAGACTTTTTTACAGGTTGATGTTGATCCAGAACTTGGACTTGCCTTGAACTTGAAGGTCAGTAATTTGAAATGACTTGAAGCTTCTTAACAAACTAAACTGAAACTGTCTTTTTACTTGAATATTGCTCTTGTTGTTGTTGTTCCTGGACTTCACCACTCACGCTGCAGTTCCCCATCTATTTAGAAACCCACTGACCGCTCATAAAATTTCATTACCCTGCTCATCTTGCTTGTCGTCGCCAAAAGAGCTCTTCTCGTTGGTTAAAAACACCATCACTGATATACGACTGCCTGTTTGTTTCAGAGTCTCTGTAACAGCTGGACGGTGGCTTCTGATTGGCTCCAGTCGAGGTCAGTGGTGTTACATAAGCGACCAGCCCTGTCATGTCACATTTCTGCTCAGTAACTTCATATGATGTAAGGATGATGCCCTACAGTTTACCAGGGCATTACATAAACACCGTAATCTGGATTAACACAGATATAGGCCCAGCTTTTATGGTGACCTTTATTGTTTGGATGCTGAGAGTTGGAGCATGCTCAGTGGGGACTTCTCATGTCGTGACTAAGCAGTTGAATGTTGTTAGTGCATTGTTTGGTCAGGGGTGAGTAAAATGGCTTTCCGTGAGAGTCTGCATGAAATTACATAAGAGGGAAGTCAATTTGCTGAACACATATATCCCTGATTATGTGATGTAATGATGTTGCAAATAAAACAAAGAAAACAATACTTCAAATTGTTGTTAATTTGCAGGTAAGGTGACAAAATGTGGAGAAAGAGCAGTGCAGACCTCCAGTAAGGCCCTATCATGAAGTTGGGATGTTGTATTTATACCTGATACAATTGAAGATTGCACAATGTTTCTTTTCTCTTTTTCTGTTTTTGTTAAATAAAAAAAAAATCAAAACATTCAAAAGTATTTGGTAGATAATGTTTAGAATTCTATCATGCCCCTTGAGTTCACAGTGATTAGAGGCTGCGTGAATAACAGAAGCGCGTTCTTGGGCTGAGGTAGGGTTACTCTGCGTGAACCCTAACCCTAGGGCCCCTGGGGCCTAATTTAATAGGGTTACCGGTTTTAAAAACACCCCCCTAGAATATGATCTATTATGGGAGAATTATAAGGGATTGTGGAATGAAATAAAAATTCCCTATAGAGCAGGACTAGCCAAGTCTGAACCAAGTGTAACCAGCATTAGGCTGAAACCAAGTCAGATCAAAAGCACTAAATGAAAATGGGACCAAATCAGGTCAGAGGTTAACCCACAACTGAATGAAGCATATACTGTATATATTTGCAATATTTGGAAGATAGGTTGAGGGACAGATCAGATCTCACCAGGCCATAAGTTGAATAGGCCTGCCTTAATGCAGAAATAAAATTGTGGCATAGAGGTGCAGAGAAGTGATTGCCAGGATATTGACAAAAAGCTGCAAGTCAAGTAGTTTTAACATTTTTATAGATACACTGAGATTTATTGCATGACTAAAAATATTACGTCAAATTAGCTTTGAAGAAAACAATTGGGTTTTTTTTAAGTGACGTCAATTGCTCATAGACCTCTGTGAGTCAGAGCCTGAGCATGAATATGCACTGAGAACTATTCAAGACCATCCAAAGCAAAGTATTTTGGTCTTTTAGGGCCAGACCAAACATGGCTAAAACCAACAACACATATTCTGATTCTTGCCAGCCTGAGGATTTGCATCATATAAAGTGAATTTAATCAGTTTAAGTGGTTGGTTGTGAAAATCAGTCAAGGATTGGGCCCAGCAAAATGAATCCAAATTAGGACTATACAGTGAAAAATCACCTTTTCCCAGTTCTGAAAAAGGCTGTGCAAATGTAACTTATGTTCTTCCCCATACCTTTCAAATGCACAAAAATGTAAAACTCTTCACACACACACGTTTTTCATAATGCCTTTTCCCTTGCTTAACTGTTTTGCATCTGTGCCTTAACTTTCGGCTGGCAAAGCTTAAATTCCCCCAGGGCCAGAGCTGCTCTTGTGAAGCGAGTCCAGTGCAAACCGGCTGAGAACCACTACACAGCTGGTTCCAACAGGTTTCCCAACAATCTGGAGAGAAGCTGACTGAAGAGAGAACAGAAGACATTTAGAGCTGAAGCTGCTTACCTGTTTACTTATGTGACCACTCAGAGAGCATCAAAATAACCCCTCGCCCAAGCTAAGTGTACACAGACACTCATACTGTCCACCTCTGTCATCTATATGTATCTCTACATCTATTTTTATGAGCTCTTTTCATGCTGCAACTAGGCTAGTTGCATTTTGTTAATACCTGCGGATAGTTGCTTCTCATTCCACTCATTCCCTGTGGGCAGTTTACCAAAATGCATTAAATTAAATCATATTTAAAATCACAAAACAGAGCATGGATTTCAACTAGATCATCACTGCATAAAGTTCAGACCTTCACATACGAGGTAAATACTTGACCAGGGAAAGATTGTATTTATAAAAGCACATATTTTTGCCGTCGTGCTAAATGCTAACTAATATATTTTGCTAATGATAAAGTTGACAATTTGGTAGACATTCATTAAATGTCAGGCCGATTGTTTTTGTAAAAAGTTTGTTGAGTTTTAAAAGTTATTTTAAAATTATTGAGACTAAACCTAGGTTATCATTAGCTTTGAGATACAAACAGCACGTTTTATAAAAAAAGATGCCAATTTTTAAAGGTTTAGTCAGCCAATCCCGGTATCAACAGGCAATTTTCAATGGCAACTTTTGAGTCTGATATTCTTATTTTCGTGTTAGCATTTTTAAGTTTAGCCTTAAATACTATTTTGTCTAATTGTTTCATAAATAAAACATGCTTAGCTTAGCAGACTTTTTCAGACTCGATCAAGAAGGCTTATAACGTTGCATTTTGGTCCACAAAGAGACAAACAGGACATAGAACTATATAAACCACTGCAGCCACAAGCTTTCTTTGTATTAAAGCACGAGTTTATATTGACAAACAAACAAACAAGCACTTGTGCTGCAGCTAAAGTCATAAAATAAGAAAAAAACTTTCCCTAAAGACATGTTAATAATAAAATCAAACTGCATACACGAATAAACAGGGACAAAACAAGTCATATCATTTAACTCCAAAACGCTTGTACTATGTGCAGGCCTTTCCACAGACCTAACCTGTAACTTCTTGTTGTTGTCATGCTTGTCTCTTTGCTATAGCTAAGTTTAAAGCTAAAATTCTACATTGTAAACTTTGATGCTCATTATAGTGTTAATGACTGAGTCCAGTTCATTTGAAATGAGTTAAGATGCTCAGCTCATTGATGAAACAAGTATAATAACATTTTTTTTTTGTTTGTTTTTTTGATTCATTTTTTTTTGCCATAGAAGGTAATGACCCAACTCTCCCTCACATACCCCCCCACATATTAATATTTTATTTTATTTTTTGCTTTAACCTTATCACCTATTCATGTTACTTAAAACGTATGAAAATGGATTTTGAAAGAATAATGCATTTCATTTTAGTTTAATAAAAAAAATACACATTGATAGCATAGAAATTGTTTCATGTCAACCTTGTTGTTACTTCAAACATTTGGATATCGAAAATAAATCTTTTTGACTTGTGTATAATATATCTTTTTTATATCAATTTTACTTAAAACTTGACAAAAAAAAATATGGCAACAGCTTAATGTTGAGTTTTGTAAACATGGTTGGGTTAACAGTGCAAGCATCTCCTTGAGGACAAGACAAGTAGACCCTCCCATAAAAATCTCTTTACAGTTGAGTTGTCTTCTTTAGTTACTCACTCAACCCTTATGTTTGCTTGAGCTGGGCTTGTTCAGGAATACATTAGCTGGAGGATTTTAAATATTGTGCATGGGTTGACGCCAAACACGGGAAGAAACCGAGAAACCTTACTCACTTTGGTGCAACCCACTCACACTTATACCAAAAACATACATATTCAGCACGGTCACTAGTCCTGTGTCATAAGGATGGGTCTGGGACGTTAACTGATTCTATGTTTTTTGTAGCTGTGACACTAAATTGAATACTGTTACACCCTTACTTGTTATTTACTCAAGTTATGTAACAAGTCAACCATAATAACAACTTTGGAAATTCTGTAAAACTGTTGACTAGTGCCAGGGTGACGACAGAAATATGTCAGCCCGTTTGGAAGGTGAGGTGTGAGGAGGTGTTTATTGGGAGTTACACAACACTGGTACAGAGGAAGTCAAAGTGGTGAACCTGCAGGGCCTTGTAAAAAGCAGGGACAGTGTTTATGCAACATGTGAGCTGGTCTTATGTAAGTGCCTCTGTTGTCAGTGCCATACAGTAGCTTATTAATGCCACAGTGGAATGGCTAAAGTGAATTGTCGTTATGGCCTTGGGCGAGACTTTTAACCCACCTCGCTCCTGGGTCAGCGTACACTGGTGACAAATGTGCTAGATCAGCAGAGAACATTTAGAGAATATATGTTCACTCAATACAAAAAGCATTAACGAACAATGATATATTGGTATTGGTACTATTCCCTAATTATGATAATATTAGAGGTCAAACGTTTTAGTGACGTTCGAAGTTCCAACTAGCAATTGAAAAAGTAGTTAATTCATTATGTGGCAGTCGAGTGGTGGGTATTAAGAATTTTTAATAGTTTAATTAATTAGAGTGTTGCAACAACGCCACCCCCGGAATTTCACCGGGAGAATATTAAATAGACCTAGTTAAAAGATAATTTCCCCAAAAGGCGCACAGGTAAGTATACCAAAGTCAGAGTCAGGTTACTATAGTTACAAAGTCTTTATTTTACAGTTTTTAATAAATACAATTGGTTAAGTCTAGGGTTAAGATAAGACACATTTTAATTTCATTGAAAGCCTAAAGTTTAAATATTGGATCCAACCACCTTATTAAAATGGGTTACCCCAGTGTAAGCTCACACGGCCCACTGAGCTCCCGGCCACTCCAGCAAGAGTAAGGCCAGCACAACAGAACCAACAAGAGCAACAGCAGCAACAAAGCAGAGCAAGCAGAAGGAACTGAGCAGCAGTAAAGCGGCGTGTCCAGTGCCGTGACTGACTCCGGCTGACACCTATAAATTAATAAAAAAATTAACAAAAACTAATCTCACAAAAATAATTTACACAGAAAAAAATGACAGACAGCGTACCAATTTGACGGACCAAGTGTCCACGGCCACAAGCCCGGAGAGGCAGCGTCCAGCCACAGAGCACCCGTGAATGAGTTCACATGTACGCCAATCAAACCACTCAGGGCGCACGAGGACTGCCGTGAGCCAACTATATGATCAAAGTGCCAATTAATACTATACCGCTGCAGAATTAACCAACCTGGAATTTACCTTTTCTTATGATGACAATACACTGCAGCACAATATGAGGCTCGCTAGATACAGCGAGGAAACACGGCCAGCAGCGTGACTGGAGACAAGGAACACATGCGTAAGCTTGGGTAAATATATGAATGAAGCGGGTGCATGAAGCGGTTACCTGTCACAGCAGATGGGCGCGCGCAGCAGCGTGCGTTGGCTCAAGCTTTTCGTGAATGGTGCACCAAACCGACAGCTACAACGTACATGAAGCTTGTAAGAATCCGGACATGTTTAAGAATGAACAAAAGTTGTAGATTTACCTAATGCCACAGATGTGAGCGCACGAGAACGCGCTGTAAGCAGCGGCGGACAGCAAGGGTTGATGTGCAGAGCACGCAGCCAGACAACAGCACTAGAAGGATCAAAGCTTTAGAATTTGGTACATTTAAAGAATAAATTTGGAGCACGAGGTCTACCTGGAACAGGAGGACGGAGCGGCCAAACCAAGGACCCGGAAATGCGTGTGGGCAAAGGGGAGCAACGAGAAGAGGAGCGCTTAATAGTCCACACCCGCTCACCATGCGGGGCGCCAGGTAAACACACCTTCAGCATTCCGGCCTCAACAGCCATCTTACCACATTCATCTAGATACAGTAGCTCACAATGTAAGCTACTGTCTCTAGATAACTAGTGAGTATCATTGTTCACAAGAATAGTCCACATAGACCAGAATGCATTGCGAGATTGAAAAATAAAGTGGACATAGTTAAAGACAAGTCTTTAACTAGAACCAACACAACTGAATTGAAGATGATTAAAACAAAACAAAAACAAAAAAAACACTAAATGAACAAAACACAAGTTACAACAAGTGTTAGCTGGATAGGACGTTCACTTAAGTCACGATTCGATTCAGTTTTCGATTTTGCAGCCACGATAACAAAGCCACTGTTGTTAGAGCTTGGAACTATGTTTTTGTCAACATTCAAACGGTAAACAGTAATATTTAGTGTACATATTTAGCGGTCCAGTTGTTAACGCAACATAATAATGCACATTCAGTCAGGTCTTGCACAAGTTCACACTTTGTTTCTTCAAACATTGTGACTATTCTTGTATTATTGTGTGTTCTATACAACTACAGAGTGTGTGTGTAAGTCAGTGGCTGCATGAGCAAAACAGATTGATTCTGGCCTTACGATTCGATTTCTGCACACTTTGATCAATTTTCGAAGTTTTCCATCAATTTTCCATCCCTTGTTAGCTGGAGAGATGCTAACATTGCGCATCTTACCTCAGTTTGAACTGTAAAAGTTTGATTATCTAGTCTGTTTAAAGGCACACCATGTAACTTTTTAACCAAAACGAAGATAGGATAAAATAATATTTTTGTAATTTAGATATCTTTTGTGTACAGTAAATATAATAAAATGTGTGTCTTTAATTTGAGTGACCTTGTATGGTCTAAAAATAGAACATTTTTGTAGGTTTCCATAGAAAAGCTGCTCTTTTATCTATATTTCTTACACTCTGGCATAAAATGTAGTGATTTTCATCAATACATGTTTCAAAGTATGGTTTTGTCTTCATCTTTCAATTGCATTTTGAAGTTTTTTTTGTTTGTTTGTTTTTTCTTTCAGCTCCAGAAAGCAACACGGTGTAATTTTATTACTATCATGGAGTTTGGTTAAAGGTTGTATGGAGGATTTTCAAAAATTTTTGTTGTCAGTCTTGGTCAAAAACAGTTGCATAGATTTGTAACGGCCTTGTACTTATGCTAAACAAAAAAGAATTATAAAATATATAAACTGTGGACATGATGAGGCCAGTAAAACGTTGACCAATAGATAACGAGGTAACTCGTTATCTATGGCCTGCTAACCTGTGAAGCAAACCCTCAGTGTTCCTAAGTAACTCATTGGTCCAGTTTGCAGTGAAGGGCGTGGCCCTGGGAGGAGAAACACATGTGCATCGTTTGAAACACAGCAACAGTGTTGGATTTGAAAAATCCTCCATACAACCTTTAAATAAAATGTATGGATTATTGGTCCGTAAATACTGTATGTACATGTCAGAATGACATTTATTACAAAAGTCTAGTTTTATTGGAGTTTTGCTGTCTGTTTTTTCTCTCAAGTGTCAGAGTCATGTGATAGCCATTGTCTTAATGACTCAGAGTGGCCAAGTATTTGTCATTGAACCACCTCACACATGAAGAACCCTAAAGCATAAATTGGTCAACAAATAGCTTTGGTGTCAGGAGCATCCTTGACATGTGACACTTTAATACAAAATGCAAATTAATTGTATCTACTGTTTTAATTCAACATAAATTAATGTGTCTATCTAAATCTACTCACACGTAATGTTTTTTTTTTTTTTTTTTTTTTTGTCAATATCTATTTTTATTTGGCTTTTAGTATTCATTTTTGTGAGATTATTAAGAGCTAAAAGTTGGTTTACTGTGCGCCCTACATTAGAACACGTCTTTAGTCTTGTTCAGATCCGTGTTGCTCTTTGAAACAGTGGGAGACCTTTCAGCTCCTACAGACATGACATAGCTCGTGTTAGCGTGTTATATAAGCTGCAGCTGCTGGCACACTGACCTGTTTATCATGTCAGTGAACTATACCACACACATTATACTGCTTCTGACACACATGAGCATGGACCCACCTCACGTATACACTGTACTTACAGTAACTGATATTAAGGTGCACTGCGCAACTTTTTGGACAAAATTAAACTTAGGTAAATGCTAAATAAAGAATAAAGATGTGCGTTTTTACATGGAAATGGCTTGCATTGTCACAAAATGGATTTCTATTTGGCTGGAGGCAAGCTCATGTTTGTTTCTATGATTTTGTTCATATTAAAGCATAAAATGTATTAATCTCCATTCAGAAAGTCCCAAAGTATGGTTTTGACTTACGAATTCTACTGAATTGTGCAGGTGACCTTTCACCTCTAGAAAGTAACACAATGCACCTTTAATGAACAGTTCATAAAATGGGAAAAACAAAACAAAAAAAACAACAAAACAGTATTTCAAGATTTCATAATGTAGTGTTTTTTGAAAACATTTAATAGACCTACAGCTTGGCGATGGTTAGCATGACAAATTTGTACAAGGGATTTTAGTTTAATTTTAAAAGCAGGTTTGTGAAGAAAAATTTGAAAATATGTTAAAAATAAAACAGGGTTTTAAACTGATCACATCAAAATAGTGAGACAAGGAACATTGAAATTTTATCACAATAAACACATTTTTATGAGCCTGTAAACATGGACTTAACCCAATGGCAGTACTCAACTAAAAAACAAGTTAGACTAGAAGAGTTTTGACCCAATTTTTACATTCTAGGTTTCTGGGCAACTACCTTGTGTGATGCAACCCGATGTCACAAAAAAGCGTATAGTGTACCAGGGCATGTCAGTGGCGTATGATTAGCACCTTTTTTGCATAAAAATGCCACCCGTTGCAACCCCACTTCAATTCTATGGTGGTTGTACAGATGTGTTATTATTTATGAAAATTAACAATATCCTGATCCTAATCTGAACCTACCTCAATCCCCAGCTCTAAAACCTAAAGAAAAAGTCCCCACGTGACTCAGCAAACTGTGTCTATATTATAATATGAAATATTGTGTCTATTTCACGCGTTTTTACGTAACATGCAAGAAAGATGTGAAATTGTGCTCATCATACGTATTTTTATATCGTGGTAAATATACACTTTTGTGTGATACTGTGTTGTTTGATGTCATCATTTCTGAACAGAAAGTACATTTTTAACCCTAAAATGACCAAACTGGGACGCACTTTGTCAACATTTTAGTAATATCTCAAATGTAATGATCTTAACTTAATTTTAGTAAAAAAGTGAAGCTCAACATGTCACTTTAAGACATTGCACATTCAGTTGTTCTGTCAAATCAGGCCAATTGGAGCGGAAAAAGTAAACTGATAAATTGTATCACGATGTATTAACTATCAAAATCTTTTTTTTCCAATACAAACAATTCAAACTAGACTTATAGAAAAATTCCAAACATGAATCAGTCGCATGTTTGAACTGTGAACCACGCCCAAATAATCTTTCTTAACATGACACACTGTAGACACATGACACAGACATAACTGGGATAGTCTCATGCAGCTGCTTCCTCATGGTTCTCACTCTATACAGTTCTTTCTTTATATATTTCTGTATTGGAATCTCCACTGTTTCAAACATGAAGACCATTCTTACAAATGGACAATACAAATTACATTAAAGCATACAATTTCATAACTTTAAAAGGCATACACAGTTCAATCTGCTTCAGAAAATGTTCAGAGAAAATGATTTCAAATGACATTTAAATATACAGCACCACTTGGCATAACTAAAAACTATTATTGACCTGAATAATTAAGTTCCACAGCACTACAGTTCTGTACTTTTTAGAGCTGTGGCAGAGTAAAATACCCACTGCTCTAAAACCACGTAGTTTTTTTTTTACCACAAGATAGCGCCGGAGAGCAAACGCACCGACTCATGTTTCAGTAATTAAGTTATTGCCGGTCACTAAAACAGATATTTAATGAAAATAGTTTCAGCTAGAGAAATTACCAAAAACAAAATCTACCAAATCTAAGGCTCAGATTAATGACATCAGCTAGTGCTTTCTATGTTCACCAAAAAATTAAATAATAAAAATTAAAAATGGCAAACTTTACAACCTGATGTTCTTTTGTGCAAAGCATCTTCTCATTTAAAACAACACCAACAGAAATCAGAGCTAAAACTACAACCTCAGTCAATTGTTTGTTTCCAAATGGTTCAGAAACAGTTTCAATTGTAATTCTAAATGATTTTCGTTAGGCGTTTTAACAAAAATGGGCCCCCCAAAATATGTTTGAATCTTTGGGTCATAACACTATATCCGTGATCAAGAAATAAGTGTCAGGCAGTTGTCGTACTATAATAGTCTAGCAATGAGCTGGATTGGAAGAAAAGTAATGATCTGTGTTCTCTGTTAGTTATTATGCACAATTCTACACTATGTAAGTTGCACATGACTCTCTGTCTAACTGCAATTAAAATACATAGCATAATATAGAGTGGATTAGTTTAAAACCAGATGGAAAATCAAGAATATTATTTTTGTAATTTAATGGTTTTGTTTCTGTAGGTGATCCTTTGGTTTCACCTCATATTTAAAAACCTATTCTTTCAAATCTCATACTTTTTACATAAAGCATGTCCATCATCTCATCTTATGCAACACATCTCTTCAACACTGCCAGGCCGGTTTATTTATATTTTCCTTATAAAAGCTTTTACACACTGGAACCTGACTTCAAGCCAACGTCCGATGAAGTTTCAACATCTCTTCCAGGACTCTGCAGGAGGTAGGTCAGGACACCTCAGTGTGGACAAGCACAAGAATCTACTGACAGAGAAAGCAACACAAAGGTGAACTTCAGCCTAAATGTCCCATAATGCACCTGGGATGACCTCAGGGTTTGCTTGAGGATATAAAGGTGGGGCTTGCTATATACGGTTGCACTGTGTGTTTATGAACAGCTGCTGGTTCGTTGAATGCAAAGCTCTGTGACTGGGCCAAATGTTTATATAGAAGCTGATTCTGAGAAGTTAGAGTGGGGATTATAGTAGTGTGTACTGTATGTATGGTGGCTGTAAAGTTTGAAATATTATTTTGGCTAGAGTTATGAAAAGAATACAGAGGAATTGATTGATAAACATAAACAAGTTTGACTAACTTTACCACATCTCAAAACTCAATACATAAGTGAATGCTTTTCATGGCAGCAGAAAAAAGAAACAACACAAAACAATAAAACACTTTTTCTTCAAACTATTTCAAATCAAACTTTTTAAAGTGCTTATCATACAAAAAAGTAACACAAAGTGCTTTAAACTGAAATCTCTCCCAACCCCCCTATCTACAGCATATAATCTGAACCTTTTTGTAAAGTGTTTTGCAGTACATTAAAAACACATTTAACATTTACATTTGAATACATTAGAGTAGGCACAGCTAAGACTGTACTCGATGTATCGGTATTGGGATAATTGTGACAAACTTGTTGGCATCACGTATCGGAATATGTATCGGGATTAACTTTTTTTTCCCGGTGCATTAAAAACACATTTAACATTTACATTTACCTACACTAACTACATTTGAATACATTAGGGTAGGCACATGTATTCTTATCAGTATCGAGATATATCGTGACAAACTTGTGGACATACATGTATTGATACAGGGAGATGTATCGGGATAAACTTATAATAAGTTTTACACTTTTGAACCTGGACTGTGGCTTTAAGGCTGAAAATCTTGAGCTGAAAATGACTTATCTATAAGACACTTGTGTGTAACACTTAGAGAAGTGTGAAAATACAATGTAATACTTATTAGTTACATTCTTAACATTGATTATAAGGAATCCTGAACACAAAAACAAGTTAAAAATATTTTCAATTTTTTCTACATTTTTTTAATTTGGTCAGGAATATATCTTATACGCATCATTTTGAAGGAATTGTATCGGGATAAAGACGTATCGGGGTATGTATCCATCGTGACTCCTGTATGTAAGTACTGTATCGAAAGACAAGCACTTCAAAAATATGGATTCTGAGGCCCAGCAGAAGCAGATGAACTGCCAAAAAGAGTAGGATTTTATATATATATTTTTTGCATTTATATTATACAATTTGAAAACCTGCACAAGCTGTAGTACAGACACACATTTAACCAACAAATAGGAACTAATTTAAAGTCCATGTTTAGGACTATTTGTATTAGGTTTATACATTTTTTTATTATTGTTTTGCTGTGTCTTTTGTGTTGTGTTTAAAAACTAGGTGCAAAAAAATGTCAAAAAGAAAAACATGCAACTTAGACAAATTCGGACACACTCTTCTCATTGCCCACAAATACCTTTTTATACTAGTACTAAAATTTGGTCTTCTTAATGCCAGTAAATACCCTAAAAAATAATATGCATACTCAAGCACATAAAGTAAGCATTTATTTCAGGTACATAAACCATAACTATTGTGTTCTTATCATTTTTTCTGTGATATATTAGAACTTTTTTATGTACATTATTGTCCCACTCTCATAACAACTTTCATAATTTGACCTTGTGACCAGCCAAAGCTCTGACTACTTGGGATCCACTGCACTAGAGCCACTGCTGTTCCTCTGTGGTGGCTGAGAACATTGACCATCAAAGTGTTAATAAAGTGCAATATTTTTCATCATAAACGTTTTATTTTCACTATTAAATCTCCTGAATGATTTCAAGTACATTTAGGTCCATGTGCTCGAAGGTTAACATTGTTATAATGTTACAGATACTGTATATATTTGTATATAAACATGAGAACATATAGATGTACAAAGATAGTGCTAAGGGCGGGTTAGGACAAGCTGGAGTACACTTGAAGAATCATATGAGGACAAGGTGGACTTTATATAGGCTTGTTATGTAATATCTTTCTGTACATTGAATTGTTTTTAATATGCATTTTTTTGTTTGTTTTTGCTGAATATTATAACTTTTGCTCTAAAGTTTCCCTAATGTTTTTTTTTTTTTTTTTTTGTATAAAGGTGTCACGAAGCAAGAAAACACATCTATATGCAACTCTAACTGTTTATACTTTTTGCAATTATTTTGTTTGTTGGTATAAAGAATTCTCATCATGGGGCAATCATGTTTGTGTAGTTAAATCTAATCAGAAGTTGACTTCCTGCTCAACCCGTAGTGCGTCTACTGTCATTGACATAACAGTGGAAAACAGCTTTAGGCCACAGCTAAAAGTGCAGAAATAAGCTTGTTTTTGTTATTAGTAGGCCTAACCTTATTAATGCACGCTCACTGAACCACTTAAAAGGGACTAGACACGCTTTCTGACAATAAAGTTACTTAAAATCAATTCACAGATATATTGAATCTATTCAGGAGGAAATTAGTTTGCAATGTCCTGACTGAGTCTGATCATGTCCCACTTGTTCACCCATTTCCAACTAAGGTCATCATCTGTTGTTGCAGTTGTGAGCAATGTGGCTAAACATAATGACACGTCTCGCTCTGAACAGCAGAGAAAAAAGTCTAAAACACGTGAACGATTCAGAGGAGGCTCAGAAGAATTCATTAGGTGTGTGAGCGGCTAAAGTAGAAAGTTTAAAAATAATAATTCCTGTTTGTTTACATTTTATGGAGGCGAAATTCAGCGTAATCCCTTAAAAGAGACATATTGTGTATGGATGCAATTGTTTTTCTTTGTAAAAAAGGAAATGTATCTAATTTGCTTGACAATAAAACTCTGAAATTTTTAGTCATTGAAAGCAGTGTTGGGGAAAAAAGTAATTACACTACTTAGATACTGTTTAGTAACTTAGTAGCCTACTTTGGGATTACTCTTGTTTGTAATATTGCATGCAGCAATCAACTTTTCTTCTTGGCATTTAAACGGAGACAAACAAGTTGCTTAAACAGGTTCTTATTACTGTAACTTAAGTCAATAATCAAAATGATTCTGGGCCTGTTCCAGCTGCTGATCTGTGTCTTTCAGCTGTTTTATCTGACACAATGAGTCATGTTTGTGGATTGTTTTTACTTTAACAAACTGAGTAATTGTTAGTAACTTGAATTTAATTGCACACGTGTCTAAATGGATTTGTCTGAAACATATATATAAAAAATACAGAGATTATTATTATTGTTTTTATTTGTAGCATGTCAAACAGTAGTACTTTATAATCGACACTCTGAATCATGACGCCAACGTGACCTTGGTCAAATTGAGTTTGTACCCCTGCATGTGTTACACTAATAAATTACTTCTGGTATTTGTAATTAAGCTACACCCAACATTGATCACATGTACACAGACAAGTGGGCAAAGAGAAAAAACAAATTTTCTGAGCACTTGAGCATCAGTTGCAGGACAATACAAGTCAAACATGCAGAAATCAATCCAACTACAACTTTGAGTAAACAATGAGAGAACACTTTTGCTTTAGTTATTCTATTTAAGATTTTTAAAACACTTTTTCATACTTAACAACAGCTGTCTTTACTTTAACTGAGCTAAATTACTAAATATGCAAAATGTAAATATGACTCCATGTTGACCAAGTTTTCCAGAAGGTGACTTTGACCACGCAAACTGTAACTCTACACAGGTGTAACGTAAACACAATATAGGCACTTGAACACTCTGTTCTGTACATCATGTCCCACCCCGGAAAATGGCTCTAAAGTCTCCTCCCAGTGGTCAAGGGGGCACAGCAGGACGTCAACGTCTTGTCAAGGAGGGTTATGTTGGAATGATTTACGCAGGAGTGACCTGAAAGCTGGGTTACACTGATGTTGCAATGTATGTGAACCAAGGAGTACAAAGCAACTAGTATTTAAGGATTCACAAACTTTTGAGAAGTAAAAGTATGTAACCAAGTTGCTACAGCAAAATCAGATAGATGTCTATATTTATTAGAGGTTGGAAACTATTTAATATGGGTTACAGTGCATTTATATTAGTAGTTTTATGCTTTAAATGACCAAAACTCAAGCCGACAAGATGCTTCCAGCAAAAAAACAAAAACAAACAAAGAACCAAGTCATATTTGTAAAATTACATCTTGAAATGATCTTGCAACTCCCAAATTTTGCTTCGTGAAGGATCCAAACCTCTACTTTGGGAACCACTATTCTAAGTCTTGTTTAAAAAAACAAATCTAAACCTATATGGCCTATACATCAAATCAAATCAATTTATTTTTGTAGAGCCTAAAATCACAGCAACAGTCGTCTCTGAGGACTTCCCAAGATTACTAATTTAGCAAATGTAAATAGTAGAAAATAAAAATAAAAAAAACAATACACAATCAATAAAACAATAAACATTTAGAAGCAGTGATTGATCAAACATGTCAAAGCAGATTATTAGTAAACAAGCAAATGAATAATTGTCCAGAGAGCATCCCCATGTACTTAGACCCTCCTTCATGGCAAGAAAAAAAAAAAAAAAAAAAAAAAAAAAACAAAGGGGAAAAAGAAATCTCCAGGAGAACCAATGAAGAAGAGATCCACTCCCATGGACAGACAGGCTATAGATGTAGTATAGATAGGCTAGATGTTGCTGGAACAGTCTAAGATTTAAGGAGAGGATGCAAAAAAAAACCCAACACATTATGATCAAGGTTGAAAGTGAAAAATGTCATTGTAAAGTGTTTTTGTTGAGAATGAACATAGATTTTTTTTTTTTTTTTTTTGTGACAGAATAAGTCACTGTGAATGTGATTTTCAAATTTTGTGCAATAAGTATAACCATTTATATTTTCCTGGATGTCAGAAAACATGATATTTTGTCATTTTAAAACATTCTTGCAAAAAATCTTCTCTGCAAAACGTAGCTCACCTATCTGACGTTGTGCAACATCACAAAAATTCAAAGAAATTTTGTCTGCCAGGCTATTTACCTCATAGTTTCCTTCTGCAGCCTGGACCAAAGTCTTTGCACCTCCCACAACATCAACCTCACACCAATCAAACCAAGTGTGTCTGGTCCAGAAGAGGGGCTACAGTGCATTCATTGGCTGTGGTTTTTTAAGCGCCAGGGGGGCTCAAACCTTACATGGCTCGTTTTACCTGATTTAACCCTAAATGTTGGCTAACTGAGGAAAGAAAGGCTAGCCTGCAACCCACTTCAAATCGAGTTTCATTTAGACCAATTGTGGCCATGCTTAGGTCTATTGTAACCTAATGTATTGCAGGTAAGAACATTTTTTTTGTGAGAAAAGTTGGAGAACCGCTGTCAGTATTGTATTCATGCTCGGTCGTGTGTCGCTCTCTGCTGGTCAGATCTACTCCCTACACTTTGAGACGCTACAATACAATCGTACAATGGTAAAGTTTGATGTTGTGTCTCCAAAACTTAAATCAAATGTAGAAAATCCCACTGGCTATTCTCCATCATAAGAAAAGATAAAAAAGAACAATGTACCACCAAGGCAAATAGTCAAATAAATAGGCCTATGTGGAGTTTTGAACACTGTAAGCGAGAATTATAATGATTATTTTATGCAACAGTAGAGTGAAGATGGGTAAAGTGGGACTAGAGACCTATGTCTTGCCAAAGGACACAATGGCACTGCTTGTTTGGTTAAGTTGCCTACATTTGGCTTGTAGTTGCACATCTTTCCTGAGGGATGTCCTGCTTCCACACTGATCCAATTTTCACTATAACAGAGGCGGGCAGTTGTTTTTCCCCAAGGGTCATATTGGTGTAACAAATGATCATTAATGCAAACATATGTCTGTACTATATTATAAGTTATTTATGTAGTTTAGTCAGTTTATTGCAATAAAAGCTATATTAAGTTAATATAGCCTTTGTTACAATAAACTGACTAAACTACATTGAAGGGGGTGCATAGTAGCAGAGTGGTTAGAGCTCTGGATACTCAATAAGGAGATTGAGGGTTTGACTCTCGGATCAAACCATATCAACATCTCACCATCTCTCCGGGTACTCCGGTTTCTTCTCACCTCCAAAACATGCATGTATTTTGTGGTGTCCCACCACTTTACCAAGAGCATCTTTAAAAATCCAACTAGAGACCAACATGTTTCAAGAGAGAATGACAACGTCTGTGTGCAATATTTCAGATAGTTTCTTTTTTTCATGCAAAGTGCATAATTAGAACTTCCAGATATATAAATTTATGGATCTATAGATTTCTCAGACTTATAAGCTAAATAAAGTAGTCGATCATAAGCATTGAAAGAAATATGTTTAGGGGAACATCATGTAAAATGGTCTTTCTTTATAGCCGTCTTCTCTCTAGTGAGGGGCAATACCACAAATTTTAGTATCAATGCAATGACAAGTAAGCTCCTTTTGGTCTTTTTATATGGGCTATACTGATAGCTTATGCATTTCTAAAAGTATATGTTCCTTAACATTTGCATATGAAATTTTTTTTTTCAATTTAATTAATTTCCCAACCCATAACATCTCTGGCGACTCACAACAATTATAAGTCACAAACACGTTGTTGTGTGTTGCCACCAGTAAATACCTGGGTGTGTCTTTTCCAGAGTGAAACATGAGCTTCTCTAACCAAACCTACTGCTGCTCAAAATACCTCCGTGCATGTCCTTGTGTGTAGACATGTCACCCATACAGCCCATTCATAATTCACATCCACTGCTTGGATATGGTTGATCTTATGGTGGCTACACTGTGTATGGTAATCAAACCTGGAAACACAAGCGCTATAGGTTGGATCGGATTTCTTTAAAGTATAATCAAGATTGTTATCAAAAGCAGTGCTAAATACCTTTTCTGTTATTGACCACGGACTCGAATCAGAAGTGTAATTCTGTAAAACTGATTCTTTTTATGTTAAATTTGAGCCTTTATTAAGTTGGATATTTTGGCCAATTGGATCACAGCACTTGAAATCCTACTTTGTGCAGTAATTTGTTCTGTTTTTGTTTGTAGGTGAAACTCGATCAGTCATCAAAGCTTTATACATCCCTCTTTATCTCTGCCACACTTGCCAGTTGTCTCAGGTTACTGCGGCGACCAGCTTCAAAAGGCTCTTGTTGGGTTTCTGTTTGATTGACATGAGAGAGCAGCCAATGAGAGCAGAGAGGAGGCCTGGAGGAAGTGGACAGGTAGGCCTAGTAATGCTGATAAACACTGTATGATCAGCTGCTGCTTCAGACAGGAGTTAACGTGGTTTTATTTGACATCCACACACATGGAGACTGTCCTATGACTCTTACTTCATCCTTATTATAAGTGTTTTATGACCAGGTTAAAATGTGTGTCCAATGAATATGTCCGTTTGTGTTTGCCTGGAGGTTACAGGAGTCATTCCTCCGTCTCCTTGTGACAATAGACCTTGCTGTGGAAAAGAAAGAGCCTCTCTGAAATATGCATGAGTAAAAGTACACCTGTTTCCAGGTAACCAAGGCAGGGATTGTGGAGCGTGACGCTGGCTGTGTGGAGAAAGGCAGGTGCATGCACAGCAGACTTACCTGGTCACACAGTGTGGAGGGGACAACAGGACTTTCAGCACTATGAAATAGCATGTGTTTGGTTCTACTCTGCAGCTCTCTGTAGGAGAAGCATATGGGACCAGAGCAGTGCAGGTCTGAGACCAGCTGAAGTTAAGACTGCACCAGGGAGCTTTACAGAGGTTTTACACAACACTGACAGTTCATCTGTGTAACAATGAACCCTCTGTGGAAGTCCTACAGGAGCAAAGTGCTCAAGACCATCAACCCAGAGTATGAGGACGACACTACAGAGGAGGTAAGGACTTATACTTGTTTGAACAATCACAAAGTACACAAGTTTAGAGCTCAGATCATGTCTTATTCATTCTGAGGACAGAGGAGCTCAGTGATCAAGTTGTTTTGCTATCTCTGCTGAAGCCTGATTTGTTCTGATACTGCTGTCAACTCAGTAGTATGCAGGTTCCCCACACTTACAGTACGCATCTAACATACATTTGGCTTTATTTCAAAACTACCCTGCCATTCTCATAATTAAGTCAGTTTGGAGCATTAAACAGTTCATATTTTGTTGAATAAAGAGGATGTCACACTCTAACACATGCCTACTCAACTTTGGCCTGCAGGTCTTCATACAATCAATGCAGATCATTATCCAATACTCTGTCTGATTTGCAGATAGTATATTCCTTGTGTGATCCTACTCTTAGACTTAGTTTAGTCCCAGATTGATTTTAATTCTACATTAGTTTGCTAGATATAATCCTAGTTTGTTCAAGGACAGTCCTGGTTCAACTCCAGTCCTAGTTCTATTAGATTTATTCTGTTTCAGTACTGAATTTGTAATTTTGCTGAGTAATGTTGTTAAAGCTTTATGAATCAGACTTAGTGCTGGTGATACTAGTGTGACTTTAACTTTATTAAAAGTGGTAACGATTGTGCACCTATCTGCCCCAAGAACAATGATCCTCAGAAAAATCTGATTGATTTTGCTGAACAGACCCAGCACTTGGTCTGGAACACACAGTTGTATGAAATGTTTGGAGTGTCTGTGTGAAATTGATGGCTTGGTTTTGCCTGACTGACACTTGCAGAGACAACGTTTCAGTGACCCAGATCTCTGAGGTCTTGAAATCTGATCTTGTAGATTTACTGCCATTCTTCTGAATAGCTAAGAGGCGTTGGGGAATACTGGAGAGTGCTACACAAATGTATAAAGAAGAGCAAATGCATGTTAAGGGCTCAATTTGTAAGTTCAAATTGTACAGAAAATATAGAAAAGTAGAGGAAAAAAGAGCTTTAACAACTGATGCAGCTGTTCTTTTGTAAGGCTCTACATAACTGCATAATGGCAACATATTCAGGGTGTAGTGCTCATTCCTTTAACAACATGGAAGTTGTCTCCAGGTCCAAGTACCACAGAGGACAAAAATGTTAAAACATATGCTAGCTCTAAGCCCATATGAATGTGTGATTCTGTCAAAAATGACTTGTGGTATCTGCTTCTCGGTATCCTTGTTTAAAATACAATGTGGTATTGTTTAAAATGACTATTTTATACACACACAACACAAACGCATGAATAGATTTAACAAGAAAAAACACACTAGATGGTGCTAAATGATTGTTTTGTGAAACAGGTTTCAGAAGTGGAGATGGAAAATGATCTGAATCCAGTCCAAGAAGATGAAGGCCCCAACGCTGTCAGCCAGTTAGCCAAAAAGGTATGTGAACAACATTCCATTCAAACCAGCTCTACAGTGTTCTTTGACTGAAGGCAGTATGTGATGTGTAGTCCTTGACCTGTGACCTCTGTGTGGGTGTAGATGCAGGGAGCTGGAGCTAAGAGCTGGAACAGACTGTCCACTTTATTTAACAAAGAGGATGAGCACCAGCTTCTGGAGGAGACAGAGAGTCCGCCAGTCCCAGACCAGTGAGTGGTTTCAGTCTTTATAGTGTCTCCTCAGCTTCAACTATGAACAGACAAGCTTAAAATGCAAACATGTTTGAAAGATCAATCCCTGCTGCATCAGTTCAAGGTCTTTAGCTGCATGTGGTTTGTTCTCGTTTACAGTCCACTGGCTGTGAAGCCTGAGGAGCCTTCTCGACCGTCCCGCCGCACAGGATTCTGGGATAGCTTTGCAACTAACTGGGCCGCCAAGAAGCAGGCTGAAGCAGCAGCTGCAGCAGGAGCAGTCAATGAGGGAGCTACAGGGCAGGAGGGGAGGGGGCGGTGGAGGCAGCAGAGGCCCAGGATGGCCACATCTCACAGGAGAACCAAGGTGAAGAGGGCGGAGCTAAGACCAACAGCTTCTCCAAATATGTGTCTCTGGGAGGAGGAGCCGGTGGCAGTGAAGACGCCTCCTTCAAATGGAACTTTGTCACCAGTAAACTGGCCGAGCTGAAGACCAAGAGCATGACCAAAACCAACTAGAGCTGTGTCAGAGCATGGCTCGTGTGCTCAGTGCTGCTGAGTGGACAGAGAGTCCACACGTTTCCACACATCATGGTATTTACCTTCATGAGTGAGATCAGTGAACAGTAGTAGTGATAAAGACAAACCAAAGAGCTGGATTAGGGCAGGACTCACCTGTGTGCAGGGTCAGGCTAGTCCAAACAGGATTAGGAGATTAGAGCACTGATAGCAGGATTACTGTCAGATTATCTGTGCTCTGAGTGCTCTTAGCGCCTTGGCAGGGGCACACTCACTTCTACTGTATTTTCACACAATATCTAATGTGTAAGATAAGAATGTTTGTGGTGAGTCCGGTGCCTGGCTTCAGGTTTATTTATGATTTTATTTCTACTCTGGGGAAGTCTTCTCTCACATCTGAGTGTGACTGAAACATGCAAACTGTGTGTCTGAAACATCCTGTTGTGTTTTGTGGTAAGTGTCTGGTCATTTTGAATTGTTTTATGTTGTAATAAAGAATATTGCACTCTGTCAGAAGATTTATACACCTCTTCACTTTTCTTCACAGTTTCCAGGGCCAGAAAGAGTGTAAGCATGTTACAATAAAACATTGCTTTCTCTTTCACTCTACACTTTAACACTATAATTGAGCACTGATACTGGTCAAATTGGAGAAAACCTGGAATAATCTTTGCCTCCATTTGTTGATAAAACTGCTTAGAATTACAGCTCAAAACGTTGTACAGTTCTTGTAATTGTACTCTCCACCAGCAGAGGTCCATCTCTACCTGCTGATCGTTCTAACAACTTCTCCCTTTTAAACCAACTACATATATTTATAAAAGTGGCTCTCCAATTCTCTTTTATAATACCTTGATTATAGAGGCTTAATCTTTCCTGCTCTGTTACATTTCCTGTTTTCATAAGCACAAACATCCTCCTGAATCCAACTGTGTTTCCTCTGATAACACACTCCTTCCTTTTAGTTTCATGTTGTGGACGTTACCTCATTATTAAAACACTATAATCAATCCAGTGCAAACATAACACGGCTGGGATCATGCTGGGTTTGTTATCATTGTTTTTTTATATATATTTTTATGCTTTGTCTGTCCCTGTCTGCTTCCTGCCTGTCAGCACACATCACATTTTGGTCAGAAGTTGGGTCCAGAGCCGCACAGCTGTCAACTTCACTGGATTCACTCTGGGCAGCTTCTTCAAGTAATACTCTAGCGCAAAATAGAAACAACTCAAAATGTGAGAGAAAGGGAGAAATTAAGGAGAAATGCATGAGGTTTGACGTCATACAACTGGAGCAATTACAAGTCAAATGTTGAGAAAGTAATTTGTAATAATTAAATTTCTTAAGATGAATTTGGAAGATGAATTATCATTAGTATGGGTTATTTAAAGGTATATATTTTACTACTACTTTTTATGTTCTATCATTGCTTAGTTGTATTAGTGGTATGTTTTCATCTGCTTTCATCTACCACCTATCAACGCGTCTTGTCTGCCTATTTGAGGTCACTCAAGAGTCTAGATTTTAAGTTAAAGAGTTAAAATTGTCACATAGGTTAGGGTAGTTCAAAAAGTTCAAATCTGCCTCCTTACAATTCAAAATTCATTGAAATTCAATTTTACAATGAAGAGAAGTCAGAGGAAGTCAGAAGTCAGTTAGTTTAAGCTTAATTTGATTGTTGTCAGAGTTTACTAATGTGGAAATAAAACACACTATGTCTTCTTTAGTGGTTCAAACTAACAATAGTATGTCTTCTATGTAGTACAAAGTTATAAACAATGATTTGAGAAAGCAGTAGTTTGATGAGATAAAGTGATAATTTCCGATTCAAAGATCAGCCATTTGAATCCTGCTCTTGATGACGTTCAAATCCACTGGTTCAGTGGTTGGCGGTTTGATTCCAGCTACAAGTGAATAGGCAAGACTAACAATCTCCAAGTTTAAATTGTCAACACAATATTGCTTCAAGAGTTTGAAAAATAACACACTAAAAAACGATGATACGTCTCTGTCCCCACGTGGCCTCTGTGTAGCACAAACACATGATGTGGAGCAGAACTGAAGATTAAGAGCGTCACACCTCAGGCTCTCTCCAACACTGCACATGCACCATTAGTGTAAACAAACAACTCATTTTCACATTGTGTCTGAGGCTGAACATGTTGGAACTTATTAGACTTTGACATACAAGACGGATCCTGTATCTGGAAGTTAAAAACAGCTTTTGTGATGAATGGTGAGACGTGTGCGGGATTTCCTTTTTTCACAGTGATGGTATAATAGACCACAGAGAGGAAGAACAGCTATGACAAAGCAGTTTTCCATATGACGCCAACATATAGCATGAAGATAAAGAAAATGTAAAGACAAAAGACCTCATGTATCACGTGCAAAATAGAGCACAGTGTGTGTCTCACAAAGTGTGCTTTCAGGTTGGCATAACTTGACAATGTGAGTGAAAAGATTTTCAACTTTAAAGTTATAAAGGGACAGAAATGAGAAAGAGAGGGAGAGAGAGAGAGAAAAGGAGAGAGAGGATGGAGGGAGAGAGAGAAAGGACAGAAAGAGAGAGGGAGAGAGAGAAAATGAGAAAGAGAGGAGGAAGTTAGAGAGAGAAAGGAGAGAGAGAGGAGAGAGAGAATCAGGGAGAGAAGAGAAAGAAAGAGGAGTGAGAGAGAGAGAAAGAAGAGAGAGTCAGAGAGAAAAGAGAACAAAGAGGGGGGAGAGGAGGGAGAGAGAGGGAGAGAGGGGACAGGATAGGAGAGAGAGACAGGAGGGAGAAAGAAGAGAGACAAAAATAAATGAAAGAGAAAAAAGAAGAGCGAGAAAGAAGAGAAAGAAAAAGGATGGAGAGAGAAGGAGAAGGAGGAGGAGAGTCAGAGATTAGAGAAGGAAAAGAGACAGAGACAAAGAAGAGAGGAGAGAGAGTCAGACAAACGAGAGAAAGAAGACAGAGAAAAAGAAAAGAGAAGTGGGAGAGAAAGAAGGGGAGAGAAGGGAGAGGGGAGACAAAGAGAGTGGAGAGAGAGACAGAAGTAGGAAAAGGAGTGAGAGAAAAAGGGGAGAGGAAAAGTGGGGAGGTCAGAGATAAAGTGAGCAAAAGAGAGAGAGAGTGCACGTTTTTTTAAACCATCACTAGATTAAATGTTTTCATCGTATGATCTGTGGTCCGGTCAGACTGCACCATAACACGTCTTTGTACACTATAAACCAGACATTACAAACCTCTAATATCACATTTCAGATTATACCACTTTTACCCTCAGGTGTCTTTTCCCTGTCACTGTTTTGTCTGGAAAGTTACAAAGCAGAATGAGGGCACACCTTAATCCAAGTCCTGTGATGGAAGAGTGGTTGTAGAAGTAAACAGAAGGTGCTACTTGACTTGGCACCTCACACACACACACACACACACACAGACAGTCACAGCTCCTCCGACACTCATGGCAGACAGCGGCGGGACATGTCTGGGGGTGCTCAGGTATGACACAGGGGCTGCGGTGGGCGTGTCAGACGGGATGACTCACACACTGCGGGGGTAGACCCATCTGGAAACTCAAAACTAGCGCACAGACAGTGAGGAGGAACTGAGCCTGCCTCACCTGCTGCTGCGGGCGATCAGGCAGTACACGTCTGTATAGTCGAAAAAACAGTATTTATACACATATTATATTCAGAAGATGAAAAGTGGATAGAGTGGAGGTAGAAAAGAATAAAATGGGATCGCCAAGAAAGTTTATTTCTTATTTGACAATTATCCATTGACTGTTTGTTGTTGGAGAGTCTGCCTCTGTATTTCTGAATCATGACAGTTTCTGATTTGCTTCTGTTGGTATTGACCAATAACGGTTTCATTGTTTGATTTTCTGACAATTCTGTTTGCTAAATCAACAAGTCCTCTGAGATAACTGTTGTTGTGATTTTGGTTAAAAAAAAATAAATAAATAAAAAATAATTAATTGACCTTTTTTAACCAGGAAAGTCCACTAAGATTCAGAATCTCATTTGTGGGGAAGTCCTGGGGAGGGGAGGCATTAATGGACATGTTTTTAGTGGTAAGGGAATGCAGAGTACCCGGAGGAAACCTACACAGACAAGGTGAGAACATGCATTGGTTGGTAATTGAACCCACTGTGTCACCCAATAAATAAGGAAAACCTCAGCATCGTGCACTGGTTCTCGGCTTGGGTAATAGCTGACATTTTCTCAAAAATTTTAAGTGTTTTTTTTTTTTATCTTGTCTTGAGGTGAAAAAAGACTTAACAGTAATGTTCATACATAATTTCGATGCATTTTTATAGCTCAATGTTTTCCATTTTAAGCTTTTTGGTCAGTTTGTTCTCCCAGTACAGGGGCTTCCATGTAAAAACACTAAAACTGTCCAATCTCATCTGTATCAATTAATTTAATCCATTTCATTAATTCAATCCATTTTTTTCTAATGCATTTCCTTTTTCCTTTCATGGAAGTAGCAACATCACCCGCTTATCTTGGTCTGAATAACATTTTGAGGTATTTGCAGAGTTTCTAAGCCAGATTTATTAAAGTTTTAAGTATAAAAAACATGTTTAAATTTGAATTGTAAGACACATTCATCCTTTATGTCATCAAAAGGAATTTGTTGTCTGTAAAATTAAAAATTGTGTATATGTCTACCTTCAATATGTGCAATTTTGCAATCTTTTACACATGAAATGCTTTGTTTTTTATATTTAAAAACTTGATGATTGTCCCATCTACATCTAATAATGTCCCTTTTGTTCTCTCAAATCCAGGAAGTTGTCTTATTAGTGTTGTTAACATTGCAGCTAACTGTGGTAGCTTACCAACACAGTACGCTGTGCTTGAAACACATTGTGGTAAATAATTCAGAGACTCAGAATGCATTAGATTAGTAAGCAAATGTGGACTGATGTAAAAAGTTTCTGATCAATTATTTATGTTTGTTTTAATGCTATAAATAAAGCAAAAATCAGGTAGGTTAGGGTGTTTGGATTGCACATTAACAACAAGAGAGGTCTCTTAAATTGGCAGTAAAGTAAGTGCCTTTAGATTGCTGTCTGTCAAGAAAGAAAAGACTTTGTTATAGACTCATGAATCATCAATGAGAAAAAAGGTTACATTAACTTATAACATAACAGTACTCCAATACATTTTATATTATCTAGACACAAGTACATGCACATTCATTATCTGTCATTAAAAGTAAAAGTTAGATATCATTAGTGTTGACAGGTATAGTAAAGAACCACTCAAACCTGATTAAGATCCAGTACTTTTCTACAGGGCGTTTCATCATGTAATCTGCAAACAAAATCTCATCTGTGTGATCTGCTCTGGATTTGGGGAGCCCCGCGAAAAGAAAACCTGACCCTTGTGTTTCCCAGCGCTGGGGTAATCTCTGCTTTAAACCAGCTCAAATTCACACACGCACAGACACGCACCATGGACCTACTGCCCAGCACACTCAGATATACAAGTCAGGTCAGACAGTATGTTTAGCACTTTAATACACAAAGAAAGAAAGACGCAGCTATAGACATACTGTGTTTGGTTTAAATAAAGAGCGTGTACTGTATTTTCAAAGATTAACGTAATGTTCGCATATAGAGTGCACCTGAATATATTGGAATTGTGACTAAAGATATGCTGTTCATCAAGTTGGCTGAGGTAGATTGTTTGATAAAAAGAATCAAGCGAAATGAAAGCTATAGCTGCTTCGATCAGGTATGAACCGGTATGATGGCAGCTGAAGCCAAAAAAAAGCATATTCTTTCGTTGTAGGTTCATGAGAATCTGTCATTTAGGGCATTGTTGCATAGATTGCAAAGTTCTAAGCTTGTAAAAAGGCAGTACCTTATAGTCCAAAAAATATAGTAGTTAAATCTAATTAGACACATCTGAATTTATTTTACTGGAGGTATACCTAAATACAGTACAGCCATAGAAAAACCACATCAACATCCAACCATTGAAAAGGTTGTAGTATAAAGTGTATAAAGTGATAATTTAAAGGTGTTTTTGTGTAGGATCTGTCATCTATATAATTCCTCCAAGAAGACTTTATTACATTGACTCAGCCTTTAGTCTCTGAAGAAAACGTAGATAAAGCAAGTTTTCGCACCTTTTTTTTTTTTTTTTTTTATGTCAATCTGTTACCAAATATCAAAATTCTGAAAGCCGAGTTGAAGCCACGTGGTGACATTTTCAAGCCCCAGCCCCAAACCTATCCATTTTAGTACCTTAAACGTACCTATTGACCAAAAATGTGTTGTTATTTAATGTTTTGGCTTTAACACATTGACATAAAAAAGACTATATTGGTTCTCTCTGACCCACTCGAACATGCAGGAGACACCACCAGGCCAGATCTGTGAAGAGACGACTCTGCTCAAAGATAGAATGTAAATTTTCAATGTATTTGAAAGACAAGTGTGTATGTATCACATTGTAAATCATTCCAAACAATTGACTTTATAAGACAGATTATAAAATTTTGACTTTGTTTGGTGTGATAGTATTTGTGATAGTACATACTTTTATAGCAGTTAAGTTGCAATTTATAAAGAAATTGACAAATAAAAGTAGAAAATCACGGGAAGTAGTTGAAATTCTAAAACCGTACCTCTCCACATACATTATCAAAAAGCCCAAAATGCAAAAACAATACACAACTGACACAGATTCCTGGGAGTTTAAACAATCATTTAACACAATAAAAGTGCTAGTATATATATGCTAATATTTGTACCTGTGTTATTTATGTTGTTTTTAGCCCAGATTTACAATGTGGTTGCTAGGTAACAGCTGTGGATTCCCTACCACATATGTCATATTTACTGGATAGACAATAATGAACTTCACCAAAACAACCAAATTGGGTAAAAACCAGCTAAATGTTTAGTTAAATCATAATCATGTTTACCATGTCTTTACTAAAAAGTCTCCTTGTCATATGCGTACACCAGAAAAGCGAGACCACCTGTGACATCTTTATTTAAATACATTTTAGAAATCTGTCAAAAGTGGTTATACTGTAAGCTTTATGAACAAAAGCTATTCTCTACAGCAGAAATCCCATGTCAATCTCGACGCACTATGACTTTTGTTAACTATTTATATTTATTGACTATGCTTAATTGATACACCACTAGCTTACTAGCTTTTAGTTTGCGTGTTAGACCTAATCTCATGTTTGTCTGCCATATTGATTATTTCTGCAACTCTGTGACCAACAATGAGGAAACTGACCTATTGTGAAGAGTGGCATTCGTCTATGTAGGTCACTAAATGAAAACTTTGCCAGTAATTGTGTCTGTTTTCATTAGCTATAGCCGGTTGATGCTTTCCATAGATAGCCTATCTTTGTGTTGTTTGACTTTTGTATTTGTAGCCTCCTGATCAATACCTCTGACAGCTCGAGTTACTGTTTCTACAGCTGCTTTGCTTTGTTGTTGTTAGCATGAGAGCTCGACCCGCGGCTACAAGTGCTAAGCCTGAGCACACACGCTAACACGAGCACTCATATGCGCTAGCTAACCGTGTGAACTAGCAATATACAGCAAAAAGTGGCTATCATGAGGCCCAGTTTTGCAGTTGATTAGCTGAGGTGAGTTGCCAGGTTGTGCAGAAAAATGTTATTGGTTTTTGGGTTAAAAGGTCAGAGGACATGCTAAGGTGTTAAGTATATTATTGCTTGTGTTAGAGTTGGTGTATTAATAGCTTTTTAACTAGCAAGTGTGCGTATGTTTCCCTAGTGGCTTTGAAAGTTAATTGCTGTATTTTTAACCTTTGTCATTTTGAGATAATAGTAGTGTTTAAAGGCGTCAAAAACAATAATCTGTTTGAATAGAGGTCACTTAATGTGCATTAGAGCATGGTCAGTGAAAATTCCAAAGCTAACTACCATGTGTTAGCTTGTCTTTGTACAGACACAGTAGTCCAGAAATAGCCATTATGGGGATTTCCGATGTTAGCATGTTCAGTCTCAACTAGTTTAACTAATATTCTCTTCTTTGCTTTGCTGGTTGTTGTTTCCGGTGGGAAATAACAAATGAAAGCCTCGTCATGTCATAATTAATACTATAGAAACTTGGAAATAATTTTGACGCCCGAGTTGCTGGAATTGAAAATTGATAAAATAAACCTTTGGACCTCTCGATATGGCATAGAGTGGCAAAAAAATTCCCAAATAAAGTAAAGTACCCTATTAAATGGTTTTGTTGGGCAATAGTTATTTTTATTATATTATATGGAATTGCTATTTCTATTTACAGTAATTAAGTAAAAAGTCAAACGTTTATTTTTTTCCCTCAGAGCAATTGAAAATATTACTTGTTTTCACTGGATTTACATAATATTTGTCAAAATAAAGTGTGTTTTTAACAAGTTTACTTTTGCGACGACCACACTTGCACAAGTGATATTTACCATCTTTTCCAGAGCAAATGAAGGCAGCATAATGCTACAGGATAAATAATAGTTTAAACAGTATTTTAGGTGGATCAGGATGCATCAATGAACTATGTACTACCACTTCTAAAAGTTAGCCTTTTGAGTACCAGCACTTCTCTTTTGAACAGTAGTTGAGAAATGCTGGAGTATTACTTTTTTCACACACAGCACTCTTTTTGTTCCTTAGTCCCACATTCTTTATTCAGATGAGCTGCTTTGATCTGCAGGGACATTTTGTCTGGTTACTGGCATTGAAATGTTCCAGTGAACAGCATGTGGAGTCAGTTGTTCCTATTGTGGTTTCGGCTCCAAAATTAATGAATGAAGTCACAATGCTGTATATGGACATTTAATTAGCTTATTTAGACTTTAATTTGGATAAATTAGTGCCAAACATGCTTTCATCATAGCCGCAAATGTAAAATGTAAGTGCCAGCCCTTCTTTTTGCCACTTTGCTGGCTACATAACACAATTTGATTTATTACTTATTGGTAATGACTATTTCAAGATTAAAAAAAAAAAAAAGATTTTCGGTCCCTGCATTGGTATTGGTTGATTTCAGTTTTTCAACCAGAGCAGATTTTTGATTGAAAAAACAGAGGAGGATATGTTACGAAAAGCCAAAACGTAAAATAATTTTGATTGAGCCACGTGGCGATATTTTCTTTGGTTTAACAAGTAAATTTAGTCTTCAAGTTACTAAAATGGGTAAGTTTAGGACTGGGGCTTGGGTATAGGTTAAGATTTATGATTTAGGATTTTTCTTTGGAAACTGAGCTGTTCAAACTTCCAATTACACAACAGAGAAGTTTGAGATCCCTCCACCGCTCTGATCACCTACGCAAGCTGAGACCTGTGACATCAAGACGGAAACGTTTCTGCTCACAGCTGTTGAGAGTGCAGCGTCCTCCTACTATGGTCATGGCAGGTATGTAACAGAGACATTTATCCACATACACAGGCCTGTAGTCTGGTTTTACCCCCACCACCTCCTGTGCACCCCCCGCAGCCTGTCATCAACATGCCATTAGAGTTGGTCGCCTGTCTGGCCAAATCTAAATTCTTCCGTTTCATTACATCCCCTTCCATAGTCTTCTTGATCCTCCAGTTTCCTTGACCTCTCATTTTAAGAGCATCTCTATTCATGTCAAGAGAAACGTCGGTGAAGGTTACAAAATACATCTAGATAAGGAGAGGTGCACTGACTGACTGAAGAGTAGCAAAGGTTAGATGGATGGATTGGTATTTAAAGTGTCTCTATTGATTTTTTTTTGAGTGAAGGATAATAAACTAACCAAGTAACTTTTTTTATCAGATCCATAAGACTGTGGGTGCTGTTTGTTTATATAATGTTATACAGTGACAGTAAAATTCTGTTCTGGTCTCTGTCAGGTTATACACAAATGTATTATGGAAGTGAGAAATAAATTTATATTCAATTTTTAAGTGTTTTTTAAAGTTACGCTTTAAAAACAACACACAGACTTAAATGTCGTCTGTTGGTTTTTTACAATTTATGTAGAGATAATAGCCGATCAGTGACTGTAGCATAGCACATGCTTACTAACATCATACATTCGACTGAATGTAATGTCAGTCCCTAAGAGTCTGACTGCTGTGAACATAACACTCTGTGTTATGGTTAAACAAAGAAAAGTCCATGTATTAAGTTTCACTGCAAAAAAGCCTTTTAAAATAAATTGTGCGTATTTTAAGTTAAATATCTGCCATTGCAGTAAGAAACTTTTACTAACTTAGTTTCCTTCTCTTGACAAGGTTTTTCAGCAAATCTATTCTTGATTCAAGCATTTATGGCTTAAAACAGACACAAATTTGCTTAATTAGATAAGATTAATCAGGATAGAATATCTTAAAGCTAGTCAAATAATCTTAGGTCTTATGGTAAACAATCTTAAAATTAGTCTTTAAGATGAATAGCTTATTCAGTCATTTTATCTAAGTTAGATTTTCCTTTTCTTTGAATTGAGGTTATACAGAGTTAATTAATGACTCTGAGACAAATTTAAGAGATTTTGCCTACAATATTGGTAAACCATTGTTCACTTTGAATCATTGTTGTTGTACCAACAAACAATAGTGCCACATATTGTGCAGCAATAATATTTCAGTGCTTTGAATCTGAGAACTTTTACATTTAGCAAAATTATCAAGATAATATTATTATCAAGATAATATTAATTGCGATTATTTTTTTTTTTTTTTTTTTTTTTTTTTTTTTTTCCTGACCCTATTGCAAGATTCTGATTATGTTGGTGGCAAATTTTTAATATCGTCCATGCCAAGTGGAAACATACAACTAACCCTCCATCTATTTTGTGGCCATGCAAGCTCACTCAAAGTAAAGACATATTTGTATTATTTATTTAGTGCTACAAAGACATCTAAACTACAAAAACATGCTTTTATTTAAACCATTTTTGGTCAAGAAGCATACATGTACTTTAGATTATATAGGCATAAAGTTATAGCACTCACATTCCTTCATTCACTTAAGGCTGTATTGAGGGTCATTTCAAACAAACCTTGCATTTAACAACCTTCTCAGTGTGACTCATTAGTTTTACACTTTGGTTTTGGTGTCCATAAAACGCCCATGACATCATCTGCAGAGAACAAGCTCCGCCCCCTTGTCCGTGAGGAGGAGAAGCAGACAAAAACACTCACCGCTTTACATGAGCTGAGTTGTTTCGTGAGCTGTGAGGATTAGTGTAGGCCTTTCATTCAACACCCAGCACCTTAATGCACCGTGCACCTGCGTGAGTGACGCACCGACGGTCCAATTAGACACCTGGATCAGCACTGCCAAAGGTCACGACCCCACTCACCAGCCAATCACTGTCCGGTGTCAGATACATCAACTACAATCAATAAAGACATTCTATGCTCTTCTAACTTGGGGTCAGGTTTTTTGGGACAATTATGTTCCATTCAGACTTGGCTTGGATGCTACACAGATCCTGTATTATTGCCTTTTTGCCTGAGGGAGCCTTAAAACAAATGCTGCAGTGAAAAGAGAAGACCCCATCCAGTGTGTCTGTCAATAAAGAGCAGACAAATGAGGTCATAGTGTCTTCTTGTCTACAGGCGCTTGGTTCCACAAATAATTGTCTTGCTTACCAATAGAGGCATTGAGCAGCCTGTATTTTACTTTTTCACTCAAAAATGGTCAAATCAGTCTACTTTAGGCTATTATTCTCAGGAGTTTAGGGTATCAAGTTATAATAGAAACTCAAAATCCAAACAGAAAAAAAAACAATAAAAAAACATGCCCTTTGTAAAATTGCCACAAGCACTTACAATTTACCATCTTAAACAGTGGTGGTGTTTAGGATAAAATGTATTAAAGCAATCTGTATAGTTTTTGTTTACTTAATGTGTGCTGAGTTAATAGCCTAAATGTTCACAAAAACAATGTTTGGAAGTCGGCAAAGGGTCACTTCTTCCAGTAAAGCTAGCAGAAGCAAAAAACATCAACAACTGCACTTCCTGGAGATGGAAAAATAATTTTATGTTGGATGCTTTACGTAAAAAGAACAACATGCAATAACATCCAGATAAAATTATTTAAAAGCCATTTACCAAATTACTACAAACTGGTTGTGATTGTTTAAAGGTGCCATACCAAATTTTTGCTTCTTCAAAATGTAAACAAAAAAATAAATAAATTCCTTTTGATCTTCCTACAATCGTTCCACATGTTTTGCTCACTTACTGCCTAATGCATCTTTAGCCTCAGCACAATGTGTTTTATCCTTTTTTTTACAGCAAGGCGTGCCGGTATGCTTTCAACAGTTAGCCACAATGTTAACAACAACAGATGAAGTTCCTGGATTTTGATGAACAAACGGGACATTATTAGACAAATATAGACTAATTTCTACTTGAATAGATTCATTACACGAGATCTGTGCTTGGGGGAAACTAATTCTAAGTTTTTATTGTAAAAAAAAAATTGTATAGCACCTTTAAGTCATTGGTTCAGTGGTATATAAAAAATTAGCTGGACAAGAGATGGGGGAAAAGTATTGTGCAGCATTTTTTATCTATTGTCCATAATGTCCACTGTACCCAGATTTTGCTTCTTTAATAAGTAAACAAACAGAAAAATGTAAAAAAATAAAATAAATACCGATCCATGTTTTGCATTGTGAGCTTACAAAGAATTCACACTCAAGCACTTTTAACAGGTGAACTGTGTTACTAAATGAAATGTGTGTCCTTTTCTTAAAAAGATTAGCTCCATTTAGAACATTTCTTTTCTACATGTTTACGTCAGATCAATGTAAATTTAACCTGCAAACAAAGAGAACAAACACGATAAAGTAAGGTTGTAAAAGTTAAACACATACAGTTTATCCTGTACTGTTTCAAAGTAACAATGGTGTACACACTAACACTACAATTAACGCACATTGTGATTCACAGACTATAAACCTCGGCTTTGGTGCTTTTGACTGACAGACATTCTCTTATAAGATGCAATTTTCTTCCCGGGTGGGTGCGATGTCAGGTGGAGGTCCCGCGGTGGTTTTCCAGAGCTATCATTGGACAAATCCTCCGGGAGGTCCTGCCCTGAGAGGCGCCACGCTCACAGGCCTTACCAGCCCGGCAGCTCGTCTGGGGTTAAATTAGGAACGGTTAACCCCAGAAATCTGGTGAAGACGAGGGTGAGGTCAAACGCTCGGGGCTGCTTTGAAGAGGCTGCAGTGGCACACAGGCTGAAGCGTATATGATAGACACAAGCATAAATCTTCATCCAAGGCTGCCATTCTTCCCTGTACAATGGCCTGTGTCCTTGAGGATACGTGTCAGGGTTCTTTTGAGTGATAAAGGTTATTCAAGGGTTGTCATAGTGATTCAGGTAATGTAAACAGAAAATAGGAATTATAAAGGCTTAGATGTGGCGAAGACATAGAGGCAGTTTCCAAGGACGTCGTCACCATGCATTTACAGTTGCTTGGCTGGCTAATTAATGCTTTTTGTTAGCCCTTGGACACAGACTAATGCAAGACATAGGTTCTATCATGCCATGGTCCATATAAAGTAAAAAAAAAAGAGATAATACCATGCCCTACTTTACTCTTCACCTCTTTCTCCATAGCCTGTAGCTTTAAGCTCGGACTCTCAGAGCTCCTGTGAAAAATCAGAATTAATTTGTGGAGTGAAGTCTCCTCCTCCGGCTGAGGGCGACAGTGTTATTGTCTATAACCAAATGCCGAAAGGAAATGAAAGTGATTAACAGTTAATGATGCCGAGGTAATGCAGTTACAGTCTCATATTCAAACTCCCATCGGATCTTCTGAGTTTAATAACTGCAGCAGTGTTTAGTGCTTCAGCCTCACTGCAGTGGTTTCTCTGGATTTGTATCTGTAAGTGTTCCTCCAGTTTCTTTTGTACCAGTAAACACATGTACAATTAGGCTCCCTCTGGACCAGGACAAACCAAGTTTCTGGGACTTTTCTGGTTAAATAAAACGTCTACTGTTAAAAGTCAGCTTTTACAATATGTCATAAAAAAACAAGGATTGTTTTCCAGGTCAATGTCATCACAGTGTTTGCAATGGGAGGCATGGAGTGCAATGTTATGTTAAAGGTTAGCCAAGTAACTTTTTAGCAAAAAATAATGAAAAATAGACTGAAAATAAAAGCTTGTTTTTCCTGGATGTTTTTTTTTTTTATTTATTTTTCTTTGTGCTAATAAAATCATAAAAACGTTCATTCTTACTAAGTGCAGGGTTACATAGAAAGGCACCATCTTGTTGGTTTCTTTGGAAATATTGGCGTTGACCATACTTTTCACCATGTGGCAAAAAAATTTAACAATCTCATTTAAAATTACACAGTGTTACTTTAACATAAACTACACAGGTGACAGTGAGTATGCCTTGCACTCTGGGGTATTTGATGATGAACAACTGAAAAATATATTGCTAGATATATTCTTATAGATCAGTGGTCTCTAATGGTGTCAGGCCATTCAACATAAGGCTGGGGGCCAAATCAGACCTTCCAACCTTTTAAACCTGGGCCTTCTTCCCAAAAATATGTTTTTGTACTGTTTAAGCCTGGTCAGTCTCAGTATCTGGTTTATAGTATTATCAGTATCCAGAAGTCTTTTGTAGTTTATTTTTCCTCAAAGATCTAATGAAAAAGCATTTTTTTTACAATGTTGAACAGATCTTGTGTATTGTGATATTGTGTATAGTACATTTAAAATATATTTTTAGCCAATGAAAGTTAAAATTTAGTGACACAAGGCTTCTAGTTGAAGAATATTTACAATAATGTTTTAGTAATCTTTGCTATAAAATTAGTTTTTATGTGAATGTATATATCTGTACACTAGACCTGTTATTGATTACAATTATCAAACATTTTATTTGATTAATTGTTGCTGCCCTAAAATGTTGGCTTGTTGCATTTTTCTGAGGTCACTAGTTTCACCAAGGCTATTCAATAAAGTTGATTAGCTCTTTCTCACTTTAAAGGCACTCAAAGCTCATTGTCATGACAATCCTCGTCCATTCAGAAACACCTGGAATGTGTCTTAATTTTAGATTTGTTTTGTTAGTTTGTTCTAAATTGAAACCTTGAAAGATGTCTTACTATATTTTGAGACTACCAATAGCTGGTCATGTTGTCCTGAATAAAATCTAAGTTTACAACTATATATTCCAATTATGACATTTTAGCGCAATAGACAAACTAACAGTTTTTATTCAAATTTTCCCAAACTGGCTCACAACAGTGCCCAAAGTAATTTCTAATTTAAATGCAACATCATCATAAATTGCCCTGATTGTTGAATGCCTCTTTGAAATGTAGTTATGGGTCCAAGTAACAGAAAGACATAACAGCTTAGCCAAACCAAACTTGTGACTGATACAACCTGACAAGCTTAGACTATTTGTAATAACAGTGGAAGTGGAGCATTTACACATTAGCACTTAGATTTTCCCAAACAAACTAAACTGACTGCGAGGAGAGCTTTACATCAAAGCTCCATCTATAAAAAGACACTTGTCATTGGCTGGACATATTGTGAACACATGGTGCCTGCAGTCACCGCTCAAAAACCTACTGAAACTTCTTTAAAGTAGAGACAGAAGGGTCACGTGGGTCCAATAAGTCCAATAACAGACATTATTGTTAGTGCTGTAAGCCTTTTGAGGTTGGAGATCCCATGTGTGTTTTCGTAGATATGTCCGAGGAGTCAGGAGCAGCTGTTGACCTGATGTTGTCTCGTTCCCACATGATAGGAATAGATCGCACTGTGTGATTAGGCTGTTTCTCACCGCACTCCGGCCTCAAAGCGCTTCACAGTCCACAGCACGCCACGGAAATAATACTGTAACCACATCGCAAAACAACAGTAACGTAAACTTGAAGGTGTACTGTCGGTATTGAGTCATCTGTTGAGCGATTTTGTGAATAAAAACATAAATAGGCCAGTAGTGTCTTTAGTGCTCTACTGTGAAACTTTACAGGTGGAGAAATGACGTTTCCAAGGAGACCAGTGAGTACATCATTGTTCACTTTGTAACTTTGGACATTGTTGACTTGACTGTAGTTTGCTCATAACAGCAAGCAGAGTTCAAAATAACACAATGTTTTGCAAATGTTTGTCGACCTTGATGTGATTTGTTTTCATGCTTTTTGAGTTCATGAATTAATCAAATTTAGCTAATAGTTTGTTTGTATTGCTGCTTATATAAACGTCACATGATGCGACTAATTATCTTGCAGCTAATTTTGGCTTCGTAGCTTAATGACAGTGTAAGCTAGTGCTAATGTTTGGGAAGTAATATACACACAAATGGAGTTTAAATTAATATGCCACTGCCACTCCATCGGAAAGATCAAAAGAATGTTACCAAGAATATCTGGTTACCCATAATCATGTATTTGGCCTTTAGCTTCTGCTACTATTCTGCCTGTGTTCTTTATTTTGTTATAGCTCATTAACATAGCCATTAGCCACTGCTTCAAAATGTATGTTTTGCTTATATTTATGCAAACTACACACTAGTATACTATAGTACAGTGTATTGCACAAATTTATACTCAAAATACAAACTGACAGATGTGGTAAGTGAATAATGTACTCAAGTATACTTAAGTTTTTGTTAATTTGTTTTTTTGTATTTTCTTGAGTGTTTTTAAATTTGATGGCTTTTTACTTTAGTTCTTAATTTTCATGTTTTTTTAAGCCCACCAACATGTTTTTTTTTTTTTCAATCTCTTAAACCCAGTGCCAGACCACGATATGTCGGGATTTTTGTTGTTGTTGTTGTTAAGCAATTTAAAAACTAGGGGTGTCAAATTAGTGCATTCATTGAGATTAATTAATTACGACATATTAATCGAGTTAATTATTTGATCTATTTTGAAATCTTTAACTGGTGATGAGTAACAACAGACAAAAATAAAGAACGAGAATTTTATGTTCAAAAACTTCCTAAAGTCTTCATTTTTTTTGCAATATATTAATATTTACCATCTTAAACAAAATGTAAATGTAATGCCATTAAAACCCATTTCACAATGCAGACACCATTTTTTTGTTTTCTCTTTTTTATTTAGGCTTAAATTATGCTTTTGTACTTTTACTTAAGTATACGAGCTTCAACAGAACTTTTACTTACATGTACTGTAGTGAGCTTCAGTACTTATGCCACCTCTGCAAACCGAACTGTGAAAAGTAAGAAGAATACTTAATTGAAAAGTAAACTTTGAAAGAACTAAAATATTAGCAGCTAATAGCATGGATAATCAACAAGCATGTCAAACTACTTACCGTAATTTCTGGATTATAAGCCGCTACTTTTTTCATGAGCTTTGAACTATGTGGCTTATAAGGCAACACAGCAAAATTATAGATTCTCATAGACTTACATTAACAAGTGCGGCCTATATAAGTACTTTATCATTTTTCTTACTTAAATCTAGTGGGTGCGGCTTATATTCAGGTGCGCTCAATAGGCAGAAATTACAGTATATTTTATTACCAATAGAGCTGGAGGAAAAATAATTGCCATGATTCTTTAAAAGATTATAAACCATTTTTGTGTATGGCAAAACAATTAAATCAACTTCCTATAGAAGAGGTCTTTTGAATATCTATTCAGGTAGAAATGAGTCTGCAATGTCCTGACCATAATATTGTCCTGTCTGTTCACCAAACTCCACTAAGTTATCTGTTGTTGTTGTTGTTGGTGTGTTGTTGTGTTGTTGTTGTTGTTGTTGTGTTGTTGTTGTTGTTGTTAGCATTGTGGCTAACTGCTGTTAGCATAATGGCATGTCTTGCAGCTGTGATAAAAGCTTAAATCACATCATGGTCTTTGGAGGCTCAGAATTTATAGTGAGCAAAATGTGAAATAATGTAGGCAGTTTATAATAAATGAAATAAGGTGTAGCACCTTTAACTTGCTAAACCACTTTGTCTAAACAGAGCATTAACCCATTATAAGGAAATAATGATTAAAAATTGTTCTGACCTGTTTTCTATAAGGCATCTTTGGGAAAGTTCAGCCTCTGTGTTTTGCTCTGTTTATGTTATTTTCAAACCCTTTTCTAAGTCTTTCTAATCGGAGCAGTTCCCAGGTGAAAATAAACCTTTAACCGTTTGTATTTCTGCAAAGTCGACACACACCTCCAGGCTTTGCAAAATAATGCTAACTAAAACATGCATCTTTGCCTCACTAATAAACATAATCTTTAGCGTGGAGCAGTGAGCCTGGGAAATTTTCATGATACAACCTTTGCAGTCCTTTTTGGAATAGCACGTCCTTGAAGTAAACATTCACATAAATAACAAAGTCTGATCATTTGTAAGAGAAGCATAAATCACGGCTGTAAGTCACCTCTAAACAATAGCTTTGGCATGACTCAAAACAGCGATCAGAGGAAGTGAGCTAACAATATCTTTTGTGGCTAATTCCATCTTTAGAACATGTTTCCTCTTTGCTAACTGGTCGCACCAGTTGCTCTGTGTTTTAACACTTGAAAGGGGTTAAACAAACAAGGCCAACAAAAAGTCTGAGTGTAATCTACCATACAAAAGGAGGCTTACTCATCAATAGATAGGTTATTTCAAAACACACTTCTTTAATTATTTACAGAGACGGAAATTGTTTCCACTCTCTGTCCAAACTCAAGCTAAATTTCAAGTGTCGCACAATGAAGTTTGCTTACTTATGTGACGCATGTGCAACAGACAGTCCTCCGAATCAAACAGCCTGTTCTCACAGATAAGCATGTCAATACGTAATTTGAAACAGCGTGTCATATGAACACAATTTCTATTTTTTGCGTGTGTCTTTCATGCGTTTCTGTCCCAGTTATTTTTTTTTGGTGAATGTAAAGACATGTTATTATTCATGAAGACTAACAGAATCCTAACTTTAACCAACGCTAAGTCGCAGATCTAAACTTACCCATTTTAGTAACTTCAGACCTAAACTTAGCCGTTAATCCCCAAAAAACTTCCTGTTTGTCTCCAACCACATCGTGTGTTCATACCACGGCAGAAAAAACAAGCGTGTAATTGCACGCCTAAAAAGAAGCGCCGTCATGACACGCAATTTGTCATGGTGGGGTATTTAGACGCAAGATGTTGGAATCAAAATGTCTCACATGACCTATAGGAGGTTTTCTTAAACAGAGCCAAAAGACACTGCTACATTCAGTTTAGCTTAAGACACAACCCCAAGGCTTAACCTCAGTATATGCAGCTATTCCTCCAGAGAAAACGTAGATATACAACGAATTGTCAAAAAAGTACAATATGCACAGTTTCATGTCTCTTTTTTTATGTCAATATGTTAAGAAAAGCTAAAACGTAAAACAACGAATTTTGGTTGAAGCCACCTGGCGACTTCATTACTTTCTAAAGTTACTAAAATGGGTAGGTTTAGGACTGGGGCTTGGGGTAGGCTAAGAAATACTCCTTAAACTGAAACAAAAATGTGTGGTTATTTTACATTTTGTCTTTTGTAGTATATTTACGTAAAAAAAAGTGTGAAATGTGCTTTTCATTTTGGTTTAGATATACAAATGAGGTGGCTACAAGAAATCTCCATCGTGCACTTGGTATGTTTGTAAGTCTCATAATGATGATGTCTTTTTCTGTCTGTTATAGATGTGCAAATTATGGATGTAAAAAGAATTCTCACGCTTGGATTATATTTTTGCCTCATACAGCATTTTATGCAAAACAGATGAGCACCACTTAAATTTACATTTATAAGTCTGTGTGAGACAAAAAATACTTGTTTGCCATGTTTTGCTTTAACCTGCACCTGAGCAAATGCTTGATAAATGAGGCCTCAAGTTTTCCTACACAGAAGCTAAAGCACGATGGCTTAAACTACTTTAACAATCTTCAAAATGTTATGAAAAAATTGAAATATGTGTTTTTCAAAAGTCTATTGCATCAATCTTATCTTTCCCTTTCTTTCTCACTCAACAATGCAGGTCAACTCATCTTACCCTCCAGTGAAAAGTTCTGCTGCAGTCCCTCCTAACGTCCAGGGGTCCTACTTGTCCTGCTCGGGTTACCCATACACAGCTTAAGCCACGCCCCAGCTCGACCCCTCCCCACACCCCACTGAGCGTCCCAGGTCACGCATGGCAGAGGGCAATGAAAGGGCCCACTCTGCTGATTTATGACCCGAGCTGCCACAGGATACCTCCGGCTCTGGGATGAGGTTTTGTTGAGGTGCACTGCGGGTGGGACGTCCTGCCGCTATTTGGGTTTAAAGTTGCATCTGGATATTAGGATTATATCAGCACTACATAGTTGGATAAGAATCTGTATTGTGTGTGTGATGACAATGAAGAGATAAAAACAATTATTTAGAGTGGTGTTGTGTTTTTCATGGTTTCAGATTTCCAGATGTGGGCCAGCTGTTGCGTTTTGGATCGTAGTGTGATAAGTGAATTATGTGCTGTTGTCTCATTCCAGTCATTCTCCAAGCAGGTTTTTAATGGAGTCTGTCAGTGGCATGTTAGTGAAGCTATGCAGGCCTGTATAATTTAAATAAGTTCATCGTGATCCGGTGACAAATATATGTCACATGCAATATAGTAACTGTGAATAGACAATAAGAATACCTAATCGAACAGATGGGGTTGATAGCGGTTGCTTGAAGAATCCAGAATGGTAGCGCTGTGTTTTAGATAAATCATCAGTCTGGTCATTACCTGTCTAGGTTTAGGCAGGTGGTTAAGCCAATCAGACAGGCAAGGTCCATATATTCACCTAATTCTGCCCGGCCCACTGTTCTTGCGTTGGATTTTTGTTTAGCTCTGTTTAGGCTACTAACACTTGTGTGTCTTGCAAGGCAATCTCAAATAGATATAGCTACAAAATAAATTAAATGCCTATTTTAATAATTTAGGTTAGCTAAACCAGAAGTCCACTGCCAAGAAAAGTGGGCGTGCCAAAATAAGGTGAATATCAAAACAAACATTGCTGCTTTATGAGAAAAATCAGAAACTCTTACATTGCTTGAATGGAGATGCAGATGTGTGTTATAATACAGAAATTGGTAACACTTTAAAGTACCGCCCGCTAGTTAATAGGTAATACGGGGGACTACTGGATTACTGGTACTTCTGGTGTTAGTACCAGTGGTAGTTACTGGTAACTAAGTGGTACTTGTAGTGGTACTTAGAGTCACAAGTACTGGTAACTAAAGTGACAGTTACCAGTATATTTAGTATTAACTACAGTGGTAGTTCACTGTCAGTTACTATAGTAATTGATAGCTAACTAACACTGACAGCGGGTCGTATTTTAAAGTGGACAAGGTGGTACTTCACTGTCAGTTACTATAGTAATTGATAGCTAACTAACACTGACAGCGGGTCGTATTTTAAAGTGGACAAGGTGGTACTTCACTGTCAGTTACTATAGTAAACTCACTCCCTCAGGTATAGGAACCCACAAACAAACTGGGCCAAGGGGAGCGTTCCCTTTAGCTCAATGCGTTTGTCAGGTTGACCGGCGCGTGGGAGACCCGGGTTCGACTCCCGCTCAGGACATGTGTAAGACCATACCCGTTACACTATCAATTACTGTAGTAACTGACAGTGAAGTACCACCTTGTCCACTTTAAAGTAACCCTGTCATGGTAGTTAGCTATCAATTACTGTAGTAACTGACAGTGAAGTACCACTTGTCCACTTAAAATACGACCCGCTGTCAGTGTTAGTTAGCTATCAATTACTATAGTAACTGACAGTGAAGTACCACCTTGTCCACTTTAAAATACGACCCGCTGTCAGTGTTAGTTAGCTATCAATTACTATAGTAACTGACAGTGAAGTACCACCTTGTCCACTTTAAAGTAGACCCGCTGTCAGTGGTAGTTAGCTATCAATTACTGATAGTAGTAACTGTACAGTGATAGTAGTACCACCTTGTCCACTTTAAAATACGACCCGCTGTCAGTGTTAGTTAGCTATCAATTACAATAGTAACTGACAGTGAAGTACCACCTTGTCCACTTTAAAGTACGAGCCGCTGTCGGTGTTAATTAACAGTTAATTAATGTAGTAACTGACAGTGAAGTACCACCTTGTCCACTTTAAAATACGACCCGCTGTCATTGTTAATTAACAGTTAATTAATGCAGTAACTACCAGTGAAGTACCACTGTATTAAACTGTACAAGAAGACCAGCTGTCAGTGTTTTTTTTTTTTTTTTTTGGAACTATTACCAACTTTTACTGTAATTTAGCTAGTGCTCAATACATTATTTACTAGTAACTACTGTTTAAAGCTCAACCAGCTGTAGTATGCAAATATTTTTTGGGGTTTATTGATGAACATTTTGTAAATTGTTAATGTGTTTCATATCTATTGTGGCTGTGAGCATAATAAAGAGGTGTCTCTTTGTATTAGATTGCCCAGTGTTTGATTTTTATCATAATCTGTATTATACACAATATTTGCAGTAATAAACTTCTTTCATAACAGTCTTTACCTTTGTTTGTGTAGCATCACAAATAGAACCACCAAGTACACATTAAGTATCACTAGAGGTACCCGTATAAGTACCACTAATTAGTACAAATGATGCCACCATAATCCCAATTATCATTCCACAAAAGTACCAGTAACTATCACTATAATTAATACTTAACTAGCCGGTAACTGTCACTTTAGTGACCAGTACTTGTGACTGTAAGTACCACTACAAGTACCACTGTAGTTACTAGTAAGTACCACTGGTACTAACACCAGAAGTACCAGTAAGTACCCCCGTAGTTACCTATTAACTAGTGGGCGCTATTTTAGTAACTGTCAATTAAGTACAGTAACTACCACTGTAGTTAATACTAAATATACTGGTAACTGTCACTTAGTTACCAGTACTTGTGACTCTAAGTACCACTACAAGTACCACTGTATTACAGTAACTACATGGTACTAACACCAGAATACAGTAAGTACCCCCGTAGTTACCTATTAACTAGCGGGCGGTACTTTAAAGTGTACCAGAAAATTAAAAGTCTGGTCATTAATAGAAATCACTATATTTTCTGTCTAGCCTCATGACATCATCACATTTTAGAACGTGATCGAAAGAAAAAACAGGTGAGAGAAGTTGGATTTGTAAATGATATGTGACCAATGAGCTCCTTTGTTTCATTTGCGTCACGGAAACTGATCTGATTGTCATAATGAATCAGAGAAGTGTGTATTCTGCCTCCCACGTAATAGTTCTGGTACACATTACAAGAAGAAATTTGAGGCAATGAGAATTCATTGCAACAGAAGCAGCCAAAGCTTCTTCTTAAGAGTAGTTTAAATTCTGCTATTTCATTACACGGATAGTCTTTAACAACTCAAGTTTTTGTACTAACCTCTTCTTTTGTCCACTTTGCATGTTACAGCTCAGTTGGCAAGAGGCAGAAGCTTAGTACAAATGTGTACTATTGTGCCAAACTAGAATATATCTGGATAGCGCTCTCATAACAAGGTCCTGGATTCAATTCCCAGGCAACTCAGGGTCATTTTATGTGGAGTTTGCATGTTCCCACTGTGTCTCGGTAAGTTTCCTCCGGGTACTCCGGTTTCCCCACCACTAAATACATGTCCATTGATGCCTCCCCAACCCCAGGACTCCCCTGCAAAAGAGATTCTGAATCTCAGTGGGATGTTTCTATGTGTTGCGGCAAATCAATTGAGTTTTTAGGAGCTAATGCTAATGATTATTGGAAAAAATACAGGGGACTGTCACTGCCCACTTCATACCGAATGCACACTGTGTACTTTAGCCAACTATGCATGCACAGACTTAAAGTGCATCTTTTAAGACCATAATTTGTGTTAACATTGTTTATTTGTATTCTTTATGAGTATATCTCACAAAAGCTGGCCAATAGAAAGTCCAGAACACCACATTTACCAGCGGAAATATCTTAATCAGGTAGCTATTAAGGAGTTTTGTGTGGAATCTTTAGTTTTTCTGTGTTTATTTAAAAATTCAAAACAAACAAAACAATATAAGAGAAGTAAAGCGAAAGGTAAGGTGTTGGCAATGGCAGGAACAACTCCAAACCTCTTCAAAACACACCAGACTAGCTCAGAAGTGTTTTGATAGTATCGGAACAGCACATCTCCCATTTATTTTCTTTCCTAAAATGTTTATGTTTTTATACTGCTAATTCCTGTTAGCTTAATGACACAGCTTTGAAAGTTGTGAAAAAGCCAATCTAAGATTATTGTGCTGAATAGATAAGGGACTTGGAATGTTTTAGGTAAGTGCTGTTAAAACTATATAGCTCTGTTCATTAACATTTTAACATGGTTCAAACTGAATTAACAGGCTAAGCACATTTAAAACTTTTATCTGGTTAAATTTTTGAAGTTGCTTTTGGTATATAATTCTACTACCGTATCAACTTACCTTCAGAGTTAGCCCCAGTAGCCCAGCAGAGCTCAAGCTAATACCTAAATCTTGCTCATATCTTGTCCCATCTCAGCGAGTCCCTGTTTTGTCCCTTGTGTGAGATATTTGAGTGAGCCTGAGCCTGAGTCATGCACTGCGCTCCTCTCAAGCGTACAAGTGTGCAGACTGTTCGAGCTGCTGCTGGCTCCGCAGAACTAGGACACATTTGACACACTTCATGAGCTAAGCTAACTGTGATATTACTGCAACTGAGAGGGAAAGACACAAATCACAAAGCTACAAACTCCAGGGTACGCACAGGATATCAAACCATTCACTGGGTTGTGTTGAGCTGATCCAGGGCTTACATGAATGATGCTAACTCAAGAATAAACAATGTGCTGTGTCTTTCCCCATGCACCCTTTATAATCAAGAACTTAAGCATTTACTAAATCCAATGCATCTGCAATAACAAAAACACAGACTTAATATACAGCTGTTTGGCGAATTACAAAGCCATTTTCAACTGGCTGTACTTAGCATCAGAAAAGAAGCAAATAAATAAGTTATAACATGCACTTAGGTGGTAGTGAAAGAAAGAAGTAGGTTTCCCTTTGGCACGTAACCAGTTGCATTCTTGGATAACTATTTTCCAAACAAAAAATGAAGCAGTCAGATCACATCCCAAAGAGTCATTTATTGACTCTCAAGGTTCTTAAAAAAAAACATTTTTAAACATATATATACACATATATATATATATATATATAAACTGTGGGTAGACGTCAAATGTTTTTTTTTTGTTTGTTTTGGGAAGAAAAACAGAATTTAAAGATATATCTTTTAGCTAAAAAATTTGACTTTAACGTTCTTTTGTGGGTTGACTATGAACATAAAATGTGTGTAAGGCTTTTTGTGTTCCAGAGCACTGATTCCCAACCAGGGGTACGCAGACCCCAGGGGGTACGCGATCATTTGGGATGATTGCATATTTAAAAGAAAGGTAAAATTCCAAGTATTGTAATGTCAAAAAGTTATTTGTACATTTAACATGTTAAGAGGCAATTGTTTGAGTTTGAATATATTAAAACAATAAAATGCAGTGGTTAAAATAGAAAATATATGAGTAAGATAAATTGCACCTAAAAAAACACATGACAAAAGGGACACTCCGTGTGTGAGATCATTATTAGGTGGAACTCAAGACGGAAAAAGGTTGGGAACCACTATTCTAGAAGAGCCTTTTTTTTGCTTGTTTCTGTTTTTTTACTTAAGATTATTCTAGCCTGATGCATCAGCCGGTTTCATTTCACTTTGTGGAAGCTGTCTGACATCGCATCATTGAGGTTCTATCACTTTTTTAAAAAATTGAATCAATCCCTGCTTTTTTGGTCATTTAGTCCTCCAGGAAGTAGAGCATAAATATTAGTCAGTATCAGTTATTGTTACCATTTATGTGGTAAACTTACATATTAAAAGGTATAATATCAAATTCTAAGTTAATATTTGACACAAGGTTAAAGAGGAGAACACATATCTGCTATCTCAATTCCAGTTGTTTTTTTTTTTAGAATTTTTAGAAACCATCTGCTGTCCTGCGATACCTGACCAAGTAGCTGGAGTGAAATGAAATTGAGTGAAGCATGAAAAGATGCTTTTGAATTTCTTGTCATATATGTTTAATATGTGTTCATAGTAAAGATGACATAAAACCTATAATTAAAGTGCACATAACAATTTTAATCAGAGGATAGGTTTTATTTTCTTGGAGTTATATTTTCAGTCCTAGAGAGATTTTTAGTCAACGTCACTTTCCGTCTCTTTTCTGTGCATGTGTTATGCAGAAAGAGCCCCTCTTCGTCCGCTTAGGTGGGGAAACTTCTTTGAATAAAACAACGACACAAGATGAGAGGTATGAACCGATATGACAGACATCTGTCTCCTGAAGCTTGTGACAGTGTTTTTCTCACCGTTTTTTACTCACCTGAATGTAACTTTTAAGGGTCATATGATCGAATTTTATTCACAAACGTTGATTTAGCAGCATAACTTTTTTTTTCACACTGTGATAAACTCCTGTAGTTAACTGACAACGGAGCTTTTTCAACTTGTTTCCACTATTTGTGTCTATGTGCGGCGGCTCTTTCTGCAGGTCGAGTGTACACGCATGTGTTGATAAATAAAAAATCTCTCTATAAGATTTGTCCAATTTACATCTCAATGACCAGATAAGAAATCATTCTCTGTCAACCATGTAGTATATAAAGGTTAAATAAATAGAAATGTTGAAACATGCCACTAAATGTGCACACTGCATTTGCAATGTATACATAACAAACCCTTGTGTAAATAACAATAATTTTTGCATGCAAAAGGTGTAACTTTGGCAACTTTTGTTCCCAGTTTATTGGGTCTAAATTTCATACTATGAGGTATCAGTTTTAAAACAAAACTAAATTGTGTATGTTAGTATTGTTGCCTTAGGTCAAACAACTCAGCACCAAAGAAACCTGCGTACCACAAGCAAGCAATCAAAAGACTGTTTCTGATTAATACCAAAATGTTTACGTTTTTTTGTCTTGTTTTTTTAATCAAAGCAGCACCAATTTAGACTTCTCGTAATATCACTAAACACATCCTATTTGCAGAAAGTCAAACATAGGGGGTCTTTACAGTCTCCTTTTATTGTTTCTTCTCTGAGTCTGACCACATGAAGCACTGACGCCTGCACTTGTGGATCCCTACTGTTTAATCAGCCACTTTCAGACTACTATTCTGCAAATCTCCCTCAGGTACAGGCTCAAGGAAGAAAAAAACACACTGCTCTTACTCAGCAGCAGACAGCCTCAAAGCCGTCTGGTCTGTAATAATAAGAAGTCCAGCTGGATTGTTCTGGGACAGCTGTTGTGTGTTTATTTCCAGGCAGAAGGGTGAAAAAAAAAGGACCAAGCCCAAAAGTCGGCCATATGTCTGAGGCCTGCACAGAGAGGAGGCCAAACAGGAAGTGACAGCAGGTCCTCCGGTCAGGGAGAGAGAAGACACACAGGAGTGCTTTGTGTTTTCAGCTTTGATAAAGAGGTTAGTGGAGGAGCATGCAGAGGGCCACCAGGGTCTGATAAAAGGAGTGTGGAGGAGCACGGACAAGCCCACAAGAGGTTCGATGAGTTTTGTTTGTGGTGTAAGGTTACAGTTTGAGAGTCACTTTAACTTCAACATAATACATTTTGCCCCACTGAAGAAAAAAACGACTAACTTTGGTTGGGTACCCCCTTTACACTTTTATGAGAATCATTTGATAAAAGAGCCTAATTTTGTAGCTACATATAATGTTTGAAATGCTTGATTTCTTTGGTGCAACAGAAAATATCAGGATTACTCACATTACAAGATTTGTCAATGAAATAAAACAACTTTGTTAATGTTTTTGAGGAGGAGCCAACATTTTAACAAGCTCACAAGAGTCTGTTTAAGGTATTATAATCCATTTAATTTTTTTTTTTCCACAAAGTAGCATAAAATACATAAGTTATGAAGACATACTGCTATTCTGCATCGGTGCAAACCAAAGCATAGAGAGGTAAACACACACACATTCTCACTTCTCCTTTCTGTGTCACACATTTGACATTTAGCTATGTGTCAGGACAAAGATCTTCTGCTCGAATGTGGCCTAAATAAGGACTGTTTTTTTCACATGTATCTATTTCATTTTGGTGGTGCATCTTATGTTGAAGTTCAAGTTATTGAGTGTCATGCAACTTTGAGTGTTAAACTTTACACACCAAGTATCAAAGTACCACTAGACCCAAGCTTGGACAATATCAGGCCTAAATCATATCTTGACTTGTTATCTTTCAAATGTAGACTAAAATGGGTCGCAAAAGACAGTAAAGTATGGATAAGGTAGTTAAAAGAATGATTAACCCAAATTAGAATAAAATCATTATTTGTCTCTATCCCACATTAAATTAAAGGTGGGATACTTAACTTTTTTATTTGCAAGTTAGTCATTTTCTTCTTTTCCACCAAAAACTATTAGAATTATAGCCCACTGTGACAAAATCAACTCGCTGTCTGCTTTTTCAAACACTAAAGCATCTAATTTTCAAAAATAGCCAAAAGCAGTGCTCCGATTGGCTGTGCTTGGGTGGTCCATTCTAGTTATACTTTGATGTCTGTAAAAAAAAAATGTCTTAAGCCGTAATTGCATGTGCTAAAGGATTTGTGAAAGCTATGAAGTAGTTGGGCAGATATAAATACCTGTTAAAAGGGTGGGTAGTTCTTTTATTATCATCATTATGTCACCCATTATGTCTGGATACTTGTCAGTGTTTTTTATTCAGTGCAGTGTGTTTTGTCTATGTCCTCACTGAATCACATATTAGTAGACAATCATGGAGTGTGAGGTATGACTGAAAGGCCTATGTGCCGTCAGGTCACAGACACAACATTTGTCTCTGAATAGAACCTGTTGCTACTCAGACTATGCAGAGAATGCTGAGAAGATTAGCACTGGGCTACTTGAGTTAATGTGAAAAATGAGAAGACACACACCTAGTGAAGCACTGATATCTGTGAGATTAGCTCACGTTTCAGCTTTGAGACTACTTGCATCACAAATGTACAGGCTATGACGTAAATACCTTCTGTCTATTACAATCTAAGAAGAAAAACAAACACAGAGTCATACTAAACTTTTATATATCAGTTTATTTGTGTGTACACAATACACTTCTCTTTGGAATAAAAACTACATCTTATGCATATCATATGAAGATTCATGATTCACAGAGACACTTTGTAAACATGCAGCCAAAAAGTTTTGAAAGGGAGGTGGTAAAACTCAACAAAAGTCCAGCTTTAAGGAATCCCTGTGTGCCATGCCCATGATGAATACAGAAAAGATAACTCTGTTGGAAATAAATAGTCATTTACTACAGATATAGTGTGTCCTGAACACCTCCCAGTCTGACCTCACATACCTCTGAAGCACTGCTCCATGTTTCAGTGAAAGGCTGTGCTATGGAAATAACCTTCATAGAGATAAAGCAAAAATAATAGAGATGGATGAAGTGAAGGAGAATGTGTGTCTATCAGAGCAGAGAGCGTCTTCAGCCTCCTCTTCTTGTTTTGATGGGAAACGAGCTGATGGAGCAGACTGGGAGGTGAAACTGCTGGAAACTGTCATCCAGAGATAGGAAATCATCAAGCACAGGATTTATGTACAATATAATCTTCTGGTGTGTTTTTTTCTGTTCATCTTTGGCCACAAGCCAGAGAATGTCATGTTGACAGTGAGTCAATATTGGTTTTGGTAATTAATGACACTGTGTTGAGTTTACCTGTAAATCTGACCCATTTAAATGATTAATACAAAGAGGGCAAACTGGCCGTGCATGGCTCTGTGTATATCCTGCAGGTGCTCCCAAAAGCAGCCCAACAGTAACATAATGAGATGAATCTCTGTGGAGTTAAATCTATAAGCCTAGTTTCATTTCCTCTGTCCAGTTCAGTGCATTAACAGCCCCACAGGGGTGCTTTGCATGTTTGTTCCAACGCCTGCGTTTAAGAAGTAAAAAAAGTAACATACATGCTAAACTGGGACAGTTCCAAATGAGGTACTCACGGTTCACTTCACTCACACACAACTGTTTCCAGTCTGAAAAGTCATAGCTTAGTGGTTTTCCATTTCAGTTTAGATATTTGTTCAAAGAATTGTCAAGGACATTTATCAGTGTTGACCGTCATGACAAACAAATACTAGAAAATATGTGCCTTTGTGAGGTTCAGAAGAGCTGGTTCTATGTTATTTTATTACAATGGTTCAGTCACTATCAGACAAAATAGCAGTCTACCCAAACAACTTTGCTGGTTTTTCTCTCGACATCCACTCAATACTTCCATAGGATTTATAAATATAAAATGTGATAGTAAATAACTGAGTCTCTTGAGTCTCTTTGGATTTAAAAAGCGCGAGTGAAGAAAGGTAACCTTGTACCATGGAGTGCAATTTTCTTGAAGCAAGTTGAACCCTCATAGTAATGTTCAATACATTTGCATGGCTGTAATGCACAACATGTCCTTGTAATATTGTGCGTAGACAGTCAGAGATGATTCTTGCTTTTTATTTGTGCAGATTATGCACTCCCTGACAAAATTAAACAGTTGACTCTTTGGGTCCCTCACGAGCAGCATTCTTACATCCATAAAGCCATTTAATGACTCGAGCATTTCTCTCGATGATGGACACTCCCGTTGGAAGAGTCTCCACCAGCTCTTCCTCAAACAATCCATCTCCTGAGTGGCGGGAAAATTCACTGGGCTCCGAGCCACCACAGCCGTCCTCCACCACGCTCCGCAGGGCCAGTGACAGCGTGTCTATGGAGCTGGCACCAGACAGGAAGTTCTCTCTTCCTAGACACTCAATCATGTCAATATCCAGGCCACAAAAGGCAAAGAAATGCTCCTGCTCTAACAGTGCCACCGAGCTGCGGATCTGGAGGTCTGATTTGGAACGACGCAAGTCTCCCAGCTGCCTTCTGTGCACTGGTGGAGACGCTCGTTTCCATGGATCATTCTCATCTTGGTTACTCGAATGGTTGCCATTAGAAACATTGTCATTAGTACTATTTATAACATCTGTCTTTTCAAATGAGCTTACACCTGGGCTTGGCAGTGATCCAGGAGAGCGATCATGGTCCATTTTGCTAGATCTTCTACTTTCTAGGCCGCTATCTGGAGTGTCTTTTTCATTGGTCCATGACATGCGGGAATCTCCATCACGGGAAGGTGCTCTCTCCTCACCAATTACCATCTTTTGGATTCTACTGTCTCCTCCACTGCTTTTCTCTCTCATAGATCCTTGGAAGAGGCGTCGGACAAACTGTAGCCCTTTATTTCAGAGTTATTGTTCTCTCCTGGTTCGGGACTAGTTGGGCTTTTGCATTCTTTCTTCTGCCTGTAGATAACAAGTGAGTCTGGCCTCAGCATGCGTTTGCCTGTACTTCTTCTCAGCACCGGTGCACTATGTGGCGCCACCAGGTTGTGAATGGCAGGGGTTCTAGGACTGGGTGGTAAGACCTTGTTAACATTGCTCCTGTTGTTTGCTTCAACATCAACAGAAGTCCGGTTGTTCTCTTTTCTGGAGTCGTCATTTTCATTCTCATCTCTGGAAGCAGCCGAGTCTGACAGGGTGGAGAAGGCTGTGTTGGAGGAGCGGCGTGGGGGGAGGTGAGGTGTTATGTTCCCAGGGCTAACCCCTGCTCTTCGGGGTGGTGGGTTGCACATGGAATCAAGGCAGGCTCCTGTTTGGTGTTGATTACCTGCTGGCTTTTGACATACTTAGCTTTGTCTGCCTCGAGCCTCTCTACGGCGCTGATGGAACGCCCGTGGCCTCCTCCGTCTATCTGTCTGCGCAGATAGTCCGGGCCCTTGTTGAGCAGCCTCAGAGGGGAAGGGGAGCCGATTGGTGTTAACGGCTTCATGCTAATTTACAAAGCAAAATCAGAGGTGATGCGTTGCTTCTGGTGTTCCCCAGGGCAACGTACTTGGTCCACTTCAAAAGTTAACAGAGTAGTAAACTCCAGCCACTCATTGCATGTTCTCACAGATTTTTCTCAAAGAGTAATGGATAAGTAGCAATTCAGAAGACCACAGGCAGACAGTTTGTTGTAAAAACTTCCCAAGATAGCTTACAGTGTCTTTGTTGGGCAAACCTAGTCTGCAGGCAAATTGATATCTCTATCCAGTATTTAGACAAGCACTTGACTAAGCAGGGAAGGCACAGGGAAGTCCTTTTTTGTCGCCAAGAGCTCTCCCAAATGAGACGCTCCTAGCCCACAGTGCTTCAAAAATAGCAGGCAGGGTGCGCTTTGAAAGGGTTACTTTTCCACCCCCGCCGGCACCCGTCAATGTTGGTTTTGTGGCGACAACTTCTCCTCAAAAATGAGATATAATGGCTTCAAATATTTGCCTTTCACTGAGGTTTTTGTTTGACAGCCGTCGTGGTCGAGCAGACTTGAGGGTGGCCGGCTCCAGAGCACTTGATATGCTGAAGGACAGATGGCCAGATGTAGATCTCGTCCTTGTCCTCACCTCACCTGCCTGAACCCTGGGGAGAGAAACAAAAAGAGAAAAAGGGTTTAGTTGGAGGGGCAAGTCTCCTGGGCAGACGACAGAGAGCAGATGGTGCAAGAAAAGTGTCCCTAAAGCTCAGCTCATATTATGCTTATTTAAAGCTGGAAGGAGCAGCACAGTTGAGAGCAGTGAAGCAATGGCAAGACTAATATGAATAAGCATTTAATGAGCCCTGACTTCACATAAATAATAAATGCAGTGTGCATTAGCTAACATGCTAATTACCACTGAGGAAATGGTTAGATCCAGTCAGCAATAGTACAGGCTATATTTAGAGACATTAATGGCGTTTATATTAAAGGTTGCAATCTTCCTTCATGACTATATGCAACAGATCAGCCATAAACTTGCACTAACAGCTATCAGCTAAGATAATAGCATTGTCAGTTTGATAAAAAGGCCAAGGTCTATGCTTCCACAGCGACAAAAACTGTAATCTTAACCATGCTAAAACATTCATATCACAATGAACTACAGGCATGCTGACATCAAAACACTTAACATCGGATATACTTATCATTGTGAACTCTATTTCAAAGTATATTTCTTATTCATGACGCTTTAAAGTACTCCATATGTTAAATACAGTACATGTATGCTACACAACAGTTTAAGAAGTAAAAGCAGAGGCGGAGACCTATATCGGGAACAGCACAACCCAAACAGTATTTATAGTTTGAAAACATCCCACCAGCCTACTCATATGTCTATGTGCGAGTATATACATGTGCAGCAGCCATACAGTATATTCCAGCTCTATTTCTACCGCTAAGCCTGTGAGCATGTCCATGTGTCAGCAACAGGCAATAAGAGGCTTCCCTGTAAATGAAAGACTAACTCTATGCACGGCCAGGCTGCAGATTCCCATGGCTTATCTTGAGCTTTTTATATGAACCAGGAAGACAGGTACGTGCTTAGTTGTGCAAAGACAATATAAAACACGGGAGTATTTGTGGCGCCTAAATTTATGTTCCTCTATTTAAAATGTATGAAGCAAGACTTAGGAGAAATAAAGGCTTCCGTGCAGTAGGAGGGTGTTATATTTTAGGTAGAGCCTTCCTCCGGGCATGCAGCTCCTATTGTCAAGTGTTATTTTAGCCTTTCCGTTGAGAAAGGTAGAACAATAAGCAGCCACCTTCGGCAGGAAAATGGATCTATGCATCATCTTGCAGGACACAATATGTGGTATAAAGAGTCAATGCAAACATGTACATTTTAGAAGTGGTTTCTTATGTTATATAATGAGAAGTAATAGTGACTGAGTTGAGATAGGCAACAGGCTGACCCCTAAGAGGCATTTAGGATTAGGAAAATTCTACAGCTACACAAAGAGTCAAGCAACAGAACCTACCATACAAAAACTAATAGTAGGTCAGAACAATTTGGGAAACATAGCTGCATTTTTCTTGTATTATGAATTGTATTGTGAATTGACAAAATAACTTAAATAGTTTTAACTGGCTATATTGCTATTTCAGTCAGAATAAGAAAATACTTTTGTTAAAACTTTTGTTTGTGAAAAAAACTTAAGTAGGCTACTTAAAAAGCCGCAATCTTTGCAGTTCTTGTCGATAGAAATTGAGATTTTTTATTTTTACATTTTGTTGTATAATATCAATGTTTTCTCTGGAGACTGGGCTGATTTATAGCTTTGAGACATTTTTAAGACCTCAAAACAAAACAAAATTAAGACCTTGTAGTGAGTTGTGACCTGTAGTATAATGCTGCTTCTTTTCCAAAGGGATTCTTCAAATCTTATTTTAACCATTATCAACATAACAGTAGAAGTAACTCACCAATTGTGTTATACTACTGAAAATATTTTTATGAATTTTCGGACAAAGCTGCAACAGTGTCAAATAGTTTGGAAAATCTAACAGAAATTACTGTATTTAAAATCTATAAAAATCTATAACAGCAAATTTAAGACTTTTTAAGATCCTGCAGAAACCTTGCTTATTAATGGATAATAATGTCTAATGCACAAGTGGGCACATAAGTAGGTGTGACTTTACGTAACTCTACCTTCATCATTCCTCATTGGGAACATCCGTCACAGAGAACAACGCTATAATTTTACTGAGAAAAGCAGTTGGAGGCAACAGGCTGCCAGTGCACTTTTCCAGATGTCTGGCAGTAAAGGGCCAGGAAAGCCTGCCATTGTTATGGAAGAGTTCTGGGAAAACATCTCCCAACAGGTGTAGGGGGGGCATGGATTGATGCGGTCATCAAAGGAGAAAAATGGGCAGAAAACGAGGAGGATGTGGTGCTATATGTTAGGGCTGCTGCGGTTGAGGTATTTATTAGACACCTCTCTTCCGGAGCAATCTGTCTTCCATGTGATTTGGAAGTGCAGCGGTGGCAGGCTAATGCTATTGAAGCGTTAAAGGATTATCGCCACAAGAGCCTAAACAAAGTCACTAATCCTGACGCTTGGCTTTGCATAGAAGGGAATGAGGGTAATGTCTTCGAATTCATATCAGCACAAAGACTATAGGGCCCGTATCAGAGGTGCATTATAAGCTAATCCCTAATGACCTAGCTGCTACCCTGGAAATCCACACACTTGCACATCCCTGTGTGGCCTAATTACAAAGTCCCTGTTTTTTTCTAAGGTTTTCCTCTTCAGTGACCAAGATATTTGTGTAATTTGACGAAAAGCTATTGCTAATGGGTTTTTACAAACCTTATTAATATAGTGACGTCAGTGCAACAAAATGATATGTTTCCTGATAAGAAACTAAAATGGCCGACATTTTCGAATATGTTTCAGTGTACTTATAGATGTATTTTGACTGACTGAATCATGCATGTTTTAATAATCCTGCATGATCCTGTAATATGAGGCTCAAGAAAGCCTTAGTCAACTAAAAAGATGCTGATTGATTAGTCAACTAAAAAGGAGTCGTAGAAAAAGCTAGTGGCAAAAAATCTCTTTGATCTGACCATGACTCTGACTCAAGCTGTGCTCAAAAAGACTGAAACTGCAATAGAGTTTGTGCAAAAACAAGTTATAGAGTAGGAAACCACATGCTGATAAACTTAATAATTCACACCCAAATCTTCAGCTAACTCACTCCTTTCTGTTGATTTTCTATAAATTCATATCTAAAAGAAATGATTTGTTGGCCGACTAAGACATCGTTGATCAATTAATGATCTACTTGAGTGATCAGAAAATTTCTGAGACTTTGTCATAATCTCAACTGGACAAAACAAAAAAGACAGTAACTTAATCTTTACTACGTACATTGTAATATAAATCTGTTCTATTACATTTGAGGTGGCAGTTTGAGTAAGCGGGTTTGCTCAAACATCTGTGAATGCAAGAAATCACAACTTTGGGATGTTTTTGATGAGGTAATTGACAAAAAAGAAATTACATTGTTATTTTTTTGTTATATCTTGATTACGATTCAGTCAATTTTATTCCAAACCAAGCCAGCATGCCTTTAAATGTGTTACAGTATTGGAAGTTTAATGATCAGAAAAATGCAGTGGACTAGACATAGTCTTGATCACGCTACCAATTGATTAGTCTACTAAAAGTAAAACCAGCATGATCAACAAAAACAGCCTTTTTACAATAAACTATATACTCAATATTAATTTTGCATATCTTTAAGACAACATACACAATATTATCTAAAATTCCATATACTGCACACCTTTAAACACGGCTAAAAACCAACTCAAGTCAATTTAACATAATAGAGGAAATTGAACACCTGATGTCTCCTTGTTTGCCCTGCTCTAACCTTTCACCTGCTCACCACTCCACAACCCCATTGACTTGGGATTAGCAAAGGAACAATGACCATCGTGAGGCCCTTTGACAATAATGAGCCAAATCATTAGCCAGCACCTTCTCCTGTGATGTAAAGAGCAGGGTATCTCCAGAGTGAGGGACTTCACTGTAGGCTGTCATTGACCTCTACCTTTTCCATTGCTCTTGTTTCTGATCTGCTCCTCCTCTCCTTTCATTTAAGCCTCTCTCTTTCTCTTTCCCACATTTGATCTGTGCTTGTCTGCTCTTTCTGCCACAGGGGCTCTTCACCCTTTCATTTTACTACCTTCCTGTATACGCCCTTTACATTGCCCTTCCCCCTTACACAACTTCCCTATTCTATAGATTTGGTTTGTGTGTAGTTAGTGCATAATAACATAGTTGCAAAATCCATCTGCGCTTATAAAGTTCTAGCCTCAAAACAGCTTCCGGTGAAGATACATAAATAAAACAATCCTATTTTTTGCCCATTTAGAAGCAAAAAAAAGCACTTTATTTGAGTGTTGTGTTGACGCTGCTAGCCATAAAAAGTGTGGAAGACATACTGAAGAAAGAAATTGTTAAGCAAATGGCAGTAGTTAACTTAATCATGTCAAAACTGTAGCAGACTTGGTTGACTTAAGATATTTGACTCAAGAGTGAAGCGATGTTGACAAAAGGATTCAAAACTAAAAGATATAATGTATATGATCAGCTCCCCATAGCTGAAACCCATTTTGCAGACGTTTGTTGAAGTTTTGCAATTACAAATATTAACACAGACAGTAAATAATGTGTTATATTTGTATGAAAAAGACTAAATGCGATGAAGTAATATTTCAGTCCATGATCTAAGCCAAACTCAGTCTATGTCTTCTTTCTGCAGAGATTCATTTTTGTGATAGATCGATATACAGTCTTTTTTGACTTAAAACTATCTTTAAAATGGATTAGGTCTGTGCAATATTGTGTGGAAAAAAAATTATAATTTCAATTCAAATCTGCTTTTTTGTTTAAACTGTCACATTGTGAGTTACATCTCTCTATTTAATGCAGCTGTTTGTTTGAATACACACTGCTTTTTCCCTCCTGTTTCTATGATTGGTCGGTCTTTGCAGTGCTTTTGAGGTAACCCAGAACACAGTAAAGCTTTCTGAAGAAGCAAATCATGTTATTTATCTCACAACAAGAAAAAACAGACAGTCTACAAGAATCACGGTAAAATTGAAAACATAAGCTGGCTCCGGGAGATTATTTTTTTCCATATATCTCCCAGCCTTAGGTCTTTCTAGGACAAAATTATGTTTTGCGTCACATCGCTTGACACAAAACTACACTTGTACAAAAGATGACAACCCTCATTATTTCTAATCTGTCTTACATGTTTATGGTAAAACAAGATTGTGGGTTAGTCTGGCAATTTGAATTATGTAATTTGGAGAAAATTGTAAGACTTGGCCCAACATATCCCCCCAAAAACATCTCAGAGATTATTGGTCATCAATTTATTAAAAGTAAGAAAAAAAAACACAGGAGGCCTACTGGCATCGGCCAAGAAAAAACACATTGATTTATGTTGATTACTGAGTTATTCGTCGACTAATTTAGTAATCAAATATTCGTTAACAGGTGAATAGAGGGGTCCAAAGCATACCATGTGCTAAGAAAATAAGTTTATGATTCAGATTAGAACTGTTGTCGACCAAAGAAATTCTTGATTGACTCACTGATTAATCAACTAAAGGGTAAAAATTATTATTGAAAATTATCTAAACATTTGAACATCTGACTCTAATATATTAACTGCCATATAAACCCAATGATTTGCTCTCAAATTTTTAGCTAACCCACTTTGTTTTTCTGCTGTTTTATATAAATTCTTATAATCTAAAAAACTAATTTTGGTTCACTAAGACTCTATCAAGCGAGGAATCGACAAAACGAATAAATACCTACAACTCTGATTCACTATTAATCAAAATTACCGGAAATATCCATGCAATTAGCAAAGGTATTGTTAGATGAATCTCTAAAAACAGCATTAACCAACTATTTGACTTAGCAACTAAAGAAAACTGTGACTAAATGTGGCCTAAATTAAGTTTGAACCATGTGCTAAACAAGGCAAGAATACTACAAAATCAAAGCATAGTTCCATTAGGTGCTGAGTCTGCATTCAAAATAACTCCAAACCCACATGTGCACCAAAGAGCACACTCATGTAAGCACTTATCGCTCAAGGCAGTCCATGCTAGTAGATTTTTGACATAAGAAGCCATGCATGTTCTATTCAAAGCAGTTGTCCATGTGCCGCCTGTAACATTTCCCATGTCTTGTTTTCTCTAATGCCCATGTTGCGTCCACGTCTGTCCTCCTTCTGAAGCGGAAGACCCGGCCTGCGGGGGATGCTTAGCCATGCACCCCCATGAACTCAAGAGGAACCAGATGTTTGTCATGCTACATCAAGACATTGGATTCACCCTGACACAGGCCTGTCAAAGGAGAGGACTGTGAGCTTTTCATCAACAACATTGTTTGGGTTGCTTGTGTCTCACCTCCCTGGTAGTACAAGTTCTTTGGATTTACACAAAAAAAAAGAAAATGCATCTACAAAAAGGGGCAATGACTTGACTATGAAATGAAAGTCAATTTAAGAAAACATTTACAATATGCCAGATTACAAGGTTAATGCAGAATTTTACTTTTCATGACCTTGTTTAAACATACAGCTTTTCAATCCACTATCAGCTCGTTTGGACAAAATATAAATATTTCTTTGGCTTTCTAGACATAAAAAATGAAAATGTTAAATAAAAAATTACAATATGCTACAATATACAATATACTTTAAAGTTTTGTAAATTTTATACCAGTTTCAAAAGAGCAAAGTTATTCAGTTTAGTATACTAGAGCCTATTTCAAAACAAACAAACAGACAAACCTGTGTCAAATTTATTTGGTATTCAAATCATTTCTAAATTCCCCAAACTTTTCCAGGACATGGAGATTACAACAGAATATTCCATACTTTTTCAGATCTTGTATGCTGTACGAATCTGGGATTATAGCTAAACTCAGCTGTTTATTAAAGTTGTCTACAAAAAAATATATAGTTATGATGAATTTAAGATTTTGATTTGGAATTGAAGTTCTAAATTATGGTCAAAAACTGTTAATCTATTATTCCACATGTTAAATTATTGTAATATTGCTACTTTACAGGAGCTTCATATAAAAAAGATTTCATATTAATGTCAAAAGTCCATAGAAATACAAGTTGGCTTATTATAGTTTTTTTAAATTTTAATAACCCCAGTATTTTATTGTTAGTTAGAATGTTTAAACATAAAATTGTAAATTACCTAATCTTTGTTTAGGGTGACCAGATGTCCCTATTTCCCCAGGACAGTCCCTATTTGAGCTCTGTGTCATAGCAAGTGTATCCGAAATGTATTTTGATACCCAGCAGCAGAAGTAAATTTGGTAATGTATTGTTGTTTCATTAATCCAAAATGAGAAAAAGACTGGCAGAAGTCTCTCAGAATCACAAGTTAAGTTGTAAAAGAGATGTGAATGAGGTATATTCAGCCTTTCCACTATTTTATTCTTACTTTCAACACCTTTGTTATACAATTTAATTTGATTTGTTTTACTTGTTTCTGTCAAGTAACCCTGTTTATCATGAACATTTGAAGGCCATATCTAATGAAAAATAAAACAGCTGGCCTCGATTGTGAAGGCTAAAGGAAATTTGAGATGAAATGCGCATTGGGTTAAACAGATAAGAAGTTGATAAATTCTCCAGAAGCACCTTTGAAGCTACTTTGGAATGCATTCAGCACACTTTCCTGTCAAATCCATCTTTGCACAAAAAGCATCTGCTGCAGACCAAAAAACCAACATGTCATTGTCATCACACATTGCCAACCTTCTGTAAGCTAACATCTGGTGAACAAAAACAAAACCTGTGCACACTTTAGCTTCATTTAGCTTCAATGCTAATTTCAGTCACTAATGAGTTTGCATTCATGACCAGTTTGGATATTAACTAGGCTTTTCATGCTGTGACTAGGCTAGTTCCTGTTGCCTATGTGGATAGTTTCTTCTCGTTCCATTCATTCCTTATGAATTATTTAATATTTAAAAATCACAAAGCAGAGAGTAGATTTCAACTAGAATCATTGTAGCGAGTTCAAACCTTCCCATTCAAGGTAAATACTTCACTAGGGATTGCCTATGCTTTACAAAAGGGTGTATTTTTGGCGCAATGCTAAATGCTAACAAATACATTACCCTAAATATAAAGCAGACAACTTAATACAAAATAATAAAATAAAATAATAATAATAATAACATTGAATGCCAGGCTTAATGTTTTTGTAAAAAGTTTGTAGAGTTATTTTATTATATGTATTATATTATTTTACATTATGAATTAAACTAAATTTAGGTTATCATTAGCTTTGAGCCACAAACTGATCGGAACTAGCCTAGCCTCTGCAGTGCTGCCAGATTTCAGAGAGCAACAAGCAACTAAGTCTTTGAAAACAAAACAAGCGACCTCAGCCCTTCAAAAAGCTTCTAAAATAATCAGTAATAGGGTTAGGGTTACTAACTGTATTTGTATCGTTATAAAGAATTTAAAACATGAAAATGTGCTAAAAGACTGTATTTTAATGTCAATGCTAGGCCTGTAGTCGACCAAAGAAATTCTTGGTCGACCAAAGAGATGTTCCGTCGACTGATTAATCGACTAAACAGAAGGCACAACAAAATCTCTGAAGCTAATAATATTTCTGATCTGATAATTTATCTAACCCAAGCTATGCTTAAAAAGACTAAATATGTTCTGTGAGTTCATCTAAAAACAACAATTTATACTGAAAATTATAAGAAACAGTGTGTTTTTGTCAAAAAAGGCAAAAGGCTAGCTAATCTTTAGCAGATTCACAACTTTTATGTTCATGTTCAATACAACTCTTATATAACCTAACTAAAAGAATGGGTCAACTAATGAAAATTTTGGGTCGACTAAGACTCCATCGACCGATTAATCAACAAAACGTCTAAAGACTACAACATTTGTCAATACTGGGTATATTTTTTTGAATCAGCTAAAAAAAAACCTGAAATCACCTCTTTTATATATTACGATAATTCTGCCAGGTCAGAGCAAGCCAAAAAAAAACCAACTACGAAAACAAAAAAAAAGACAATCCAAAAAGACATGCAACAAGTGCAACTTTTCCAAAATGAACACAACCCAAAAGTCGCTTTCCATTAAGAAAGAAACTCCAAACGTCAGCTAATTGACAGTTTATAGGGCTGGAGAACTTACGAAAAGACAAATCTAGGCTAGGAGCGGTGTTAAGAGGAACAAGTCTAAAGAGAAGGACAATTTCATAAAAAAAAAAAAAGAAAAAGAAAAAAGATCTTCAAAACAAGTTCCCAGTCAAAGAGCAGACCAAGAGGGACACCACAGAAAGCTCCACTTATTTTTTTTTTTGAACAACATTGAATGGAATGAACACACCAGAGCAATTTGTCTTTCTCCGCAGTAAATGACCACAGAAATAGGTCTTTTTTAGATTTTTTTTTTCTTCCTGTTAAGAGTGGCAGACTATAGGCCTTCTGGTTTTTTTTGCTGCCTGTCTGTCTACCTCTTGAATCGTATCAGTGGAAGCGACAATGAAAGGATGTGGAAAAAAAAATTAAAAACGTCACGGAGTGAAAATCGTTTATAAACTTATAAGGGAGGGAGTGATTGTATAAATAACAACACAGTGACAATAAACGTACCGAGCCAGAAAATACAAAGAAAAGTCAGACAGGCAATTGTAAATCCTGCAGCCTGGAGCATTATTAGCGACTTGATATACAGTTTGAAGCTAAAAAATATGGCTTAGGACAACTTAAGGGGCCCCGACCTGAAAGACCTCCACCCAAAACAATAAAATAATGAGATAAAGGTCCTAACTCATGTCTGGTATCTCTTTTGTCATTGAAAACAAGCGATAGCAGTAGCTAGCTTTGCATTTCAGTCGTAAACTTAAAGTTGAGACGTGACAGTGATAAGATAAGTTTCCGCTACTAAGCTGAATTTTACTTAAAGGTGTTAGAATTTTGCTTCAAAAATTTGAAACAAAATGAAATAAATAATTTTCAACTTCCTTCATTAGCCCATATGTTTTGCTCACTTATCACATTCTGAGCCTCTGAACTGTTCACAACAACGTCTTTTAGTCTTTTTTCAGCGGCAAATTGTCACTGCCCACTTTGTACTGGATGGACACTTTGTACCTTTAGCTTTACTTCTCTTTCCTTGATTTATTCATTTTGAAATTTTACAGAAAAAAATAAACGGTTAAACACAAACCCGCTATACAAATTTCCAAGCAAAGGATTGTAAAATGAGATTATTACTTGTTCACAGTTGTAAATACTCGATAAGCTAGTTCCAGCTGCTAACTGTTAGCTTAAAATTACAATAAATAACTAAAGCGTTGGGCTTTCTACTGGAAAGACACTGCGGAGACACATTAATAAATACAGATAAACAATATTAACTGTACACTTACAAAAATGATTTTAAACGTACATTTGCTTTGTGCATAGGTAGTTATCTAAAGGTACTAAGTGTGCATTTGGTACAAAGTAGGTAATGACTGTTAGCCACCAATGCTAAAAACAACAACAACAACAACTCACAAACTTTGATTTTGGTGCACAAACAACAAGACAAAGACAGTACAGTGCGGACATATTTTCAAATGAGTACGCATACTTACAAGAAATCTGTGCTAAGGGGAAAGTGATTTTAAAAGTGCACTGTATAACTTTCTGCAGGTGAAAATTTAAATACACAATTTAGTAAAAAATAGAAGGTTAAAACATACATTGGAACATTCTGAATGGGTATAAATAAGTTTTATGTCATAATTAAAAAAAATACAACTAGGAGAACGGTTTTTCTATGTAAACATACAAGAAGTGGTCCGCCTCTAGGCCAAATAATGGTCTAGCAACAAAGAAATCTGACAAAACTTGTTTATATTCAAGTCAATTTTTGCTCAAAAAGTTACACAGTGTACCTTAAGTTCTTTTACAGCATAGTGCCAGTTTTTTCTTCTTAAGAGTTATACAAAACTACTTCAGGGCGTTCACGGCAGGCCTCATTCACGATAACTTTGCATGTTTATTCTAACTGTAATCAACAGACGTGGTTTTTATGCAAAGTGACGAAGGTTTGCTGCTGATAACAAGTTCACTGGCCTATAAAGTTCATGACTCAGTGTTTACCTTTTCAAACAGCGGTTTTCAAGCAGCTAAAAGGACCTATGGAACTTGAACTGGCTGTAGAGATTGCTAGAGATATACATCGTTTGGGCACATCTTATATAACAGTTTGCAGGTGCATTAAGTCGATATGTGCGGTGAAAATCCTTAGAAGCAGCACCTGGGTAAACCTGAGTTGGAATGTTAAGCTGCTGATGTGATGCGAGCTGATGCCTGGACTAATGTGTCTCAAACATTTGCGTAGCTGACAGTATGCTGCTAAACACTCTTATTCCTGTTGTTGATTTGGGTTTGAATATGAATGGTGCTGTCATACTATGGTAGCTATTTATCACACAGAGGTGAATGTGAGAACAGGTTTTACCGGACCTGGCATCAGTGGATGTAATAGGATAATAAATATTTTTAATTTAATGCCTAATTTGTGGATAGTTAAGTGTTGAAATCCACAAAATGCTTTAACATACAGTATTTGATAGCCTGCGCTAGTACTACTATGCAGACGTAAGATGAGTTTATCTTACACAAAACTGCATACAAAAATATTATTAGCCTTTTTTATTGTGGGACTGAATAATAAGACAATAAAAATATAATCGGGATTTCTTATAACCTTTTTAAAGTTGGATAGCTAACTTTTTTGTTGTAAATAAGTACATTTTGTCTTTTCCACCAAAACGTCTATGATAAATGCAGCACTTTGTAAAAAAAAGGAGCCCACAGAGTACTCTCTAAATCAAATAATAAAGAAATTTAGTTTCAATCAGCAGCAGAATGCTTGGGTGGTCCTCTCCAGTTTCACTTTAAAAAAGAAAAAAGAAGATTTTAAGTCAAAATTGCAACCAAAACCTAATACATATTGATATTAACACCATGCTGAAGCATTTATGAGAGAAAGTTGTCAGATTTAAAACCTAAATTGTTTTTGCAGAGTGAAAATCACCTACAGCTTTAAAATTCACTATTTCTCTGCTTTTGTATTCAAATATAGTGTGTTATTTGCCTAATAAATAACAGTTACATCGTTCTTTCTGACCCATTTCTAGTATGTACACTGAGTTTTAGTATTTTTTCCCATACTTTGGTATCAGTCAGTATCATCAAGTATCGGCTATTTCATTGGTATTAAAATGAAATAGCTGAATTGGTGGCTGTCTATTTTAGCTCCATGGAAATTGCTATAAACTAGGGCTGCAACAGGTTAATCGCCAACTACTTTTTACTTTTAGTAATCAATAACCTTTCTTTAGGTTCTAAAAATGCCATGAGCTGTGGAAAAGCTTCAGATGAAACAGAAATTACATAAAGATTGGGTAAATAGGGTTATTAATGTAAAAACTAGTCTGCCTTACCCTGTTGTCAAATTTAAAACTAAAAAATAGTCTTGATTCTTGATATTATTAAGATACCACAATGATAATTAATGCTCTTTTAACATCAAATTTGTAAACAGTAGACTGAGATTCAAAATACAAATACTTTCTTTTTAAGCATTTGGTTTTAAAAACTTTGATAAAGCTCAGGATTATTCTAAAACTCCTCAGAAAATATAAATTTTTTTTCCTGTTAATGTTACTTTTGAAGTGTCGATACTTGTTCAAATGAAGATCTAGTTTCAATACCAGTTTTAGTACTGATTATTATCTGATTTTCGAAACTTTTGACAACCCATAATGTTCTCAAGGAGCATTACTTTATATCAAATTTGGCAAAAATCTTGTGTTCAAATTGTTCTAAACAACTAATCAATTATTCGAAAGAATAATCACCTAAACTAACTGATTACAAAAATAATTAGTTGCAGCCCTACTATAAAATGTTTTCTTGTCGTAGCTTAACAAAACTTTCACAATAAAGATTAGATTAAATTCAACATGACCTACTTTTTCTGTAAAAAAGTAAAACTATCTAATCAGTTTACTTTTTATTCATCATTTTGCTCATTCATCATGGGGTAACGGATTTTCTCCCATCATATCTGCCCCTATAGAGCCTTTATCTTGTCCTGTCCAGAAGCTTTAGTAAGGGCACCTGACTGATGTGTGAACTCTTATTAAACTCTCAGCTGGTGCCAGTGCAGTGAAAGAGCGCTCTGTCTGGACCGCTGCCAGATGTTTTATTTCACCAGCTCGGCACATTTTTCACTCTGCCAGGCTCACGTCGGCTTCAACAACGTGATAAAAGACGGGTCAATGGATAGTGGCTGTTGAACTCGCAAAGAGCAACGCCAAAGTCAAAACATAGTTAGTGATGATAAATCTTGTAGCTGCACACCTGTAAAACTCTTTGGCTGACAGAATGGACTACTTAGAGGAAATTACTTTTGGGATCAGAGGGATTCTAACAGCACCCAAGCCCTAATTATGTAAGGTGAGCAAAAGGACATTACAGTGCCATTGTGGAGGGTCCTCAAACACATTCTCAAGACGTAAGCCGTTAGCACTAACTTGTGAGCGCAGTTGCAGTTTGTGAGTTGCTCCAGCTGTGATGTGTCCCTAAATACTGGGTCATTTGTGCCTGTTGTGCCGGGCCCCATCAAACATTGATCCACTATCTGCACAGCTGAACTTAGTCTGACCACTGTCTCTACATCAGCGGGACAGAAATAGGTTAGTGCAATAGCTGTTGTGGTTTGACTTTTAATAGGTCTGAATGGGGCTATGTTTAGTTCAAGTCTTTGTGGTGGAGTAATCTAAGCAGTAGCACACATGAAAGGCTAAGATAAGGCAGTTTTGTCCTCTGCTAGTTTTTACAATTTCAAACAATTATTTCCAATTCAAATTAGCCTTCAGGGCAAAAACAAAAGTGAAGAAGAAAGTATACACAACTATCAGTTCTCGATCACTACAGAACACAATATTTTATTTCAACTGGTTCACTAGTATTAAGCTTGATTCTTGAAGCCATTTCATCTTTGTCAAGTGTGTAGGTAAAAAAGCTATGCTACATAAAATTGAATTGTGTGAGTTTCTAAAAAGCTGGATAATATGGTGAACAACTGAATTGTGATTCACAAGTTTAGTCTTGAAATGCAACTTATGCTCCAATTAATTCTAAGTGACACCATGTAACTTTGAGTGAAAAATCCTGATTGAAACAGAAAGCTAAAACGTTAGTTTGGGTCATTCTTCATTGATAAACAACAATTGTATGAAACATTATGGAATAATATAGCTAAATGGACTACAATTCCATGGAAACTGGTGAGAATGGACCTTCCTCTAAGACAGACAAATGAATCAGTTTTCATTTTGCAAGCTGTGCAATCAAATTATTGAATTCAGTTGAATATTTTCTAATTTGGAATGGTTTTGCACCGAGACTGAAAGGAAAAGAATGACAATTCCCTAATTTAAATACTAAGTTAACAAGTGATGGACAATATTTACACATTGTTTTTTAAAAACTTTGATTTGACCATATTTGGGAAGGAGGTGTATCGCGAAAAAAAGTCAACCAAAAAGTGTGCCCTGACTAAAAAAAACATTGGGAAATAGTGCTATAAGAGACAAAAGTCTAATTTTTAGGGAGATGCAGCACACCTCAAAAACACAGATTGTTATCATGTTTTACTCCAGCCAAACATCCAAGTAAAAAGCAACTTTGACTTTGTTCAAGTCCATTTTTCTCTAAAAAGTTACATGATGGGTCTTTAGGGACCTTTTTCCAACCAATTGAGTGAATGACATAGATTTAACCAACCGCAGGAGTGAGCATTCTAAAGAAGCAGATGACAGTTTACATTAATCAGTTTACTTGGTTGTAAGAAAAATATACATATATATATATTTTTTTTTTTCTGTTGACTCATGCATTTGAAGCTCATGATGGTGTCTATTCCTTCTACACATTTGAATGCATTCTTTTACAGTGGCCATTTTGAACCCAATGTCTAACAGTGAATCTTAAACAGCACGACTTCATGTGGCATATTTCACCTAACACTACAGCAACAACAATACAGTCCACCCAAAACACTCCATAAAAACTCCCTGGCCTTTTCTCGGATGTTTTTATTGTCTGCCATCTATGCTTACCCGTTAACCTCTGCTGAACCGGTGAGCTGTCTTCTCCCATTACCTTACAATCCGATCCAATGCTTCCCATAGCAAACAGTGCCCCAGTGCCACAGGAAGCAACCCCTCTGCTGTGTCCACTTCTCCTCCCCCCTTTTTTTCTTTCTTTCACTTCTCTCTCTGTCAGATTGACCAAACATCTGGGCCAGCCGGAGGACTTTTTAGCCACAGCAGTACCTCCATCCATCTCTCTCTGAAGAGTATCCCGTCTTCTCTTGCGCTCGAATGGACGGTTGGATGTTATCGGATGTGGCATGGCAACACAGGCGCCCGATCCGACTGTGAACAATTACTGGGATGTGCGAGTGGAGGGGAGAAGAGCCCTCACAGCTGTCACCCACACACAGGGGACGGACAGGAGATGCAGACACGTCAAATCATGTTGCTGGCTTTTCACTGCCCAACATGAATTATGGATAACGGAATATACTGATGTGATGTAACGTGAAGAATGACTGCGCGGTTTGTGGAGCAATATGTCCTAATGGATTTGGAGAGACGTAAAAAGAATTGGCGTGGGACATAATAAAATAAGGGGATCTAAAACAATGGTAGAGAAGGTAGTTTTTAAGGATGCTTAGCGCAGAAAAACATGTCTCTAAATGACACAAATATTAGCATATCACATATTGAGAGACTCTGGTCTAGACAATGTTTTACAGAGCTTATAGGCCAATAGAGTATATCCACTTAGCTAGCATTAGACAGGGAGAAATTGACAAAAAATAATATTTCTTTCTTTAATTTTGATAATCGGTCTTTAACAAAACAAAATGAAACTGGCTTTAGCACACAAAGTTTCTTCTTGGGAACAAAGTGGAAACAAAATCTGGCAGTCGCAAGATGATTTTATTGTGTACTTTTACTCTTTTTTATTTGTTAAATACTCAATAAAACGTATGTTGTAGTGAATTTTGATTATGTAGCATAATAAAAATAAAATAAAAGCAATAAAACTAGTTTGAATGTTAATCATGAATTTACCATTTATTTCATTGGTAAGATGCGGTCTGCATCCATTTGGGTCCCGACCAAAAAAGTTTGGGAACCCTGTTCTAATGTCTGTTCCAAACGCATTTTTACTGACTGAGAGCTGTCAGTAGACCTCTCAATTCAACACTTTGACATGAGATGCCCTGCTCTGGTTGACATTTTAAACTGATATTTGCTCATTTCAGCTTAATGGCAAGTGCTATGAATCTCCAGCACAGGCCAATATAGAGTCAACAAGCTGCCAAAAACAGACACATAAAGTTGTATTTGGACTAGGTTAGAGCAATTACTCAAAAGATCGAGAGATTAGAATCCACTCATGTCAAATTGTCAATTATTTAGGTGTGCTTTTTAACTGCCGCTAATATGTCAGTAAAACGTGAAGAAGCCAGACTTTGGGAGAAGAAGTTTTATTGTTTTCAGTGTTAAATGGCATAAACTATATGTTTTTTTTAGTGTTAAAATGATAAAATCGAAAAAAAAAAAAAAAAAAATTGTTTACTTTAGTTTTAGAAATGTACCAAAACCCATGAAATGCAAATTGTTTTTTTTTCTCAATCTGATTTAATCAAAAGGGCCATAACTTCTTCACTGCTTTCTTCAATTCATTGCATAAGTTGGAGAAAATCTGCCCTATATTACCCAATGTTATCTGCGTCAGCCATTGGTTTCCATAAATTTTGGACAATTGGTATAAGTACCTGGCACTATCAGATGAATTTTGATGTACTTGGTCAATTCTAGCAGATTTATAAACATTTTTAGCTTTGGAAAAAACAGCACACAGATGAGATTTGGGGACAAGAAAATGTCTTAACTCAAGTTAACGGATAACAAAATAGGTTTCTCTGCTTTTTCACTGTTACGATGCTTCAACCAATCAACTTCAAGTATTCGTCATGACTTTCAACTCAACCAATGCTAAATCTGATCTAGCCATCTTAATCAGCCTTAAAATGACACTATCTCTTCTTCTCGAGTCAGTATTTATTCACTATCCATAAACTGAAATATTCACATCTTGATTCCTTGAGTGAGCAGAATTTAAGTCAAAGCAAATCTCTGGAGTAAAATCCCATAAATAATCCAAGACATATACCACATGTAAATTCCAAGAGGCACAACAAGCCCTCCTTCTACTCTGAAAAATACATCTTTGCCTGTCAAATAAGTATGATTCCACCAGTCTGTGTTTACATCCCAGGAGAGAACCAGCTTGTTACGTAGATTACAGGTTTTGTACCTTTTCTCAAGCCGACGTTAGTAAGAGTGGCTATTACATTATCAGTGGGTAGATAGGCTTCTGGAAATTCTCACTCACAAACTAAATAGTGACTTTTCTGACTCCCTTTTCCGCCTTTTCAAACTGTACTTCCTGCAAACAGACGGTAAGAAGTTCTCGGAGATTTTCGTGCAGACAACAAGGCAATAACGCTAAATTACAAGTGTGAGAAGTCTTGTGCATGTCTCAAACCAGCTGTTTCTCCGCTACACAAACTCTTTTAACGTTTGGGGGAGATGATGTCATTAGCCCACCACTTTTTAACCCTCTAATTAGAAACTTGAGATTCCCGCCATAACTTGAGGGTCTTTGCAAATCCATGAACAATGCAACAAATCAAAGAGTTAGCATAACAAATGTTTTAGCCCCATGTCCGAATTCGCAGTGATGTTTTTATGGCCCGGCTCCAAAAGAAAAAGCTGTGTGTACAAGCGATCGTTGAAGTGATATGAAACACATTGTGAAGTGAAGCCATGAAATGCCCCTGGCTTCCGCTTGTTCTCTCCAGGCCGCTCTGATATGGTCCTTGACAATCTGATTATAGTTTTATAGAGCCTTGCCAAACACAGAAGGATAAACAGAAAGGTTTTTGATGCCATATTGTTCCTGACTTTGAAAAGATCATTCAAAGGGCAATGTTGATGGCTTTGCAACTAAGTCAAACTTTTGGTCCACTTTATGAAGTAGTAAATGCACCTAGCGAACAGTTTAATGCATCTATAAAAGGACTATACTGTAAAATAAATTCATAGTAGACTGGATGATTGTGATTACTGACATTTCTGGACTATACGCAGTTTTAAATCTCTACAACTTAGACAATGATGCAGCTAAATTCTATATTCTTATAGACTCACTATAAGCAAGCGTATCCTATAGGGTATATGTACTTGTTTTTTAAATCTAGTTAATACAGCTTATATTCAGGTGCGCGCAAAGTGCAAAATGTATGGTTGTTTTTGTGATCCGGCAAAAGTTAATGGTCATTGTAAGTGAAAGTAATGAATGAATGAATGAACCATGCATTACTAGATTTTTACTGAAGTAGCTATCTCAATTTGTTCTCATGTTTACTAAAAAGTATGTATCTTTCAAAAACTTGCAAAACAGATCCATGTTTGTGACTAATAGGATGAGGATTTGCTGTTCAAAAGTGGTCACCCTGCCTACAGTTAATGAGCACATGTTCTAGATTGAAAGGAAAAATACCTATTTTATTATTTCATTCTTTTTCTTCTACCAATATAAAGGCTAACAGCACCCACTCTGCCAATGAAAATGTTTTTGTCATCTCAGAACTTTGGTTAACTTTGGTAATAAATGTCTTAAAACATCCTTATTAGCTCTATAGTAGCAGTTTAGTAAGTAAGTAAGCGTTATTTGGATAGCGCATTAAATCTTTAACTGCAATAAAGGGCATTAAAAGTCACCACAAATAGTCAATAACTACAAACCTGCATTTGATAGGTCTATAAAATGCAGGGAAAAAAAATCTAAATCTTTAATATAGTTTTGAATTATGATTTAGGATAATACACTTTTAACATAGTGGAACCTGATTTCCAGGCTGAAATATTTCTCATAAATTAGTTGGCACATGCATGGTTAATATCCACATTAGGGATGGAAAATTGATCGAAAACTTCGAAAATCGATCAAAGGTTGCAGCGATCGAGTTGAAAGGCCAGAATTGATCAGTTTTGCACATGCAGTCACTGACTTAAACACACTCTGTAGTTGTATAATACAAACTATAATACAATAAATGCCACAATGTTTGAAGAAGCAAAATGTGAAGTTGTGCAAAACCTGACTGAATGTGCATTATTATGTTGCGTTAACAACTGATGGGTTAACAACTCTAAATATGGACACTAAATATGGACATTAAATATGACTGTTTCAAATATAATTTCTTATGGTTTATTTTGTGTCTTAAACTGAATCGGATCGTGACTTAAGTGAATCGTCCCATCCCTAATCCATGTGCATTCACTGTTCGTTGAAATTACACCTTTTTATTTAAGTTGGAGTGGCTTGCCAAGCACATCTAATCAGAGAACTTACTGTGACCATCTATTTGAGAAATAAAAATCTGGTTAATATTTGATTCTGTAAGTACACAGTGATCTGTTTTGTCAAAAAGTTCTGAATTTACAATATCTTTTATAGAAGACTATACTCGCACCCAGTTTAATCATGTATTCTGTCTTGATTATCACACTGTTTAACTGAAGTGTCAAGGTTAATAAAGGTTAATTCAAAAGATCAAGCCAGCTAATTGTCAATCTACACTGAATGCATCAGCTAAATCATGCAAATTTCGAGCTTAGGTAGAACAGTAGCACCTCCAGGGCTCACATATTTATTGGAAGATAGTTGGATGAAAAAGTTACAAGCAGGCAAGTGTTTTCCAGCTCAGTCCTTTCAACATCCCTGGAGATGTTGAATGTTTACACCACACCCTTTAGCCCACATCACAACCGACAAGATCATTCCTGTGTTCTACACCAACCAGGGGCACGAGACCAAATTACACTCCATTTAGTCATGCTAATCAACACTGCAGAGACAAACTGGAGCTAGCAACATCACTCAGGGTTCATACAGGTTTTAGCTTAAGGTTTTCCGATGACTTCTCCAAAACAAATGGCCATGACCTTGTACTCACACACAAGTTTCAATGTGTTTTCAGTAACAGTATGTTCCAAATCATTGAGTTACAACATCAAATTGAGTGCTTATAGTTTCAAACAAAAGCACAAATGATGTCATGGTTTTAAAATTCAACTTTATACATTTAAAGGCGCTTTGTCACAATTCTTTACAATAAAATAACTCAAAATACATTTCACCCTAGTGCAAATATCTGTTAATGTATCTATTCAGGTAGAAATGAGTCTGCACATTGTTTTAACTATGTCTAATAATGTCTTATTTGTTCACTGTGTTGTTGCTGTTAGCATTGTGGCTAGCTGTGTTAGCATACATCTCACTAACGCTGTGAAAAAAGCTTAAAAACACAGTCTCAGAATGCATTGTAAGTGAGCAAACATGTAGACTGAGTTTAAAATGTGTTATTTCTGTTTTGGGTATAGTATGTTTAGTAAAGACAAAGTAGCTGAACAAAAAGAGACTGTACTGAATTAACATATCGCTCATTTATAACCCAATACTTTCAAATTTCTTAAAAGAAAAGTTCCAAAACTTTTCTAGACTTGGAAGTTAAATTGAAAGGTGCTATAGCTGATTTTTGATTAAAAAAACGTATCTTTAAAATTGTAAACGAACATAAATATTGAATTTGATGCTTTGCTCACTTACTTAATGCATTCTGAGCCTGCTTTTATCACATTAACTGTTAGGAACAAGGTGTGCTGGTACGCTAACAACAATTATCCACAATGCTAACAACAATAACAGACGAAATGTATGAACAAACAGGACATTATTATACATATATAGGACACTGCAGACACATTTTTACTTGAATGCAAACTTTAAAAAGATATCTGTGCTGGGAAGAAATTGATTTGAAGTTATTTTACTGTAAAAAACATTCTGTAACATTTGCAGGTTTTCCATGACTGTCCGCTCTCAGAAAGAATTTACTCTACTTGGAGCATCTTCAAACGGGTCGTGTACTTCAACCGCATCTGGAAAATTAGCGCAGTGCCACATGATTCAAGTCAAGGGAAAAAGATGGCTGTAATTGAAAGGATAGCTGCACCAGTGGTTGCATCCTAGTATGACGGAATGATTGGAGTTAGTTTTTTTTTTTTTTCAATGTATGACTCACCGGAGCAGCTCTGAGGCAAAGGATGCAAGCCCGGTCGCATTTGAGAGGTTGCGTAAAAAACAAACGCTGCAGACTAGCTATAAAGATACGTAGGAAAGGAAATTGCCATGTCAAGTGTTGGGGACTACGTCATGCGCGTCCTTCGGTTTACAATCGGAGGAAAGAAAGAAGATAGATGGACGAACACAAGACCTTGCCAAAAAAAAAAAAAACTGTTACTCGTCAACTCTCACCCTATAAATGATACGATTTGGAGGACACATGCACCCTGTTTAGTCTGTCGTTTGGTACTTGTTATGCTCTGTTGGAGTTGGGAGGCACATATATCAGTTTGAGATTGTTGGATGGGAAGAGGTGGGGGAGGCTGGTGGGTTGGTGACCTCTGGGGCACGTCTGAAACCAGGAGTCTGTCCCTCCAGGCTATTCTTATTCACAACCTTCAATGCGTTAACATGCGGCACTTAGGCAGACTTCGCTCCTAGACTTATGAGTAGATTACAGGTTTTCACGCACCATTACAAACAAAAGAACTACTGACAACTGCAACTTAATTAGCCTTAATGAAGCATGAACAAAGACTTCATTTACAATTAACAAATGACTTAGTTTATCCTAACATCGAGTAGTTACTGAGCCTGAAAATAAGTGTAAAAAGCAATTTTACTTTGCAAATTGTTTTACTTAACTAGCATGTCGTAAGAACAGGGAAAAGAAATTGAAAGCAAGTCTGTTAAATTGTAAATCTAGTTGTGGTTTTTTAGTCAAGAAGCCTAGTCTACTATTTTCAGTCAAAAGATATATATGTATATTTTGAAGCAGAAGTCAGACTTTTTTTGTGAATGGCATCGATTAGTAGGGCTATGCTGTTTTTTTTTTACGTATCTTGATAACAATATTCAAACAATATAAGTCAGTCCAACAAATAGGCATTCAACATGTCTTATCTAACAAAATACTTAACAAGGCAACATATTCATAAATGCATGCAAATAGTGATTTTGTTCTTTATATTGAATTACCAAAGAAAAAAAGCATAAAATACCTAGTCTGTCAAGCATTTTCTAACTTGTTTTTTATGACAAATCTTACTGTCAGAAAGTAACTGTATTTATTCTGGATTCCCATTAGTTACTAATAACTAACTAAATAAAACGTGTTTGAACCCATTTTTGTCAGACTGAATTATAATATCGTTTTTACCGCAGCAATAATTTTATCCACAGTCAGTAATAAAAATAATAACGATGACTTAATTCAAGCACTTTTTAGCATTAGCTCATGTAATAAGCTTTCATACTTAGCAGGATCCCTTTTTAATGTAATAAATTCCCTTTTTTCTCCTGCTAAACAATATACTAAATATAAATTTTTGCATAAACAACATTCACGATATTATTTAAATTTGATATATTGCACACCTCTGTTTCGTTCATATTTATGAAATCATTGAAAAAGTAATTCTTGTCTTGTAATTTTAAAGATATAAGTCGCAAAGTTGGTCAAACTGAACTGGTTGACATTATTCCTGAATTATAAATCATGCAAATGTTTTCATACTTAGTTTCCTCCAGAAAATAAAAGCACTAGTTTTCTCTAAAGATTTCTGACAATCAAGAGCTTCTGTCCCAAAACACCAAATGTCTGTCTAGATTTATTTTATTACTCACAGCTTCTTCCTACAACCTTAACCTGCCCTAGAATCCAACCATGACTCACATTATCCAGGTGTATTCAACTGATTAAGAATTACGACCAAGCCAACCACTGCAAATCAGGCTATAACTTAAAACTTACTGATTATATGTCACGTCTTTAGACCGACTTTGAGTTCTCCTGGCTCTTAGGTAACCCTGTCTTAATTAGAGTATTTTTCATAACAGAACAGCTCGGTAGGACAATTGTCAAACTTTCCCTTGCTTGATTAGATGGTTTGAAGCCAAAGTCCCTCTTGCACCATCCAGATGTAAATATTTAGCAGCTAAGATGGGTTAAAGCTGCTGGCCCGGGTCAGCTATCTACCTCAATCATAGTGGTCAATCATCCACCATCTAACCCTCACTCTCTCTATATACTGACTGTGACTGGACGTCCAAGGCTGACTTAAACCAGGCGTATAGGTTTACATGGGATGATAAATAGTTGGAAGTCCCAGCAAAAATGCCACATCTGTTGTTTATGGGCTGTCCACACATCCATGCGCGGGCAGACATCCATCAGACGGGACACTGCCAAGGAGAATTTCTACAGCACGCCGTAAAGCTCTGGACATGACAGTCAACCAGTAACTGCCTCTAAAATCCGCTTAAGTGTTCCGGAAAATCTAGAATGACTCTTAAATGGGAAGTTGCAGGAGATAGTTGGGAGTTATGGGAATCCCAGTTTACCTGCAGCTTCTTTGACAGTGAGTGAAAGGCTGCCAGAGTGATTGAGCATCTGCTTTTGCCAAATCTTAACCACATGTTAAGACCACAAAATCAATGCAAATAAATGGTGGAAGTTGCTTAAGTCTCGACTATGTGACTATGGATGTAGCGTAGCATCACATTTTAATGTTATGAGTGAAAAAAAACAACAACAATTTAAAAATGTATTAGACCAAACTAAATTTTCTTTCATTTAATGTTTAAATACATAATCAGTTCTCAATTTTGTGCCAGGCTTTTCCAAAATAGAGTAATTCAGACATTTAGATGAATCTTGGAGTTAAATTACATTAAAATGCTATTATTTACATGTAAAATTATCATGATTTTATTTTATAGTTCTTTTAATTTTGAGTAATCACCATTATCGATTAACCTAATAATGTAGGTGACATTTCTAGACGTGTGCCAGCCTTCCATTGACACGTTACGCACTTGCAAGCACGTACTGAACAAGATAAGCGGCTGCAACAAGAAACATGATTTAATACAAATCTAGCTGAAGTTGTCAGCGTGTCAGAAGCTTGTCTAACTAACCCTCAATACTTTGCTAATTGTGCTAAGCTTCGTGAATATAGCATCGCTTTTTGATAAGTAAACCAGTAACAACATGCGATCGCACGTAAGTCTCACGTCACCGGTCACGCTAAACTTTACCCAAAACATTCCCACGTGAAGGAAACCACTACCAACCTGTTCAGTCCGGGTCCATCCGCTGAAACGCGTGAGAAATCCAGTAAAGATCCGAAGCTTGTATCTCTGTGACAGACGCGGCAACTGTGCGTAAAAAAGCGAGGATGTGTGAGCGGTCCGCTGGCTGTCTGATGGCACAACTGAAGAGACGCACGGCTGCAGCGACGTAAAAGAGACACAGAGAGGACGAGTGGAAGGGGGTGGGCAGGTACAATACGGGAGCGAGGCTGTGTAAAGTGACTCTGAACGCGTTGCCAGCAGGGGGTGTGCGCCGGGGACTGGAGGAGGAGGAGGGAGAGAGAGAGAGGGACACGTGTGGAGTCTAGAGTTTATTTGTGCTGAGTAAGAGCAGTTTCATACGTGTGTTTACAGTGCTGACGGGAAGTGAAGTGGCACTAGATTGGGTATGTCACGTGATGTGCGTCAGAGTGAAATGTTTATTGTGCGTAATGACATAAATCAATCAGTGCAGTTTGAGTATGATTAATAATGCTGCTAATTTACATAAGATCATCACACTATGACTAATGACCAAGCCTTAGAAAAGAGGTTGTTTGTAATGAACATCGTTATTTCTTGCACACCTTGGATCAAAACTGGAGCTAATCTGAGTGGGACTCGCTCTGAATTAGATTAGATTAGATTGCCTTAACTAAAACCCGGAACCATGTAGGAAACATTTAGACTTTTTTGTGGTTTTAATTCTAGCATCACTTTTTCATAAACCCAGCTGGAGTTCTGTTTTTGAGTTACAATTTTTTTTTGAATTGTTCGAAATTTTCCAAATTTGTGATGTTATAGGCCGATGTCTGAAATATTCTGTCTGTCCATAAATCATCCAGACAAATTTTGAGGATTTCTCTTGATTGCTTCCCCAATGTAATTTTCAGTAAATGGAGTTTTAACTAAATTCCTATGCCACTTAAAGTTGGGGTATCTAACTTTTTTAGTTAAAAATAAGTAAACTTTGTGTTAATTTCCATCAAAAGGTATGTGATAAATGCAGCCCACAGAGCACAGCCTGAATTAAGTAATAATGGATTTTAGTTCTAATCAGGAGCAGAATGCAGCATTCTGATTGTCTGAGCTTGGGTGGTCCTCTCCACTTTCACTTTAAAAGAGAAAAAAAAGGATTTTAGGTCAAATTGCAACTAAATTGTAATACATATTGATACTAACATTGTGTTGAAGAGATTATGAGATAAACTTGTCAGAATTAAAATCTAAATTTGCAGTGTAAACCTCACCACCTACACATTACCCTATCAATAATTATTATTTATACAGAATGTTTTTATGAATAAGCACTATCATATGAATAAATGGTTACTTTAATTTAGAAATGAAGATGACCTGTTTTGTTCAATCTTAAAATCTAAAGAAATAAACAAAATATTCTCTTGAACTGACTAATCCTTTCATTGATAAATTAGCTCTTGTTTGATTGATAGGATAATTTAGCGCAGACTAAACCAAGATTGATTACCAGAAGGTCCTCGCCCCCTGGTTTGATTAACATACACTTCACACTTGATCTGAGTAGTTTTCTCAGTGGTGACACGGAGGTAAGTGTTACTGTAATCTGCAGTGACCAAAGAACAAGGTGTTTCTATTGTTATGCAAAGGCTACATGTGATGTTGTTGTCTTGGGTTTCATAATGTTGGTTTCTATGTGAAGAAATGAGGCGGGCAATGTTGTAGTGAAATATATAAAGACACAACAGAAAACTCACAAAAAATTTAATTATGCTGCCTTTTTTGCTCTTATTTTGGACTGACATATGTAAAATCCACTTACTAATCTGTAAACATTGTTGTATTGTACCACAGCTAAAATTCAAATTCTTGTTTGGATTAGGGTTAAAAATGTCATGTAGCCACTTTCCAACATAGAAAATAAGCTGATTTCTTTTCAATGGAGAGATCAATGTTGATTTTAAAGATGTAAATTACTAATCGATATATAGGATAACTTATTACATTTTCTAGAGGTGAAAATTCAACATTGCAATCCAGTAGAAACAAAAGTTAAAGCCGCTATTTGGAACACGGTTAATACTGATAAATCTTGTGATGTTATATTGTGAAAATGACAAGAAGAACATCTTTTTCTAAAAGAACACAGGAGCGAGACAGTATTTTTCTTATATATGTTGTCTGGATTTTCCGGGCAACATACATATACCTTACTTGGGTATACCAAGTCAAAAATAATCTGTAATTTAGTTGTATAGACCACATGGTTCAACGCTTGTGAACTTGTCTGGAAGTACAGTAAATCAACATGATATCTTCTAGATTTGGTGTATTTTAATGTGCACCAGATCCCATTAGGTTTTAACAAAGTGAAAATCTTCCAAGCAGATGTTGTAGGCACTTATATTGACATATGATTGTTGGAAAGCAGAGATTAAGGAAAGAAAGAGAATAGACACATACAATCAAATATCTAAAAAAAATCAACTTTACATTTCAGTAGAAATAAAAAGTTAAAACATACTTTGCAACATTGTTAATAGTGACAATTCAGTGTGATGTTATAATGTGAAAAAATGAGTAGAAAAACAACTTTTTCAAGGAAACAAACAATTAAGCATTTTATGGCCATGCAAGCCTGCTTCCTGATAAAAAAATGTAATTTGCTTCTATTTGGGTTCAATTTAAGATTTTTAAGAAATTTTACATTTCAGCGACATTTGTGATATCCTTTCAAGAAGTTGAATGACAATATTAACATTCTTAGCTAAAAATCTTTGTTTTAAGTAGGCATGTTTGAAATACATAATTTTGCTCCAGCTACAGCATTCAACATGTCATAAGTATTGTTATTTCAGAATGTACGCTATTATACACAAATACTGCAAATAAAAAGTACTTAGATGGCAATAAAATTAACAAATAAAACACAACAGACAGATATCTCAAGTATCTTCTAAACACTTGTTCTTGTTGATTGGTTCTGACCCTCTCTGCTTGTGTGTTTACCCTGCTCACCTCTCTGTCGTAAAGCCCAGGCTGAGAGCACAGATCCAGGCAGAGCAGAGTAAGACCAGAGGAGACAGAGCCGAGATCTCCACACACCTGTTTCTCATTCCCCAGCTCATCGCGCCTGACAGCCCAGAGAGGAGAGTGAAGAAGGCCAGCGCTGAACAGAGCAGAGTCTAGCCACTGGAAATATGTGAGCCAGATATAAACCGGCCCTAAAACAGTGCTATGTAGAGGATCATGTGCACCATACATCACACCACTTCTATGTCTTTGTCATGGGTCCACATTGAGTAACACTTAGATATATGGATTACCTTTGGCATTACAGAATAGAAAATAAAAATAGGCCTCACTTGATTTTAGCCTATATACAAAATAGTTGTATAGGCCACAGAGTTCAGTGTTTGTGAATTTATCTGGAAAGTACGGTAAATTAACTTGATGTCTTCTAGAGTGAATGTATCTTAATATGCGACATATCCCATTAGGTTTTAATAAAGCGTCTGTTTATTTCAAGCTGCTGCTTATTGAAGCAGATGTTGTATCATTTTATATGACAGAAGATAGGATAAGAGAGTAAAGATACATTTAGGAAAGTATACAATAGTTACAAACGTGCAAATACCTCAAATTAGGGTTGTGTGATATTGATAAACGTGAATATCTAGATATTTTTTGGCATATCTGACAGAAATGTGTCAAAGAGTGTGTTGAAACTTTTTAGTTTATGTCAGTAGTTTGCGTTCTCCTTGTAGAATTTGATTCTTTTTTGTATTACAGTACAATGAATTTTAGCTCTTTGATCCTAATCTCGATTAAATATTATTGTCCTCTATAATGTGATGTCATTTAAACGTTTTCTCTTGCCAGACAATGTGAAATCAGTCACAAAACTGCAAAAATCTGACTTTTGTGCTCTTAGTTGAAAGTTTACAGCATCACTTTTTCAAATATTTACTTTTAATTAGCTTTTGTTTTAGCATTTTCCTACAAGCGATATACTCGATATCCAATTTTGAATATATTGAAAACAACATTTACGATATCATCTGAAATTCAATATGCACACAGCTACAACTCAAATATTCTTATACTGTATTGAACACAATACTGCGCACAAACATGCTAATGCCTCAAATGTTCTTATAATAAATGCAACACACAGCATATTCTGAATTGAGCATTTCAGAATGCACTTTTATTGTGGCCTCTTGTGCAATATTTGTGCTGTCTACTCAGCATCCTTATACACCACCAGAGGTAGAATGGATTATCTCAGCAAAGGAGAAGTGAAATTTGAATCATAGGAACAATTCATTTTCTTATTCTTGTTTCATTACTGAGGATATAAATGCAAATACACCATTCTTTGAGTTGAACTTATCTAAATGATTTAAATCTTTTCAAAATGTCAAAATTCCCATCACTAGCATAAATTAAAATCTTATTCATCCATGTTTGAGTCTTAAATTCGACAGTGTCTGCATGGGGGTTTGAATCATCCTGAATGTATTACACCGGTGTCTTAAAATAGCAAACAAAGACTTCTGATCAAATGCACAGGTTCAACCAGATCAGTCCTGCTGTCAGCGAAGGAAACGCTCGAAATAGAGGTTTGCATTTCTCCACTTGTACTCCGTCACGCTACATTTGGGGCACCACCAGACTGGAGCCATACTCTCACCCTACCTCCACATCTGGGAGAAGTAATGCAATCTCCCCATCCATGACCTCTGACCTCACGCCGAGCCACTTCCTGCTGCCTGTGAGGTGCCAAGCGACCTCAGCCTCGTTTGACGCCCGTTTGACCCCGCCGAGCACCCTTACCACGTTGGACTTCGCTGCTCTGAGGTCCTGCATGGTTCAGAAGGAGCAGGTGGATATGTGTTAGTGGGACTCAGCTGTTTAAGAGCCTGTTAGCTTGTAGTGCTAATCCTGGGAGAGTTGTGAAAGAACACGCTTGGAGATGGTGACACATGCAATTGCTACATGTACATTACAGGAGTGTATTGTTGATAATGTGTGGGGTCAGACTGTTAAGAGCAAGACTCCAAAAATCTGTACTGGTGGCATGGATACAACACGACCTCTCATTTTTCCATCAAAGTTTCTTCGTAACTTTTTGCACTATTTGAACACTTTCATTTTGGCAATAACGGAATGATTTCGTTTGTAAATTTACTGCAAATTAGGAACATTTAGGTCAGGCTGAGGCAACCTATAGTGCCTCCATTCAAATTCATTTCACTCCACTTACTAGGTCATATATCAGAACAGCAAACGCTTCCCCCAAAGCAGAACGTACATTTGGCCAATCAGCAAACAGAGATTAAGCTGTGTGTTGACCAGATCCAACCCAAGTAGAGAAAGCAGACTGTTCGCATTCCCCTCCTTTGATTTTGTGTTTACGATATTGTGCTTTTTGATTTGTAAGTTTATCTCACAAAAACAGCAACAATTGCTGACAGAGATTGTTTGAAGCAAAAAAAGTTCCATGGGGCTTACAAACCTTGAAGATGTGATTTCCACGAAAGTCCAAGAATGTCTCACTCTTATCCCATGTCCAGTACAACCAAACAGGCTTGTGTGTGACTACTGGTATTTATCACACTACCGTCAACAGCATATCTTTGAGAGGGTTCTAAATGTAGCATTAGCATCTTACCTTTGATTTATCCTAATCTTTATGCCATTTAGCAAAATGATCAACTTCTGCCATCTTACTCAGCCAACAGCTTTCATGGCCAGTCTAACAAAAACACAACTTCAAAAGAGTCCGTTAAGATTGACCTGCTAAATGTTGTTTGTACCTGCAGGCTGTGTGCATTTTAAACTCTCCCCTTTGCCCCAAATACTGAACCTAAACAACACATTTTGCTTACTCATGTCTTTGCTGGACCTTTGTCTGGCTCACCTTGTTCTGGAAGTTGCAAAATTCACATAAATGGTGTGAAGAGGACAAACTTTTCTCTCTTATGCTCCAAGCAAAATGAACAATTGAGATTTGACATTGTGGAAAGACTGTTAAGAAAAGTAGACAATTTAGTTAAAAATTAGCATTAGCATTCAAGCATGGTTGGCCCACTTTTGTTTCAGCTAGTCAACTATATTTAAAAGGTATTGTGTCTAGCAACAAACAAATGGTTTCATTTTAAAACTTTGCAGCAGTTCACATTTTGCTCACTGAACTAATGTATTCTGAGCCTGTTAGTTCTTCACCTCAATGGGCTGAAGCCTCCCGTACACTGATTGTGAGGAGAATTCGGTCTGAGACGTGTGCGACTTTCTTGCGAAGTGTCTTGTACATCAACTCTGTACACAACTCTGCCAAAGTCACACAGATACATGGGATGATTTATGACTTGAACATTGCAGAGATAGAGAAGATGTGTGACTCTCAGACATTCGACTGTGAGGTCAATTGGTCTGGATAACTAAAGCACAAAAAAGAGAATGATGAACAGAGTCTAGATGACAAAAGGAGAGAGTGAGGTTAGGAGTTTAGAGGACTAAAGGGGACTAAGGTTAAGCGACTCTTCATTGTCCTCAGAGGGCAATTTGTCCTGTGCATTTGACTCATCCTTCAATGCATCTTCCCAGGAGCAGTGAGCACCACCGTGCAGCGCTCAGGGACCCATCCCTACCTAGTTCTTCTTGCTAGGCCTGGTCAAGACTACCAGAGCTATGGAGGAAATGGGCGGAGTCTGGAGACAAAGAGCAGTATGGCCTAATAGAAATCTACTGTAACTGAATAGTTCATTGGAAGCAGTGTTTAAACACCTATTTTGCATTTACAATAAAAAAACAAGAATAGTAGAACAGTTTATTAGCAAAAAGTTTATTAGCAAAAATAAAGGCACATTTTCTTAACAAGCACAAACATGTTTAATGCACACAATCTCCTGAGAAATTGATATATACAACAAAATATCAAAAACATACGATAAGCACATTTTTCAAAAAAAGCCAAAATGTAAAAGAAACACAAATATTGGTTGATGTCACGTGGCAAAATTTTCTTTGGGTTTAAGGGTAAGTTTAGGTGGAGTTTGCATGTTTTCCCTATGTCTAAGTAGGTTTCCTCCGGGTGCTCCGGTTTTCTCCGGGTGCTCCGGTTTTCTCCTACAACTAAAAGCATGTCCAATGTGCCTCCCCTCTCCCCTCCCTAGGACTACAGATGTAAATTAGCTGTAAAAGCTATAATCTGGCACAAGCATTGGAATTGCGCTTATAATGCAATTGTACATTGTCCTTAATAAACATTACCATTACCATTAGGATTTATGTTACTAAAATGGGTAAGTTTAGGCTGGGGCTTGGGGTAGGTTAAGATGGCTTCAATCAAAATTTGTGGTTATTTTACGTGTTGGCTTTTCGCAATATATTGCAGTTAAAAAAGTTGTGAAAATTAGCTTTGCGTACGTTTTTAACATTTCGTTGTATATGTTTTCTTCGGAGACTGGACTAGTTTATGATGAGTTTTCCGGCTTCCAAATGTCCAATGATTTCCCAAAAAATCTTCCACCTCTGAGGTATTCTTGGTTCAGAAACAGCATAGATTTCTTGTAAACGATATACCAAATCCATTGCTCTATATTGTACTATTAGTCCAACACAGATTCATGAGGCATTCATTGCTCATTGACCTGCTCCAGCATCCTCACAGCTCTGAGGTCTGTGTAACATGGAGCATTGGTTTTAAGCACTTGAAGCCCTCACATGACCTGGACATTGAAACAAGACTTTGCTACCAAAAGCAAAGCAAGAATCAAAGGCAGCTAAGTTCATCTGTGTTCAAATGTCTCCATTACAAGACAACATACGATACACACTTTACGGCAAAGGTATAGTTTTCTCAATTCATCCACTGTTTCTATTGCAGTAGTTGAATCACATAGCTTTAAAATCAAGATATTCATCACATCTAATTTAACCATGCAGGGTTGATTCAATGTAGCAAGCAACACCCAGTTCCCCTTCACATTAGCCAGATAATCCAATGAGCATGACTCATATACACAAGTGTGTCAATCTTTCACTGGTTAGCACACAGTTGACAATTATGACACATTCTGGTCAAAATACTTTGTAATTACACGTTATGGCTTGTTTTGGCAACACTTACTTGTGGTGTGTTCAAGTTATGAACAAAATGTGCTTGTTTTGCGCGATATCCAATGTAGCTTGTTTTCTTCCTCAACATTTTGGTGATCATTCCTCGCCTACAAATGCCCACATCTGTCAGAATCTACTATAAATTCCATGAACAAAGCCTTTCTCCAAAGCCAGACAAACAGGCTCCACCAAGTTGAAACCGTAGCACGACAGGTTAACTACCCTCTGGCCAGGCATTGTTGAACTTCACCTACGAGGACTTAGAAGTGCTACCTCAGAGGCTTAGGTCAGCGCTGTAAATAGTCACCATATGGCTGCAGCGGTCACCATCAGGCGGAGAGAAGCTGGCAAATGGTCTGAGATGAGCAGAAGCAGGAAACTGGCCACGGTTTTGCTTTCCTGTCTTTGAAGTGTCATTTTGCTCTGAGCTGGAGAGCACATGTAGACAGACTAAAAAGGTTCATTTTATCAGTTTCAAATACTTTTAGTTTTGGATTATATGTGTAAAAAAAGGTTAGCAAAATTGTTATTAGCAACAACAAGACACCAAAGCAGTTGTAGAATGAAACTACATAGAAACAACCATATATTTTCATGCAGTATTCAAGCTCAAGGTAAGTGGTATCCTTACCTGTTTCCACATACAGCTGCTCAAACTGATATTACTTGACTCAGAGATGGTTAAGAGACTCCCACTTTACATGTGAGGTAAACATTTGTTACAGATTAAATCTGTTAGCATTAGCTATGTTGTTTATGTGGTTATCTCAATTGTATGTCATCCAGATAGATTTGTGAATTCTCAAACTCAAGAAAAATCCCTCTGGGCCCCCACCAGCCCGACTGGTTTGCTGTCTGTACCAGTGGTGTAACGGCCCAATCACAGTGCAGCAGGGTGGGGTGGGGTTAGCAAAGACCACAGCAAGTAGCGCCTGAATCAAAACGAAGATGGCAGCTCCTGTTGATGTACGTGTTTCTGCTGCTATTTATTCTGTTTTAGCCAAATAAATTATGATTTGTGATTTCACAAACTCTTGAGGATCCATCTGGGCTCCCTCCCTGCTTTAAGTTTGCTTTTTGAGACTTTGGACCAATCACAGCACAGTCTTTTGGTTTAGGCGGAACTCAAATTTTGGGACTAGAACAAATTATTTGGTGGCAACTGACTTATTGGACCTTCATAACATTTGAAACTATGTAGGCTTCAATGTTTGTCATGAGGATTTGTTTTTTCCTGATGATCTTCAGCGAGTGGAGTTCCAGATGGAAATGCAAGTAGCAATTTGATTCAGATTGGTATACTTATGATGTGAGCCAAATTACATTCTTCCATTGATATTGTCGAAAGAAGTTTACTGAATGCACGCATATGGTCTTCGAGACATCAGAAGAGTGGCTCACTAACCTCTCACTAAAGATGCATTGAAATAGCACAAAGAATAGAATATAATTATGTAATGTAATGTTCAGGCATTTTTAGAGAGCTCATTGATCTTTTCTGGTAGACTGTGTGTGTAGTAAATCTGGTGTGCCGACAGGTCAAGAGAAATGTCACATGTCATTGAGAAAATATATTTAGGCATAAACTGTGTGTAATGTCTTTCATATACACAAGGTGACATATTTGTAATAGTGGAGGATTATTTATGGACATTCTGTTTACTCACGTTGCAAATTCTTAGCTTGGCGATACGTCTGTTAATAGCTTACACTTAAATCTTAACAGACAGCTTAAAGTTTAATATGCACGTACTGTAGCACTATTTGTCATGTCTCATAGCTGATCTCTTTTAGCTGCTAGATTCTAGAGACACAAATTCCTGCAGGGTTTCATGGGATTTAGTAGTGTGCATTTTTTTTTAATTTCCTATAAGAAATGTCACAGAAATCTGTGGTGTCTTGAAATTTATAAAGCAGTTTATAGTGTGCACATTTCAGATATCAAAGGAAATCTTATAGCTTGGCCAGCCAAGACCACACGCTTTTAAAATTATTGACGGATTCAGGGACAGAGATTTTGGTTGACAGGTGGATTAAAATGATGCTACATTTTGAATGTTAAGGTTCATTAGAACAATGTACAATGACATTAAGGACAAATGGCAGAAACGCTGGTTCCAGATTCTAACTTTACAGCTATTGTCATCTTTAGTTCTTGGAGAGGGGAAACACATACTGAACATGTTTTTAGTGGTAGGGGAAATCCACATGCAACATGCAAACACCACAAAGAGAGAGCCTTTGACGCGTGACTCACCACGTTGGTTAGAAGTCTCCTGCCTGCGTGATTCTATAGAAATAATAAGTTGAATGGAGATCGTTATCGTATATCAAATTGTAAAAGAAAGAAAAATCAAAGAAACAACATTTTCCCTCAGGGATCTGATTGTCTACATTGTTTCTGCTAAGACCACTATTTTGTGAATACGCCGAAAAGTAGTGCACTCAAAAATACCTACCATACTACTAATGTGTGCTAGCAAAAAGTTGTTGTTTTTTTTAATCAAGTCCATCTGGTGTTTCATTTATGTTAAAAAAATTGTTCAATTAATTTTCAGAAGAGTTTGGCCAACTTGGCTTTTTGTGGCAAAGTCAAGTGATCCATGGCAAGCAGAGTCCACTAAATAGACTATTACCCAGTGTCTACACACACTGGGATTCAGCCATTGTCCATTTGTGACTTAAAAATTTTACATTAAGATTTAGTGTGTATTTTATTTGTTCTTTGTGCCATGCACCACACTCTTAAACCAAAGGAGACTTCATGTATTTTTATTCTTGATGAAAGTCATATTTTGTCTGTGTTTTGGTACAGCTCCAGTTACAGATACTGTATGTGAAACAAACTTTCATTTTATTACGGAAAATAAAATTCTTATGTTATTTATCATAACTATACCACTTTCGAATGATTGAACATTTGTCATGGTTAAACCTAGAAGATTGAAGCTTTAAAAGCATTTTTTTTTTTTTTTACCTCATCTTATTACATACTGTACAAGGTTATTGCAAATGTCTACATGTCCCAGATATTCAATTAACTATTAATACATTTTCTTTGCTTTGTTAATAAGTTGCAGTCTACTCTAAGTTTAGATGTCCTATTTCTGGAAGGCACCAACGGTTAATATGTCTAACTGCATTGGACAGAATTGTACACTTTCTTATATTTTCAGGTGAAGAATTTGGACAGACAGTATGGAAACTTCAAAGCTCTGGCTCGCACAAGGGGAGGCTGACCGTGTGCCCCTCTAGAATCTGTCAAACAGCTGGCATGGAGCAGATACTAGAGCAAAAATCGGCTACAAACCTGCAGCTAGCTCCCCCATGCTCACAGAGGCAATAAATATCATCTTATTTTACTTGGACTGATCTATAGCCTCCAATTAGTCGCATTCTTCAAAGACTTACAGCCAAAGCAGGCCACTTCCACGTGAACGTTAGCCCGGAGCGTGGATCAAGCTAAATCACTATAGTTTCCACATGGTTTTATTACGTATGGCTTTGTATGTTAGCTAATGAGCTGCAGCACACTTGTGTCATCTGGTGTAAAAAGAATGCACTAATAGTTCTCCTGGATGTCATATTAAAATACTACGATCGCATTAACAGGAGTGTATTTTTCCATTACCTTTAAATGCATTTATTATGCACAACCTGGCTCTTGACTGTAACGTCAAAATTCAGTGCTACCTTTAGGAACAAGTATGAGAACAGTGAGCAAATCCCAGGCTAACAGGCACAAATGAACATTGATAGTTCTTACCCAACACTGCTAATGTACATTATTGGCCTAACTTTTCAAACAGGCTTCTTTTCCATCCATTTTAATGTCCATTCAAATGCAGGAGTTCTAGGGTGTAAAAACAACAGCCACTAATTTGTTGTAACCTTCTCTCAAATCCCAACAGATGGAATCTTTGTCAAGAGTTTTTTTCAGGTTTCGCACCTGAATGATCGATGTCAACAATCTTTTGCTTCATCCATAAAATGAGCATTTCTTGCATTTTCGTGTTTTCGGTTTGTTTGAACGTGAATTATCTTAACTGAGCTGCGGCAGCGAATGTGGCTCCTTGTTACGTTGTTGTGTTCAGCATTCAGAATCACATCCACAAAATCAGTTTTCTTATGAAACAGTCATAGACTCTCTCTCTCTTTTAATACATTTACAGTTCTAAGTTCTTCCATCCAAACTTTACAGCGCTCTGTCCAAACTTTTCCCCAAACATCCATCCTCTTGACTTTTTAAGTGTAGGGAAAAAAAAGATTTTATTTAAGAATGATCTTGTTTCTTTTTTTCTTCAAATTCAAAGATAAAATAAGCCACAGAGTCATTATTAGTTCATTTATAAATCGTTCACGGATTAAAAACACAGACATACACATTCCCAGGCCACTGGAATTACATGAGGACGTCTGAGTTTGGCAAATAGGACATTTGAGAAAATGTGCTAACATAGGCGCTTTGTGAACGGAAAATGTGTCTGTGCTTTTGAATTTAACAAAAATTGTTGCTGTTGTGAAGCTTTGATCAATCAGCTTTAAATATTCATGTTATGTTTTTTTCTTTTGCTTTTCGCAACAGTCAGATTATCAATTTAGATTGTCCAGATTATCAATCTCCCAACAAGAGCTACAAAACTTGACTTGCTTGTCTATTCCAATTTGTTTTTCTTTTGTTTTTCTTTGTTTTTCTAAGAAAAATTGGGGCAGCACAAACAAAGAATGCAAAAAGCTATCAAACCATCACCAACCCAATACTAGTACATAATAATACAGCAGTGGTGGTGATTGAATCTTCACAAACATGTTGTAGAGCTCTTACCTAAACTATAAGGTAGAGTTAGCCAACTTTAGCCACTACCATTTGAAATGATTGTTTCCACTTGATAATGTGTTATGTGAGTTGTTTTATTGATCTAAGCTGTCTTGAACCTTTAATATTTTTTGTTTGCTAGTTTTGTTAGCTTTTCTACTGTCTTTCATTTTTAGTTCATCGTAAACTCAAAGCTTACCGTCAACAAAACCTCTTATTGTTCATTCATGAGTTTCAGGATTGGACATAAACAAATCCTCATCAAAGCAGATTCACGGTCCATTAGTTTTGTCCTGTTTGAACGGAAAAAGGAAGTGTACTGTTGTCTCTGCTTCTCTTGTGTCCTGCGGGAACACTCGGGAGCTCACCTGTTCCTTTGAGGAGGTGTTGATTAAGGTAAGTGCTAGTGTGGCAGCCTCTATTGTCCCCTCAGGCCCAGAGGATCAACCGGACTTTTGTTCCCAGACTTTTACCATACAACGTGGACCGACATTAGGCATGTTTTGAACGCTGGGGTGGTCGGTTGGCCATAAACAGTGAGTGTCAACACCTGTTTTGTTCCAAAGACACAGGACTAAGTGGATGTGTGTTGTAAGAACGTGATGCAACGACAATTCATCGTTTTGTCTTTGCAGCCTTAAAAGAGCACAGCAAAGATGATTTTAAGCTAAAACACATAATTTGGAGCAGGGCTCAGATTGTTGACACTAGAAAATGGATCACACCTTCATGAATTAGGTTAATTGCTATGTGTGTTTCACTTTGTTTATAGTTTGATATTTTTATATATTATATATATTTGATATGTTTGATATATTACCTTACATGTTTTTTTACTGTCTAAAATATTTGAAATTTATTCAAATTTTTATGTTAACAGTCTCTTTTACTAATTCATTTAAAGCTTGTTGAGCAGGCTAAAAGCAATAATTGAGTTTTTGGTTGCAAATTGTGCGATTACTAGATCTAGACCGGACACTACTAAACATTTAAACAGTATTAACCAAATATTTCAACAGTATTACTGTTCTAGAGCAAAACATTATTTTTGAAATTTGTGTCAATTTTAGGTAGGGCGGTACGAATCAGCTCGAGTCCTGATATTGCTGCAAAACAAATTTACCTACGGGTACAAATAAAGTCAACTGAACTGAACTGTAGTACAGTGGTCACGTTTTTTCTTGTGAGGACTGGTGCAGTCACATTTTCTTTTTCAGGGAAGGGTCGAGATTGGATTGCACCAATAACAACAACTTTTGGAACGTTTGCTAGAAAGCTACCTGTGTCCTGAACAAACCCATTTCACAATCTATGCAGGTAAGGCATTAGAAAAAGTACAATATAAATCAACATTATAGAGCTATAGTTATGTAAAGATGGTCATTTCACAAGCCTGATCTTTTGCTGATAAAATTTAAAATTCTGAACTACAACTACTATTGTAGAAACATGGCCACCAATGCAAAGTGCATTGGTGTAAATGGGTTGGCCATAACTGGGTTGTAACAAGTTCAACAGTCATAGATTAGTTCCTGATTTGTAAGATTTACGATTCAACATTAAAAAAAAAAAATATTACAGCTGCTCAACAATTCTTCTGAAAACACTTCTTTGCTTTAGCCATTACTGACACCACAACATGACATTCTGCCTGTTTCAGATCAACCAATGGTCTTAAATAAAAATCTTAGGGCAAGCAAAGCTTTAAAACATCCTTTACCATGTGAACCTCGGCCATAATGTGAAAATGAAGTCTATCATGTTAATTGTTTGGGAAGAACATGTGGTTGATATAATGAATGTGGCGGGACATAAATTTACAGTCACTTGAAAGCCCCCTGAACAAGTGTTTCATGTTAGCTCATAGGGAGGGTTTTTGCCTCCCAGTGGGCCATTTACTGTTCTTCTACGCAGCTCACATCTTTGAGAGTCTTTTGGCAAATGTCACCCTGATGTTGGCCATGTTCAAGTGCTGTTTTTCATGCCTGTCAGTCACTGAGGTGGTCTGAGCTCCTAACCCTGCAGAGTTTCAAAGAGAACAGAGAACCAGCCCAATCCGCCATAATCAGAATCACATTGTCTAAAGCTATCGGCCCATGGTGGAACTTGGAGGCTTACGGTGAGCTTGACTTTGATTAGCCCTGGACTCTTTGATCTGGTAAAGCTCCTACAGGAAAACTAGTGCCCCTTCATCAGAGAGCAGGGACCAGTCCAGAATCCCCCCAAGGGCTATGGTGAATTTGAGCGGGAAACACAAGTGTGGCCTGGCTCCAGACAGAGATCTCCTCGGGCTACTCTCGCGCTAATGCCAATAAATCAATTGGATACTAGCCTTTGACACAATGCATCTGACACATTGACACTGTCTAAATGGCGATTGCAGGGGTCATTATAGAGATGGATAGTAGCATGAAAAAAAGTATTTATATACCTAGGGAGCTCACTTAGTATAATCTGACCAGCCAAGACCACACACTTTACAATGCTTTCCAATAAGTTGTTGTCTGAAAACATAATCCAATTGTGTTACGCATGATTGACAAGCAAAATTAGCAATCCACACAAGCAATGTGTGCCAAATATTGCTGAACAAACACAAAGACAAAACAGTGCACACATCTGCAGAAATCAGCAAGCAAAGAACTGAACTATCTGAGGTCAAAGAAGTTATAGACTTTGTTCTATGTTATGCAGATATTCAGAGATAAAACTCTGCGTATGCTACAGATAAGTACTTGAACACCCTGAAAGTTGTCAAGATTTTTTTGCATTCATCCTGAAGGTGGCAAAATTTGGTTTGCGTGGTATTTTATTTTTTATTTATTTATTAGGATCCCCATTAGCTGTACCCAAGGGTCAGCTAGTCTTCCTGGGGTCCTTAATTTGCTTAGTTTTGCGTGGTAGTCAGCAAGGTTTAATGCGCCAGTACTGATGGTGGAACTAAGCACCGGCACATTTTCCCCATGATTTAACAAGACCAAGACTCTAAAAGAAAATGAGTACTGGCTTTTCTTTTTAGGCAGTAACAATGTTCTGTCAAGATTGGTCCCCTCCTTGAGATTGGTCCCCTTGTTTAAAGTCAGTGCTAAAACATCAGCAATATTTTTTTTAATTTCAAATTACTTTTGCTGACCCTCACCCAAGCCCTAATAGTAAACTTAGCTGTTAAATATGCCTAAACCTAGTAGAATTAATTGTAAACTAGTTATCACGGAAAACTTAGTACGTCACGAACAGTAACAAAATCTAGTGAGGGGTACCCATTTCAACAGCGGAGCTATCTCGACACCGGCACTTCTTATTGTCCACTTAAAGCACTGATGTCACAATTTGTTAGAGAAATGTAATCAATATTAACTTTGCTTTTCATGGCAATATATATGCAGTTGATCAGGCGTGCCTAAAGTTTTTTCATCAAGGGCTGCATGTTGAAACACATGGAGGAAAATGGATGGTCAATTTGGGCCATATAAAAGTGGACATGCAATAAGAAATCTACTTTAAAATGAGCTACAGGACATATTTGTTATTAAAACACTATAAACAGAAGATATAGCTTTTCAAAACTCAGTGTAAAATGCATTACTTTTGTCTGATTAGGCAATTTATTGAGCAGGTTTGAGGGCCAACAAAATTTGTCTGAGGCCGACATTTGACCCGGACCGCAGTTTGGACATCCCTAGATGGTCAGAAGTCATTTGGTTAAGACTTTTAACCTTCTTTGCTCTCTTAGTGTGTTATGATTCCACCAAAGATATTTTAAAACTGAATGTATTATTTGTCAAACATGTGTAATAGGAAGACAGTGTAAAAGAAAACGAAGCAGAACACAGTATGTCATCACTATTCGCCTGCAAAGTACTCAGAATATTGTTGAAGCAGGGGATTTTTGGTAGAGCTGAATAGTCCCAGTACTAAATATAGACCAGCCTGGAGAAGAATCACACCTCTTCATGTCCCACATAACTAACCTCAGTCTTTCCTCACTACACTTCATCCAATGGTCATTTTGTCTAGTGTGACCACATGTCTGACTGGCTGGTGTCTTCTTCCTGCTGTGTTACCGAGAGCCACACTTGTGCTTGTGGCCTGGCTGGTGCCGTCCAAACATCATCAAATAGAGCCTGACCCCACTGGCCCTTTTGCCTCAGACCTCCCACTCTCCGCTTGTTTTCCGAAGGCCACACGTTTGCTTTGGTCAGCGTCTCCTGTCAGTCTCTGTGCCAGTGTTTGCCCAAGTGACTCTTCTTGTCATTTCACTCAAAGAACTTTTGCTTAGAGATGTTGTAAAACTGTCCCAGGTTTGTGTAGGGTACTAAAAAAGACCCTCAGTCAGCAGTTAAAGTGAACACTGATGTACATTTTCTGTCTTTGTTATAATGTTCTTTCTTCATCAAAAACAAACCTGGAGCTGTGATTTGTTTTGGTTAACTTACAATTTCTGCATTTTTAGCCTGTGTAAGATTTTTTTTTTTTCCTAACCCAGTTATCTCATATTACCATCACTTGCATTGCATTGGTAGCTATGCTATGCTAACCAAAGTTTATGTTTTAAAATATTTACTTCAGAAATCTGGGTATAGGATTAAAGTTAGGCTTAAACTAAGTTAATTTGGTTTTGGGAAAATATGCTAACCAGATCATGGCATAAATAAAGGTTAGGGTAGGGTTAGGGTTAAAGGTGCATAATGAGAACACTTAATATCACCTTGGATGTCATTAGGTAGCAATACAGGAAGTGTTCCATTGTGTTTTTAAGCTCAACACACCTTCACAAGAAGCTACAGCAATTTTTTTAGCCTCATTTAAACTGCTTCAAGTCTTGGTGAAGTTGTGAATATTGGAAACTTCTATGTTCTATTGAATCGAAACTGAAATAACTAATAGATTCACAAAATCTTCTTCATAGCATATGCACACTTTCTAAATATTGATTAATTTGGTAGATTAATGTCTTATGTAAAGAGAAATTGTTATTATTCTCAAGTTATAAAAGAAGGGTCCCGCACACTGCCAATACTTGCAAAAATAAATGTATTTACAGTGCAACGTTTCGGCCATGCAATGAAAAGTCAATACACAAGAAATAGAAAGTTAAAAGCAAATATTGGGACATTTAAATGAGGGTAATGACGATAAATACGAGGATAAATAAGTCATAATGTGAACAAACAGCTAAATGAACAGCTTTTCTATGGAAGTAAACAGATGGAGGCCCTCAATCAGACCAAATAATTTTGAGATCTTAAATATGTCAACATTTCTGACAAAATTCCATTTTGTAACCATGCAATCCAATTCAAAGTAAAGACATAGATTTGTATTATTTATTTAGTGCAACAAAACAATTTGACAAAAAACAGATTTTTTTCAAGTCTATCAAAAAGTTACACTGTGCACTTTTCAACCTGTCGTAGGCAAAATGAGACTAAACCGAACATTTCAAAACTAACACCTAATAACATCACCAGATAGAACAGTATGTTTTCAATGAGGTAACATTTAACACGAGGCGGTTTTACGTAATATGAGACCTTCAAAGTTTACTCAATTAAACACATTAGTTGCTGCCTAAGGGCAAAGTTAATCAGCCCCAGTCTACTGCACAAGAAAACAAATTTGCAAGTAGCAACGCGTTTCCAGATAGCACTATACAAGACTCTGATATATCCTGATTAGCCGCAGTAGAAAACAACTTCTTTCTCCATATGTGTTTATCTGATTGTTATTCTTGACCCTTTTGGAGTGCCTTATCAGCTGGGGGGTTCCTGTGTTTTCTCGGGGGACATGGCTTTTTACAAGGAAATGCTATAAACAGGAAGGCAGGTCCATTGGTTTGAGTGAGACAGACCAGAACACACACGGACACGACGTAAGGCATCTATCAAGTATCAGGGTTTATTTGCACACTTGACAGCTCTATACGTGAGCTGTCAGCGCTGAGTGGAAGTTTGCCCCTGGTCAAACTCACGGTGAACTCCAGAGCGAGCTTTAGGTGGAGAACTTTATGAAATTTTGTAAAGGGTGGATTTGGAAATGATGCAATGTTTGTATGGTATGAGTTTAAAAGGAGTTGAATGTGTTAGAGAAGAATGTTTTGTAAATGTACTTTAGATAGATCAGCAGGTGAGGTTTGTATTTGAAGATGGGTTTATTTAAGGACCCCCAAATTCACACAAAGCGCTTCACAGTGAGACAAGAAGGGATTTACAGGCGCTCATACAAGAAATGTTGGTGTATCATGTGTTGGTCCTAATACAGTATTGGTTCAGCCAACACCTTTAATTGAACATAACAACACCATTTACTGACCAATGCTGATTCAGAGTGTCTCGTCACTTTTGAAATTTTACTTAGGTAAAGTTACCCAGTTGCCAATTTTATTTTAGTTGCATAGAACTATGAACAATTTTCTAACAAGTTAACTGAGCTTTTAGAATTTAAAGTTATCTTCAGTTCTTACATAGCAGATACTTGAAGCCACATTATCTGAAAAGCTGGATTGGTGTATTCCTAGTTTGAAGACATTAATATTTCATTACGAGTTTAAAGTACAGCATGCTTCAGAGCTCAGCAGATTCCACCAAGCTTAAGCTCGTCATTATGTATCATGTATGTGATTAGCCCTAAAAACTAGTGTAGTACTTAAGACAGGTCTAGCCTAGGACCTGAGTGCATCTGGACTAGGTCTTGTCCTGGTCTCAGTCTTGTCTCGGACTCATGGTCTGATATCCAGACCAAACTTCCACCCAGGAGATCATGACCCCAGTGCAGTGACCTGTCCCTGGCACAGTTTGCAAGAAGCACTGCACAATAAGATAATGTGGATACTAATTACTGTTAAAAAATTACAAAGATACCGTTGATTTGGTTTTGATGGACTCGATTCTCAAAGTCTTGGTCTTGGGACACTGTGCCCTCATCAAGGTCTTGGTCTCGATTAATGTGATCTTGACAACCACACTACTAAAAATCTCCATAGGAAAAATGTGAAATACTTATGGAACCTCATGGGGGCATCTGGAGCTCAATAACATATGTGATGTCCAAACTAATATGTTCGGAAACAGCTTTGAATAGCTCTGTTTAGTCTTGAAAGTGGCACTTTAACAGGTATTGTTATACAAAATATCTCAATGTGTTTCCTACAAGTCAGTTTTCCTTGAGCCTTTGATCTTGATCCAACGATAATCCCTTTGGGCCTTAACAAGATTTATGAATCATTGTAAATCTCCTGTGTCGCAATGTTTCAAAACCAGGAGGAACTTTAGCTCACAGGTGCTGATAACACACACCCTGTAGCACGTGTTTACTTTGGAAGGCACACTCGCATTTAACCATAGTGAATGACAAATTGAATGTTTTGCTGTGATATCAGAAGGAGTTTGTCTTTCTCCGGCTCATCCCCGCTCTGCTCTTCCATCGACAGAACAAACAGAAGAGTGGGTAAGCCGGTCAGAGAGGGCAGAGCTGCAGCTGTGTCAGCAGGACGTGAGCAGGAGGGAGAACAGGCAGGCACGCTTCTGTTTGGGTTGGAGGAAGTCTTGTGTACTTATCATACTAGTGCACAATGATAAAGAAAAGGGTGTAAATCAGGACTGATATCTGCTCTGTTAATGGTTAAGGAGAGTAGATTGTGGAAGGCTTATAATATATCTTAGAGCTTAGAAAGCTTTTTCAATAGTCTTCTCTTTTTTTTGATATAGTCTAGCATTTGTTTGTCTTCTTCTAATTGAGCCTAAGCTGACAAGCTCTGAGATGTTTGCATCGACACAGGACTCAATTTCCAAGCTCATTTCAATTGCCTTTAAAAGAAGACAGCTTTTGGTTTCTTCAGGTACTTAAGTATTGAACTATAACATATTGTCGATGTTCATTTTGTTTGTTGGAAATCACAATATTAACCTAACTTAGTTTAATAGTAGATATAGATCCACTCAATGAGTTATTATCATGCCTAGAGAGAGAGCGTAACCATTGTAACCAGCAACAAATGTGATACTAAAGATCTCATACAAACTAATAGGAAGTTGATCTTTTAAATTATCTTTTCACTGACATATTTTAATAATTGAACCTTTTCATATTTATATATTTATTTATGCTTTTGTTCAACAAAACTAAAGTGAAAAAAATCTTGAAAAAATATATTTTGGCCACTCCTTCCTACCAGGTGTTGCACATCCCTTAATTAATAAATGGGCTAGTGCATTGCTGGGAATAACACCCTGAAGAAGGCTGTTGTGAGCTGCTCCACGTGGGAAACAGATCAGCATATGCTTTTAAACAAATAGTACTTTAACTATGAATATAACTTTCATTGTATGAGGTGTGTCTTGGGTTTGCCCTTCTTTCTGTGACCAAGAAAAAAAAAAAACTTTAATTTTAGCTATTGAAATGTTTTATAGCATTGGCAGTGAAGAAACACAATCTTGATTTGTATGTTTGAAAAGTGGCCTTGTGATATTTTACAATCCATGTGTCATTTTTATAGCATCTCAATACAGTGATGTGGCATAGATAGGTGTCAAGTGAAACATTTTCTAGCACTAAAGCCTTAGTTAGAAACACAATGCTCAAATACTGCTTGAATACAGTTAAAAGCCCATGAAATTTGCATAACATGTCCCTTTAAAGTGTTGCTGAAACAACACATAAGTCGTGCTGTTTTTAGACGGTCAGTGATAGAGTGTTAGGCATGTGACACAGATGGTGTTACAGAAGGGAATCCCCCTCAGTCAAACACACTGAGGGAACTTCAAACAGATGACACTCTTTTAACCTCACCTCTCTTCTGCAGCTTTTGAGAAAATCAGGCCAAAAACATGATTGTACATTTATGTTTTGAAGAAATTGATTGTGAATGAGTTATAAAGGCAAAAAAAAAAAAAAAAGGATAATAGCTACATTCATTTAGGTACATTTATTAGACTAATCTTTTGGTTATCTGTAAGAGTGCTTTTCTGGGAGAGATTTTTGTTTTTATTTCTTCAGTAATATTTAATACTTTTACCCAAGCAAAAGTTTCTTCTCACCAATCAAGTCAATTAAATATTGTTTCTTCTCCATTAAATATAATTTTATTTATGCATTTTTTTGCCTGTTCTTCCTTGGAGCAACTTCAAATAAAAACAAAATGTTTCATCTAGAACTGTGGTGCTCAAAGTGAGGCCTGAGTTGGTCCAGTTTGGCCCGCAAAGGAGTGCTGAGGTTTGTTGGGACTATGGTATCTGGTTGATTAAATTTTGATTCAAAATACACCAAATCAATACAATTTCATCTTCATCTCGTCTCAAATAAACTTTTTAAATGCAAAACAAAAATAAAGTCATAAAATATTTGGAACTAATTTTGTACTTCAGCCCACATTTTGGCCACACTACCCACCTTTGGTTGTTGTCATGTCAGCTCAGAAGATACAGTACGTGTTCCTTTCCATTCCCTGAGCTTGAGTAGCCTGGGGTGTGCTAGATTTACACTGACTAATTCATCAGAGTCTTTTCGAGCTGATTGAAGGCAGGTCACATATTCACTCTGCGATAAATGCGGCTAAAAGCACATAACCATCTCATAGTGTGGTGAATTAAACCGATAATGACCTTATTATTCAAGTTTGCAAAGTTAAATCTCACTTTTCAAACGTCCACCCTCCCAATTGTTTATGATATAACAGTTTAAGTTTTATCAATTAGTCACGTGTTCATTTCTGGGAACAGATTCAAGAGCCATTTCCCTTCTGGTCAGACTACTGCTACAGGCTGCTTGTATACAAATCCATGTAATCCTACAGTCGCAGCAATGACTGTAAATGATTGTTGGGCTAACAGGAGATTACCATGACTTCCTCTGGACAGTTTCACCCACTATCCTTTTCTGGTCCCGGAATACAGAGATTCTAAATGCAGTGGTGGAAAGTAGGCTGACTACAAAAGTAAAAGTACTAATTAAAGGTACACTGTGTAGCTTTCTGAAAGTGAAGAGTCATCTGCACAGTTCAGTGAAATTTCTCTATACTGCTACGCATTGGGACTTTTGGGACTTTGGGACGTGCAGCCCCTCCTCCAAGCCAAAGAATAGTCTATTTTGTAGTCTTTACAAGCCTGTTCAAAGTAAAAAGAGATTTTTATTGTTTATTTCATGTAACAAAGACATCTAAATGACAAAAACATGAATTTATTCACATATATTTTTGGCTAAAAACTTGCACAGTACACCTTTAAGTAAAAATGTATCTGTGCATTAGAATGTTTTACAGTGACACTTTCACAATTCTCACAATCTGTGTATATGATACTTTTGGCAATGTCTTTGCTACTTTGTCGTCCTCACTGATTGTCATGGTAATGAGTAAGAAACATGCAAAAATAGATCCTTACGAACTTCTGTAGATATACCCAGTCTATTATTTTTATATTGTTTTAGCATTTTCTAACCCTCATCTTAACCATAACCCAAAGCTTTTCCTAATCTTAATCATTACTTTAGCCTGTTTAGCTATAGCTTTAACAAATAATCCAGCTAACTATCATCAAAAACTAGCATTGAATTTCTACTTTTAACTTCACTAATCAAGAAACTATGATTTTAATTTCACACTGAGATGGCAATTATTAAACTGTCAATATATTGTCATATGTAATGTAAATCTATGTTTAACAACACATGACGGCTGAATAGACACTTAAAATGCCTTTACTTTTACTCCAAAAATACGTTTTTCAACTGATACTGATACTTCAATACCTTTACTTAAAGGTGCACTATGTAACTTTTTGGCCAACAATATATTTGAATAAAATAATGTTTTTGGCATCTAGATTTAATAAATAATAAAAATCTGCATTTTGCTTTGAACAGGCATGCATGACCACAAAATGAACTGCCATTTGGCCTAGATTGGGCCTGCTCATGTTTGTTTCTAAAGTGGTTAGTGTAGCTGTTGTTGTTTTTTTTCACATTATGGTGTAAAATGATCCATTCAGAATGTCCTAAGTATGACTTTAACTTTCTATTTCTAGTGAATTATGTAGGGGATTTTTCACTTCCAGAAACACACAATTGACCTTTAAAGAGAATATACCTGATTTTTACTCTAAAATAACTTAAAATCTAGTTCCCCCATCACAAATATCTTATTAATGTATCTATTCAGGTGAAAATAGCCCACAATATGATGTCTATGTCTAATAATGCACCGTCTGATCACCAAAAGTTGTTGTTGTTGTTGTTGTTGTTGTTGTTGTTGTTGTTATTGTTGTTGTTGTTGTTGTTGTTGTTGTTGTTGTTGTTGGTTGGTGTTGGTGGTGGTGGTGGTGGTGGTGGTTGTGGTTGTTGTGGTGGTTGTTGTTGTGGTTGTTGTTGTTGTGGTTGTGTTGTTGTGGTGGTTGTTGTTGTTGTTGGCATTGAGACTAACTGCAGTTAGCATGAAAAATGTGAAAAATGCTTAAAACATATATTGCTGAACAATTCGGAGGCTCAAAATGCATTAGGTAAGTGAGCAAAACATGTAGACTGAAGTAAAAAGTTTAACATTATTTGTGTTTGTTTATATTTTTAAGAAAGTAAAAATCAGGTAGGCCTATAGTAACTTTTTATGGAATAAAGAACTTTTACTTTAGAAACAAAATAGAGTACTTCATCCTTTATTATCCAAATGTAAATCACAATGAAGGCAGTTATTTTTAGAAATTCCGGTACTTCCATTGTGAGCCATTGAGTTCGCCGGAATAACAGCTATCCTCAAGAAACCTCCATGACTCTATTAGTTCAGACCTAGAGGCCATTCAAAGATGCTCGAAAATCTGCAACACAATACTCATTTTACAGAGTAATTTCCAGATAAGCAGGAAGCAGCCCGGACAATACAGTGAAGTCATGAGAAATCAGACTAACAAGGACGGTAAAAAGTTCTTCTTCTGAAAGGATTTGATCAGAACTGAATGGAGAACTTGCAGATTACAGGCTTTCGTTAGCGTAGCAGCTACATTAGCCTCTTCATGAACTTTTGATGAGCTACTTAGTCGAGCTAAGTTACTTTAAATAAAATATTAGCGGTTCATGTTCACTGAGTTAAAATTAGAACACAATTTTCAATGTTGCCTTTAAAGATGTAATAGTACAAGCCAGGTTCATTTAGGTGAATCTTGGACTTCCTTTTCAGTATTTTTTAAATTGCAGCAGGATGAGTGTCCTGCCACATCTATAGTCTGTATGTCGTCACTCTGGTTCTCCTTGAATTTTTTTTTTTTTTTTTTTTAGGGTTTTTTTTTTTTTTTTAGGTTTTTTTTTTTTTCTTGCCAAGAAGGAGGGTCTAAGGAAAGGAGATGTTCTGGGAAAATCTTTGTTTTTCTGAATAATGATTGCTAAACCAACAATCATGTGAAGTCCCCTGAGATAACTATTGTTGTGATTTTGGGCTATACAAATAAACTGAATTGAAATATATATATATATATATTATATATATATATATATTATATATTATATATATATATATATATATATATATATATATATATATATATATATATATATATATATATATATATATATATATTTAAAGGAAACATACGTGTAATAGAGGTTATGGACTAACGTCTTCCGGTTTCAGATTGACATAGGTCGCTACACTCGGCGGCGTAGTTGCCAGAGTGACACAGTTATTTACTCCAAATAAGTCAAGAATCTGATGAGGGATTTTGGGCTAGTCCTGAAACAATCCTCTTGAAAAAAAACTTTTTTGTCATCTGTTGTAGACACAGCAACATCTGTAACAGCAGGAATAGTGCAGCTTCTGAACTGGGTTTTCATAAGAAAAAGTTGTAAAAGTCTGAAAGTCTGGCAACACAGATTGCTTTATGTGCTCACTTCTTCCCGGTCTTCAACGTCCCTGACCAGGCTCTCAAACAGAGTGAGTCTCGGTGAACTCATTTTGTAGGTCAGCTTATCGAGAGAGGCTCATGTTTGGGTTGGTCAACCAGGGTTAGAGAAACTTATCCAGGATAAGTTCAGCGACGTTTGTAGTACAGGCCTCTGATGTTACTTCTTGGAGGCTTCTTTAGTTTCCCCAACAGTTATGTCGCAATTCAGTTAGCCTATAGAAGAAGTTAAGCTACTGTTAATGGTCGACTGATCAGCAGCAATCAAACTTTAATTATGCATTGTACGTTGAAAGTTCTTAGGCACATTATTAGCCAAACAATGATTGAAATAGACTATGAATGAAAGCTATTTACATTGAAGTATAGTATGGTATTTTTTTTGTCTACAAATGTTTTTACAGTCTGTATAAACCAGGTAAGAATTATCTTGTCGATAACTTATTACTTGCTACGTCTCAATCTATTCATCTTTGCATGGTTCAAGTGTTCAAACATTTGACTTTGTCCCACCATTATGCCTATGACGACTGCAGTCTCCACAATCGCTCACTTTTCTCTTCCTAAAACAGCACTATTGTTGTTTGTGCTCTGTTGTTGTTGCCGAGACTCCAGACAAAGGCTTATTCACCCGAGGTCCTCTTAAACCAGACGATGTGGTCAGACAATCGGACTAGAATAGGTTCTTCTGTTCAAGTGACACATCTGGATTTTATGCCTTGTTCTGTGCGGCTTGCTTTTGATAGTAGGGTGAACAGATGAGAGCAAAATACAGCTAGTCAGACTAACACAAGGTATAATTATACATAAGGAAGGTACATGCCGGTCCACTAAGCCTATTTTTTATTTTACTGCCTTTTCTATAAAACTAGCCTTGAAACTGCTGATTGTCCATTTTTATAGATTATTAGAACAAACAAGTAGTTTGCACAAGACAATATATTTCCATATCATCTAATCATGACTTTATCAGGTTTGGAAACTTGACTGAGCTCTTTTTGTTGATAATGCCCAGTCTTGTAATGTTTTAATTTAAGGGATTTTTATCATACGTTCCAACAATCAATCAACTTCACTGGCAAGGACCACAACCTTAGAATCGAATGCAAAATGTTAACTTACTAAACAGATTAGGCAAATGAGTCTTTGATGGGGGCTCCCAGGCCTCGCATCCTTTTACCTGTAAGATAAAGGATTAGCCTGGTGGTTTATATGGCATGACACAACATGCTAATTTCAGATTTTCATCCATATTGCACTTTATGAGCAAATATTGTAAAAGTTTATGCCATTAGTCATAGTTCCAGAGTGGCTAGCACTCTCCCCTCACAGCAAAAGGTTGGAGGTTCAGCTCCTGATCACGACCAGGCCTTTCAGTGTGGAGTTTGGATGGGTTTCCTGCAGGAACTCCTGTTCCCAGCAACCTAAAACTAGAAAAAATGGAAATGTTTCCTCAAGTATTTGAAGTATTAATTCACTGCTCCACTGGCACTAAAGAATGAATAAGCCTTAGAATATTAAGTTTAGCTCTGTTAAGGAAGCTAACATGTTAATTTGTGGGACAATCTCAAACATATAACAAGTTAGAACAAACCCAGCGACTGAATTCTTTAGGATTTAAGCTTTCAGACATGTGTCTATGCCCTGTTTGTAATCATTACAACATTTGACTTTTGATTGTGGCTAATGTAACTTAGGCTAACTGCAATTAAATTGAAAGAGTTAATGCTAGATGGTCAAGTCTGGAGGGACGGTGATTACATTTAGTGGAATGGGCAAGATTAGGGAAAGAGTTTGGATAAAGGATACATTTTTTAAAAATATAACAGCTTAGGACAGTTTAGGATAAAGTCATTACCATGGCAACCAGTTCACTTCCGTCCCTCCAAAATATTACTTCCAAAATTTGGATAAGGTTAGAGTTAGGATTAGGGTTATTTGGTTAAGTTTAGAAATTTGGGGAAAGTATGCTAACTACATCATAGCATAAGACGTAAACTCAACTAACCAACCGGAAGTGTTCGGTCAGAAAAGTTGGTGGGATGGAATAAGATGAATAGAGAAAATAAAGCATAGCTGAACCTTCATATTTAACATGGTCTAGTTAATGACAACTCTATTTTCACATTCATATAAAATCACATAAGTCAGGCTGTCTTTTGTCTAGCCAGGCGAACCAAACTTGCAAACACAATTCACTCTTCTTACATCTCTATCATCCAACCATCAAAGTAATGCTTCACCCACAACACTGTTACAAACTTTGATGTGTTTTTATCACATGGGCAGCTGGTTGCACTGAAAAGAATAGCTGCGTACAACAGACAAGCGACCCTCTGTAATCACCCTGCCCACTGATAGATCCCATATAAAGATGTCGTCTAGAAAGAAGAAGAGAAAGACAGAGAAAAGCCCAAAGGTACGAGAAACAGACGTGAGAGTGGAAAGTTGCCAACTGACACAGCTCAGCGGGGAAAGTCAATGATTTACAATGTGTTACCTCAACAGCTGCAGGCAATCCACAAACAGCAAGTGTTTACTGTTTGATTGAGCCGGTTCGGGGCCGTTAGAGGCTGTTCAGACCTGAGACGAAATTGTAGACCTGTGATTGTGTCTTCACTTGAAGCAACAAATGTTAGGTGAGGTCACAAGGGAGATGTACTTAAACGTGCTTGTGTTGGGAAAAGAAAGAATGCAAAAATGAACATTATTATTTATCTTTTAATAGTGACTCTGTAAGAAAATCGATAGTGAGTACCTTAACCCTAGCCCATTTTTATGTTACAATGCCACCCAAATTTGCAAAGGATAAGAACAATTACGCAGTAAACAGTTACCCGGCTCAGATTCAAAGTTTTAGACACAGAAATTACACAAATTTAATGTTACAATCATGTTAACGTGGTTACGATTTAACAGTCATTCAGTTCACCCACTATTGTCCAAATAGCTCTCAAAGGAGACCATGCATCATGCATTTAAGAGTAAACTATTATATTTGTAGATTAGTAATTTTTTTTTTTTTTTGCAAAACCACAAATTTCTGTAATACAGCTTAGAAATAGAAATAATACAATTAAATGCAGACATATAAGTGGGCGGGGATAGGTGATAGGTAGGCTTTTCTGGCACTCAGCTGCAGGACAATACAAGATTACTCAAACATGCATGAATCATTCTTGATAAAACTTTGAGTAAACTAATGATGAGGCAGTTATAACCATAATAAAATTTTAGAAAAACTGATTTTACACAATAGGTCTCCTTGGATTGTTTTACACAGTTGTAGTTGTAGTTAGGGCGGTGCAATTTATGTCAAAAATCAAATTGTGATCTGCTTTTTGATTACAAATTTATACTGTGATTTTCCATTTATCTTTTTGATGCAGCTGTTCAAATGCAGATCTACTTTACCACTTGAGCCCAGGAGCAGGACCTTGCTGCTTTATACTATGACTAGGTTGAAGCATAAGGCCCCCTCACTGTGTAAGCTGTCAGTAAACTACTATTTTAATGTCCATTTACAACATGGTTTAATTTACAAGTCATCTGAAATGTATGTGTGTATTTTATAGCTTGGTGCTTAAGTCACTGTTATTTTAGTTTGGGTATTCTTTTGGTATGTGTTTGGGTTTTTTTAGATTGGTTTCTGCAATTTCAGTATTTTGGTTGTTCATTCTTTCACAATTTTTTACAGCTTGTTTTAGGGGTTACAGGTGACTGGAGTGACTCAGTGACTTTGGGTCACAGTCACTCTCGGACTCAGTGACCCAGGGGTGGTCACACCCTGGACAGTGTGATTAACACACACAGAGAAAGACAGACAATCATTCACTCTTTCATTCATTTACAGTGATGCCCAATTGACCTATACATGCAGGTTTTTGGAAGAGGGGAATATGAGAATATGAAAACTCCACCCAGAGAAACTGTAAGATGTTTATTTTTTATTTATGTCTGACTTTGTGTGACAAGTCATTTAACAAAATGTACAACCTATGATTTTGTAATAATTAATTTAACTTTTGTTTGCTTCAGTTTCTCTCTTGGTTGCACCACATAATCAAACATTGTGTATATTTAAGATATATTTTCATATTTCCACAGACAATGTTTATTTAAATATGTAACTAACTATTTAGGTGTTGTTCTTAGTGCAAAGCTAGATGCCTTTTTACACTGACTCCTTTCTTCATAGTATTTAGGTCAAGTTGAAATCAGCTATGGGGTTATCTTCATATCTACACTTTTATCTGTTGTCTTATATCTTGTTCTCGTGTACTGTTCTTCTTCTGCTGTACGTATGTGTGATATGAAGATGACCTCTCTGAACACAGTGGCTGTTTGGGGTTTGGGTCCAGTCCAAAATGCAAGTCTGTGGTCAGCTGCTGCTTACCCACTGAGTCAAAGAGGATCCGAACTACTCCAGAGCACCTTTGTAACTTGTCAACACATTCAGACAGACAGGCACACGTCAGCAGACTGTGGCTGCAGGCGAAACATTTACTTTCATTGCGTAAGTCATCCATGTGTCATCATTTCTGCTGGAGAGGTGTGCTAATGTTTGGGTTCTATTGCTATAAAAGAGTGGTTCACGTTATTTTCTGAACACGGCTGTGAAACATGATCAGAAGTGGGTATTACTCATTTACTTTTACTTAAGTAACCAGCTTTTAGTGTAAAGAGTGTATTTTGTTTGAAGTAATAGTTCTCTCATTTGAGTTTGCTTTTCCCATTGTAAGTTTAAATTAGAACAAAATATATGGAAAATTGTGTTTCTTGCACTGCTCCTTCAGATATATATTTTAACATAAATCTTTTGAACTTATTCTTTGATTTTGTGTTTATCAACACAAGTGTGCATACTCTAACCTGGCCAGCCAGATGGTTTATCTTGCGATATTTGTGAACACGAGATAAACCAGCCGCCTGATTGGTTTGGGAGTCCGAACCAGCGGCGTTTCGGCGGTGTTAAGACGGCAGACCGGTTCAGATGTGAAAACTGCCGTCCCGTTTCGTTGTTTTATTCAATGAAGTTGCCCCAGGTAAACAGACGGAGAGCGGCTCTTTCTGCAAAACACATGCGCAGTAGTATGGAAAGTGACGTCAACCGATAAAACAAGGACAAGGACAAAGAGAATAGTTGCTAAAATATGAAAAACACCTGGAATGAAAAAAAAAATAAATAATGAACTGGAATTGAAACTACAAAAGTACACTATTACACTACATTTTCAGACACTAAAAATATAATAAATTCTTAATACTGTTTAAGCACTTACTGGCACATTAAGTTGGCAATTTTTTCCCAGAATTAAATCTACAAACAAAAATATATGTATTTGTAATATTTAGAAAGTGAAAATAGGGCTGGATCAGACTTTTGGAGGGTCTCTTTGGCACCCGAGCCCTAATTTGAATAGGGTTGAGCTACACCTTTCCTGTTACAAAAAGTTCAATACAAAATACTTTGTTAGTATCAAGTGAGTTATTAAGTTAGTTTGCAGTGTCCCATCAATGTCGAATAATATTTTTTTCAAAAATAATGTCCCAGAAAGAGCCCTTTTAATGGTTACAGTTCAAGTTCACTAGCCGTTTACAGTTTTGAGATTGTGAAAGGCAAATAATGCTGCACTAGCCCATTGTGGCAAGTTTGAGCACAGTAAGTGTACTAAGAACTATTTTTGACAGATATAAACTTTTAGCCTCATTCTAACTCAAACACAAGCTTATTTACTGTTCACTGTCTCATATTTGGTCTTCTGCTGCTGACTTGTTTCTCCAGACAGACAGACAGCCTCATTTCTCTTATACAATATTCAAACTGTGTGATGGTGCACTGTGTATACAAGTGTCCCGTTTCATCAGTATCCACAGTGAGTCATCTCCACGGCCCTGACATTTGGTGTAGAGCCTGGGGCCAGCGGAGAGCACACATGAACCCAATAAGACCAGTGAAGAGGCAGACATGCTCCTCTGTTTCTCACACAATCAGATTTCAAGTGTTTTTGAAAATGTGCAAGGTTTAGAATGTTTAGGGGGGGAAATAGACACTGATAATTCATATTGATCCATTGATGCCAGATATATATGTTTCTGAATAGGATGCACCTTGCTGTATCCAATGCACATCATTTTATTTTACTGATCTTGGCCAATCTCATCTCAGCAGTCCAAAATTTTGAAGAATGTACAGTTATTTTGGAGGTTGTTGACTTTTTTCCCATCAGTAAAGCATCTAAAATGGACCAGAATGCAGAAAGTGACAGAATATTTGATCAAGCGCGATAGACCTACTTTGTAAAACGTGTGTATATTTACCTTTTTGTCTTGTATATTGCTGCTCAATGTAATCTCTTTTTCATCTCATGCGACAAAGATGAGATTCTCAGTTGTTGCTCCTACAACCTCTTAGGAGCAATAAATGAGACTAGAGAAACATTTGAGAAATACTTGATGCCACAGTGAGATCTCAGTCATATCTCAAATTGAGTGGAAACTGAGCTGTGGCCTGCTTTGATCTCATGGAGCAGAAGATAAGAAACAGGAGACATTAGCTAAAATCTCAGCTTGGTCTCACAGAAGGCTTAAAATTGTCTAGGAGCAATACATGGGACCTTGTTGAGATCTCATTCTTGTCTAGTCTTTCCTCTTCTGTCTTCAATTTTCTTTGAGTTGGTCCACTGGGGCTCTTTTGCTGTTAAAGGTTGCAGACCCTTGGCCTACATAAAGACTTAAAGCCTTTGAAACTTTTTAGCCAAAAATTGACTTTAAACAAACATAGACTATAAAACCAATACTGGACTTTTTAGTTGGACTGAACATTATGCAATATGCATTATACAATACATACTGTATGTTTTTCTTTAGCAGGCTCTACTCTTGTGTCCCATGGAGACCCTCCTTTTACTTTGTTACCACGAAAATCGTGTTCCTTTAGCTATAATATTTCACAGTATATTGCAAGAAACGGTTGCCTGAAAAATCCAGTTGATACATAAAACAATGTTGTCTGGCCACTGTGTCCCTTTTCAGTGGCCGTGTTTGACAGATTAATTAGCCAATCAGAGACACGCATCTTGTCTCCCATCTGAAAACCAACATGACTGCCTTTTGTGAAAAAATACACGGAAACAATTTCACGTGAAACTGAAAAACATTGCTGATTTCTGCTGAATCAATGAGAGAAGCAAAAAAGGCTCTTAATGTGAGGTGAGTGAAGTTAGTGGTGACCAGACCCCACTCTTCACAGTTTGCTCAAGCGTGGGCTCTGAATCCCAGGCAAAAGCCCTCAAACTGAGGTTTTAACTTTCTATTTCATTGGGATTATGAGTTTGAGTTTTCACCCCAAGAAATTTACAGTGTCATGCTACATCGTTAGGAAAGCTGAATGTGTAAAAAAACGTATTTTATAAAATGTACTTTTCAGAAATTTTAGTCATGTTGCTCTCATCATTAAATCAAAGTACTTGGATTTGTTCTTGCATGTTTGAGTCATCCTTTACTGTCCTGCAGCTGATGCTTAAGTGAAACTAGAAAAATGTCATTTCATTGTTGTTATCCATATTCACATTGTTGTTATCCATATTCATATTGTTGTTATCCATACATTTTACACGAAGAGGCAGAGCTTATCAGTTCTGCAGTTCTGAACAGTCAATAGATACAGTCAGGATCAAAGGGAATGGCCACAAATGGACCTCTGTAGGGGAAACATAACATGAACAGTGGATTCATTTTCATAGAGAACAACAGTTTTATTATTCACCGTCCAGCAACAACAACAGCAAATGTGAACATAAGGAAAAATATTGTACCATATACAAATCCAAAGACATGGAGATGAATAAAATGATTCAGATGTACAATGCTATCGGTGGCTGCGAGTTATACGCTAATGTGAGGTTTTCATTGTCTGGCATGTTTTCACACTAACAGAACATTTTGTCTACTCTTCTGACATAACACCACATCAGTAACCTCCACTTAAACTTTGTTGTGATTTGACTTGAGTTAGTTGTGATAGAAATACACTTAATTCACCAAAATACTTTCCATTATGGCGCGTTGCTGATTGTATCTATGGACCTGATTCTTTTGCAAAGTCATTTTAGAATATTTTTGTACTTTACATGGAATAAACTGTAAATTACAGATCTGTGTAATATAGGGCTGTAGTCGACCAAAGAAATTCTTGGTCGACTAAAAACATGTCCCATCTACCGATTACAGTAATGGACTAAAAAGGGGGCGTAGCAAAGGCTTTGAGGCTAAAAGTAGAGTTGTCAAAAATATTGCAAATCAATGCTAAAACAGGTGTCGAAATTAGATTAAAATGAAGAGGAAACAGTGTGTTTATATAAAAAAAAAGGCAGTTCAGACCAATCATTCTGTTACTGTTGAAGACAAATTCCTTATAATCTAAATAAAATAATTAGTCGACTAATAAAATTTTGGCCAACCAAGACTCCATCGACGGATTAATCGACTAAACAACTAAAGAACTACAGCCTAGTGTAATATATAATAGTTTATTTCTGAACATATGAAAAAAGAAGTCTCATTAAGACCTTTGCCCCCCATGATGCAATTACACTTGAGACAGTCTTGTTGTGCGGTGACAATACTGTTTACATCTCTATAGTCTACTTACACACACTCCAAGTACTGAAACAACATCTCTATTTTCTCTTCCTGTATCTAAGCTCTTAGCCACACAGTCTTTTCAAAGCACAACTGATAAATTATAAATCAAAACAAACAGTTGCAGATGATTCAGCAGTCTCTAAAATTAGCTTCGTGTGCAGTTCTTCAGCAGCTCTGAGCGAAAGGAAAAATATGTCACAACTTTCCACCATCCTTTTCAAAACACTTTGATTCAAATACGGCATAAAAACCCAGCAAGGTTATAGTTTGAGCTGGAGATGTCAAGGTTATTAGTTTAATAGATGGTTATTCAAGCCACAATGATTATTCAATGTAATCTTATCATTCTTTAGAAACTGAAGATGGCATTATATCAACAAGGTTTAGTTCCGATCCCGATACTTTGGCTTTGAGCATCAACCGATACTAGTTTAAGGACTGAATTTGCTTTTTTCCCCTATAAAAACATAATAAATGTGGTCATATTGAGTTATGTAATTGTTATTTATAAGTCACAACTTAACAACAATCTGAAAAAGTGACCAATATTATGAAACATTCTGGATCAACACCAGTCTGTAAACAGATATCATAGAGCCGATACTCAATCCAGCTAAATTTCCTGGATTGGCATTTATATCCGATTCCAGTCTCCCTAATATCAAGTTTATAGGCAAAAGAAGCTGATAATTGCCGCAGAATGTTTTATTCCTTGATAAATACATTTATATATTTATTAGCTATAGTGAAAAATTAATTTGTGATTTTGTTGGCCTTTTTATGGATATACATTTTATAACAAAAGGCCCGCAATAGTATGTTTTCACAGTTTACTCAACTGCCGCTCATTTTGTCTGCATTTACTTCACAACATTGAATTCTTTTAAAGACCAGACTTGTATTCGAGATGTATTCACCTCGTCTACATGTTCAAGGCTGCAATCAGAGAGCCATCTCAGGGACAGTCACCGTTCTTGGTGGTGACGTGTCGTGTCACCTTGACGATCACACTGATCATGCCTTCAAGGCTAGAGTCATTGAATCTGAAATCCACAAATATGAAGGATGGATTATGCAAGCCATTGAGAACTGAGAGCGAGGCACAAACAGTATCTGAGACACTCTCCACTGGAGACCACTGGACAGTAGCGAGTCGATCTGACCACGCCTCCAGGAAGTAGCTGGCATAAGCCACTTCACTGAAAACATGCCAAAGAGGTAAATAACATCTCAAAACACAATTTTTCAAATGAAGCCAAAGTTGTGAACATTTCTAGAGCTGTAGTCGACCAAAGACATGTTCAGAACTAGCTGTTTGGATCAGGTCTGAACCGGTCTGAGAGACGCTTGTCTCCTGATGATTGAGACAGCGCTTTTCTCACTCTTTTTTCACCTGAATGTAAACATTAAAGGGTCATAGGGTCGAATTTCATTCACAAATGTTGATTTAGCAGCATAACTTTTGTTTTCTCACAGTGATAAACTCCCACTGACAACGAGGCTTTTTTGACTTGTTTCCTCTGTTTGTGTCTTTGAGCGGTAGCTCTTTCTGCATAACTGGTGCGCGCATCGCCCGTCTTGATAAACAAAAAATCCCTCTATTGACTGAATAGTCAACTAAAAAGTGGGTGTCGCTTAAAAACCTAAAAAATATCTTATTGATTTGACCGATCAGTGCTAATAGGAGTTTGGAATATTTGCAGAAAATGAATAGTAAACAACAGCAATTTTGGTCGACTAAGGGTGCATTCACAAAACACTTTTGATTTGGATCAGGATTCGTTTGTCTGGATAGTGCGGTTCGATTGGGTAATTGTGAACGCGCAAACGAACTCTGATCCTGAAGGCTTTTCTCCTCTGTTTCACCTTTCTACAATGTTCACAAGCCTGCCGTGGGTCACAGCATTCTAACCATAAAACAAGTCATCGCTACAGAAGTCGCTCTATAAAAGGTCTCCAATAGGTCCCTCTGCTCCTTTTGTACTTAACCAGAAATAGTCTACTGCATGTTTTATGAGGACCTATATTTTCGTCTCTCTCACGCTTAAAACGAAATGAGAACGGCGTTTTGTGGCGTTCTGTTTATAGGCCCGGTGACCACAGCCACACTCTGATGTGGTGGATCTATGGCTTACAATGGCAGTGCAGTCGGAGCTGTCACCCTGGGCTGGAGGATTGTAAACTGCTGGCTTGATTAAAGATGGTAAAGTGTACAAGGGATGCATTTAGAACACGTAAATGCTGGTTCCTAATAGTACAGTTTAGAAAGTAAGAAATGGAATTAAGATGGAGGATGATATGTTTAGAACCTGGTGGAGGACGGTGGACTTTGTGGGACCATACTTATGTTTGCACTGTAGGAATCTTTTTAAATTTCCATAATTTGTTTTAATTTGAGTTCACTGGAAAAAAAATTCTAAAATCATATAGTTGAATAAATACTTAATTGAGAAATTGTTGATTTCTCAAATTTTTTTGTTTTGTATTTTACGGTCTTGAAATACTTTTTGCCAACAAAACACAAACATTTTGTTTATATTTCAAAATGTTCCATTAGCAGCTCATTTTATTATAAATGTAATTTTTGCATTATTCTTTTCTTTTAAGCATGCTCTTGACAGGCACAAACGGCAGACATTCGATTCTAACGTCAGGAATTTAGTTAGAACTCCATCTACTCGCTGCAAAGGAGGGTGCTTGTCAAAACCTGTCGTCAGAACTCAAAAGCTAAGCATGTTGGGCCTTGGCAGTACTTGGATGGGAGACCACTGGAGGAACCTCAGGTGCCACAGTGGCACAAGGAGAAATTGTTGTTGTACATTGCTTAGTATGGATCTAGTATGTGTGAATGGTTGGCGATCAGACGAACCTATGATGCAAAATGGCAGACTCGCTTCTGTCAGTCTGCCCCAGGGCAGCTGTGGCTGCACCAATAGAGTTACCACTAGTAACTCGAGAGAGTATGTAGTGAATGAATAATGCAAAATGTGTGTCTTTGGTATCTTGAAAAGCGCTGTAAAAGTTTATTGTATTATTATAAATAATAAAACTGATCTTGTCTGATATGCTAATAGTACAGAAAGGCACCAAATGAGTATGGATGATTTATACTTTATAGACTACAAAAGATCTCAGAGACCTACATTTGACCTAAGCTGTGGGTTTTTGAGTAACAGACCAGAGAGAATAGTTTCTCACAGACAGAAATCCAGCTGTGTTTTTAAGAGAGTAAAATATACTAAAAGCAATACTACACTCATTATCTTATCTAAGATTGTTCTGTGTACCATTGGAAGCAAACTTGTTCACTGACTTTCTTTGGGAACACATTTCTTTCATTTTCAGACTAAAACAAGATACATCACTTATACAGACAAAATAACCTAAAATAGTCAGGTATTCTTGTATGAAGAAAAGGCTCAAATGCATGTGCACCGGATGGAGCATTTCATTAAAACCATTCATGTTAATAACTATAGTCTGAACATGCACTTTGAAGATGAAAGCACCACCTCTCTGCTCTGTTCTCTGACTGCACATGTGACCTGGGAAAAGGTCACTCCTCCCTCTCTCTTTCTTTTTTCTCCCCTTTCCCTCTCTCTCTCTCTCTCTCTCGCTGTCTGTCTCTCTCTTTCTTTTTCTCCCCTTCTCTCTCTGTCTCTCTCATTGTGTTGTCTCTCTCTCACTCTCTGTCTGTCTCTCTTTCACTCTCTGTCACTCTTTCTTTTTTCTCCCTTTCTCTCTCTCTGTCTCTCTTTCTTTTTTCTCCCCTTCTCTCTCTCCCTTCTTCCCTCCTCTCTCTCTCAATCACTCTCTCTCGCTCTCTTTTTCTCCCCTTCTCTCTCTCTGTCTGTCTGTGTCTCACACTCTCTCTCTCTCTCTCCTTCTTCTCTTTCTTTCTTTCTCTCTCTTTCTCTCTCTCTCTCTCTGTCTGCCTCTCTTTCTTTTTTATCCACTTCTCTCTCTTTCTCTCCCTCCTTCCCTCCTCTTTCTCTCTCTAACTCTCTCTCTTTTTTCTCCCCTTCTCTTTCTCTCTCTCTCTCTCTCTCTCTCTCTCTCTCTCACTCTCTCATATGCACATAACAAAGATAAGTATTTCATTTGAGTCGACCTGCTTCACAGAGAAGAACACCTTACAGTCCTTGACCTGACAGCTCACACTCAGCTCTGAGACATTTGATTGGAACATTCTGTGTGCGGAAAAAAAAAATGAAAAATTCTTTCTGCCACATTTCAAACCGCTTTAGACTCATATAAAAGAATATTCTCTTCTTGTTTATTTCTCTTAATTGTTTATTCTCTTAATAGCCTATATTAGTATTTTACTTACAATATATTAATTAGACTTACCTCAAATTGCTGAAATACAAGTGTTACGGTATTCCAAACAAGCTCCACGTGGTGCATTTGTAAATATGTGCTGCTCTCTAATGGTGAAGTTGTGTACGTGCAGGTTGGTTGACGATGACTGATGTTTTAAAGCCATTTTGTGTAGAAACGTGAACAGGAAGTGCAAATAAAATAAGTTACTGTTGTGTAGAACAACTTGAAGCCAGTTAATATTCTTCAGTGTTTAGTTTAATAGACTAAACTGGAAAAATGTTGGGCTTGCTTGATGTCTTCTCTGGTCAAATCCAATACATCTTTTGCAAAGCCAACACAGCTTTCGTTTGATTTGAAGGTGGTAGCTGATTGCAAACATAATTTAGGTTTGAAATCTGTCAACTTCCTCTCATAAATCCTTTAAAACATGGTTAAAATCAACTTGGATTCAGTTCTTCGATGTTTTTAAGACCAGAAAACAGAACATTAAGACCTATTCACAAGTTAAAATCTATATTTCACACTGCTGCTTCTTTTGCAAAGGCTTCTTATTATATAATTTTATATTTTGCTACAATCATGACAAATCTGATGAATTAACAAAAAAATAAAGCAATATATACAGCTATCGAGCATTCCATCTACTTCATCAACCAAATAACAGTAAACCAATTGTGGTTTATTATTGAGAACATTAGTGAAGGTTTTCTGACAGAAAAGTTGAAGTAGTGTGAAATAGATAGGAATGTGACAAAAACTGCTTCGTTAAACATTTAAGACCAGTGCAAGCTTTTTAAGACCTACAACAGCAAATTTAAGACTTTTAAAGGCCTTACATTCAAACTTTTTTGACGTTTTTAGATTTTTTTAAAACTTGGCAGAACCCTGCAAGAAGAGAGCCTTCTTCTGTTTATTTCTACGGAAATCAGAGAAAATACAAGCTATATTTACATTTACATTCACATTCACATAAAGCTTATTTATCCCCAATAAGAATGTTTAAACTAAGACAGTTTTTGTCTTCCTATTTGCATTGAATTGTAAAGTTCACTTTTCACCCAGAACTTACACGGTGCACCTTTAAGCTTTAATTTAATAACATAGAACATGCTGAATATCATATCTGTGATTTGAAAGTGGCACAGTAATGGCAAAGGGCAGTGACCGAGGCAGATCATATAAAATAAAGCAGGATTAGCAGACTAATAATCATTTGGATGCATCAGTGTAGAACAGTATAAGCTGTCATCTCCAGACCACATACCATGACAGCACATGCACAACTCTCATTTGCCTATGTAAATCCTTTTTCAGAGGATCATGCATGTGTGAAATCAGCATCATTTCTATAGGACACACTTGTAGTTCACTGACAGCAGAATGGCAGAAGTTTACAAATCATTAAAGCCAGTAAAAGTGACATTTCTGTGCAGTGAAAGAGCGTAAAGCCAGACTTTTCTACAATCCCATTTACTTGATGAGAAGATTGTCTCTGGCGTACACCTGTTTCTTCGATAGAGTCTACAAGAGGCTGCTCAACATGTTTAAACACAGTGGTTTGGTTGATTGAGGAGAGACACTACAGGTGAAGCACTGTCATTTTCTCACATAAATGTAAGTATTACACATTTTCATGAAGTTCAAATATAGAAAGGCAATTTCTAAAAACTTCAAAATTGCACATAACAGCCAAACATATCTGAAAAAGGACAAAACCATTGATCAGTCTTGTTATATCAGATACAAGTGTTTTTGCAGAAGAGATTTTGAATATTTTATTATGTGCTTATAAATAAACCATTTGTTCATTCATTCATTCATTCATTCATTCATATTAAGTTTTTCCACTTACCTTACTTTTTTTTACTTACAGCTGCTCACTCAACAATGCTAATCCAAAGAATTGTAAAACTTAATGTGTGCAGGGACTATAAAGGGCTGGATTGATGATTTTGGGCAGAAAAGGCATTTTGAGTAAATAAATATTTCCAATTCTATGAATGAAGTGAAGTATATATGCTGAAGAGTTGACCAAAAAACATCGAAAAACACATACAAGCTCCAAAACATTAGCTAAGCTTAGCTACAGTAATGTGTTTTATGAAGGAACAGAGAGCCCAAATTAAACCCACTTGAGAAGAAACTTGGCCTTACTTTGGACAGCCCTGCATCACATTCACCATTTGACAGAAACAAGTCTACTGTACTGTACTGTATCATTAATCCTATGTTAGTTTGAATAGGCTGATGGTGACCAGACTGGATCGTTTCAGGTGTTCTGCTGTGCTAAGGCATGCTCCAGGTGGAAAGGCCAGATAAGAAAAGCTCTTTTTACCAAGCTCAGTGCTCTCTGTTGGAAGACTGGATGTATGATGGTTCTGTGTGCATGTGAAGTACAAGTAGTGGAGAGAGGAGAGAGCCTTGGTCATTACGGCTTTAAACATTTACCACTAAACCATTAAAGCAGAGGGGTGGAGTCTGAGGGTATACGGAGCAGTCTGATTGGTCACAACAGAATGTGTTTGTATTAGATACACTTAGATCATGATCATGTCACATAAACTAAAGGTATCATTGACCACTGCAGGAAGCACAGCTGATTTGCAATAAAAGTGCCAAAAACACCAAATAATGATGAGTCAAACACTGAGGACACATTTTCCTACAGTGAAAATAAACTGTATCTTAACCGATTATATAATGTCAGATACCATTTTATTCTTGCCACTATTTAAATGTGTTCTGTATAGGTTCTGTTTATGCTACAACACATCTTTTTTATAGTATAGGTCAAAAGCCAATGCAGATGTTTGGCAGCTAAAATGGATATTGCTTAAGTACCATTTTTCGAAAGTGAATGGGTTTAGTCTCCACCAGGTTAAAATGAAATGAGCATAATGTTAACACAAAAGGAGGCAATCCACTAAAATATGAAAACAGTCAAAGTATTTTTCTCCTGATCTGTGCATGCTCGTTATCCTCTTATACAGTAGATCATGAGACCAGACTGAGATGTGCCCATGTATGGCATGTCTCAGACACACTTGAGGCTACAATAAGCAGATTCCATGTACAATTCATGGCTCTGGGCATGTATTGACAAAAAGATGACATTTTCTACAATGATGGCGACTGCAGGCACAGTATAACATTCCTATTCATAGTGATCTGACATTTCAAAGACTAGTGCACTAGAAAATATATTCCACCGGAAGCATTTTTTCTGTTGTGGCTCAGAGCTTAGCTGTCTTTCTAACTGCAATTTGAGATTTATGACACTTCATCTGGTACACGGCAAATTTCCTCAACAACAGACTTAAGAAAGGTAATTAGTTCAATGGTGTGCATGACGTAGTTTGGACACAGAACTTAAATTTTTTCTTTTTTTTAACCTTTGAGGAAATGTAATTTCTCATCATTGACTCTCATCATTGGCTCTCACTGATGATATTAGAGCTTCCGTGGTGAGTTCACATACTAGAGTGTCAAGTCTAGATGGTGGACAGGAGTTAGCATTGTACCATTAACTTTTTGTACAACAATAAATGATATTAAAAGTAGGGATGCACCGATCCGATACTAGGATGGATATTGGTGCCGAGCCAGGAAATTTTGCTGGATCAAGTATCGGCTCCATATCGGTTCAGCCGATACCATTGTAGTGCCTTTAATTGAGCATAATAGACTTGACAGTGTAATCCCTCATTCGTCCAGGAGTGATCCAGAGTAGAAGTCTTCAAAGTAGTCATCTGGACAGTGCTTCCGAAGATCAGATGTTTGACTCCACCGAAATCATTTCATTTATGAAAATGATCAAAATGATTTCGGATGAGCAAACGTCTATTTGACTTAATTACTTTGAAGCTTTCTACCATAATGAGACTTATTTACTGGCTGATGTTGATCCAGAACGTCTCTAAATGTTTTACATTTTATTCATATTAAGTTGTTTAGTTATGACTTGCACTATAAATAAGTTACACAATATGATTAAATTTCTTATGCTTTGAGAAAAAAAAAAAAGCTATTTCAGTCCTCACTATTTTGGTTCATATCAGGTATCGGCAGTTACTTAATTCCAAAGTATCAGGATCGGTATCGGAACGGAAAAAGCTACATCAGTGCATCCCTAATTAGACGTATTAATTTCTGCTGTCCTCCATCTGTAGAATGTAACGCAACCTATTGGAGAGATAAAAAGTCCATAGATTAAAAACAATCTATTTTTTTCTTCACTTCACACGTGTATTACAGATGCATCGTCTGCTACCGGCTTGTCTCCATGGAGATTATATCTCCTTGACTTGATAAAATGTTCTTTGGTGCAGCAATAGACTATCTAGCATTTACTTATGACTGTTTTTTGTTGCTCAGAAATCTTATGTAAATAATGCATTTTTCCTTTCCTTTTCAACAGATGACCTGTAACAGTTATCTGCTTGTCTCCATGGAGTTTAAAGTCTTGCTATGGAACATGTCTGATACTATTGTAATGTGCATTTACAACTGACTTTATTTTAAATTCAAGATTGGACAAATGTCGAGTTTAATTAAGGATTATAAATCTTTGCTGACTCAAACTGAATGTGGCACAAAACCAGAGAACATGATTTGACCAGTATAGTCATGTTCCTCACTTATTTTCACTCAAGAGCATGTTATTTTAGGTGTTAAATGGCAGCGGTGAACAAAGTACAAAGTTACTTAAATTATTACAGTTCAATTCAATTATAATTTAATTGAATTCGAGACCTGTATCTGATTTTAACCATAAAACAGGAACATAGTTTAATTTGAATCATCTGTCCCACTTTAGCTAATCCTCCCATTTTGATATTGGTCTTGCTCACCTTTATTCAAGCAGTTTCTATGGCTCCCACTGAACAATAAACCAGACCTAGAGCTATGAATTAGTGGAAAAGAGGCAAACTCTGGCTAAAAAAGTCTATTCTTTATACAATATGTCGTTGAAATGTAACCCTTCTCAGGTACAGATGGGCATAAATGCGTCTGTGTCACCCAGTCCACAAATCACCACTTACAGCTCAAATTACCATCAAGTGATCACAATATTTTTCTGAGTGTTGGAGGCAGACGTGTAGTCAGCACTCGTCATGGTTTGCAGAGCTTATGCCAGGTCAGGTCACGTCACTGTTTGTTTTGCCCAGCCTTGGACAGATCTGTGCTGGGCTGTCATCACAAAATCCACTCTCCTCATTCAAGCGGCTGCACCATTATGAGGATGGAAACTGGAGGAATTTTTTAATAGTTATTTGGACCAATTAAAGAAAACATTCAAGGCCAACTGAAATTTTTTTTTTTCTTAAAGGACCAAGTGAATGATTTTGCAAAGGGACAAACCTAATCGAAGATGTTTATTAGCAACAATATGATGATTTCATTGTATTTTAATTAGGGATGAACTGATACAGCTTTTTCGGATCCAATACCGATTCTGATACTTTGTCTTTAAGTATTTGCCTATATGCGATATCAACCGATACCAGTGTAAGGACTGAAATTGCTTTTCTTTCTTATTAAAAGCTAACACATTTTGTCATATATTTGTCCAAGCACAATTTATCAAACATTATGAGACGTTCTGGATCAACACCAGTCAATAAATCAGTCTCATTATGTCCAATTAAAATCATAACTGTGATACTGACTGAACCGATATCATGGAGCCGATAATCGATCCAGCAAAGATTTCCTGTAAAGATTAATGACTTGTTTAAAGGTACGCTGTTTAACTTTCTGGAGGTAAAAAGTCAACTACACAAGTCTCTAGAATTACAAAGTTAAAACCATTAATTAGAACATTCTAAATCAGTCTAAATATATTTTACAGCAACCTCTTTTCTATAAAAATGAACATGAGGGGACCCACCTCCAGGCCAAATAACAGTCCATTTTGTGGTCAAGCTCACTCAAAGTAAAGACACAGATTTTTATTCTTTGTTTAGTGCAACAAAGAAACTGAAATGGCAAAAACATGCTTTGTTCAAGTCTATTTTGGGCCAAAAAGTTACACAGAGTAATTTGAATACACTTGATTTGGTGTACTTTCTTTCTTTTCAAATATAATCTCAGAACATCTTCACTGGCCAAATTAACGCAATGGAGGGTCGGGTTTTGATTCTTCATCAAAGGCACACCTGCAGTTACAGCTAACGCTACTGTTTTAGCCTCATTAAATCTGCTTTCCTTGTCTGTGTGATAGACAATACTGGAGAATGTTTGTACCAACTAAATCAAATTATTATAATTACTACTAATTACTAAATTACTATAATTACTAAAGACTTACTCGAGTGAGTTTTGCGTAACATGGGACCTTTCTGTTAGTGGCTAAACTACACATAATAGTCTACAAATCATAAACGTACCGCCCTTTGGAGACAGGATGATTTCTTCTTTGCTCCTTCAACCGAGTAATTTCAGACGTTGAGAAAAATCTCTTAAAATAACAAAGCCTCTCCTAAGAACAGTAAAGTCTTTTCTGTAGGGTTCAATAAACGACTTTATTCCACTGTTTCTCTTTTCTTCAGGAGATCAATTTAGTTTTTTACGACACAACTGATGTTCTGTGCTTTTATATGGCAGTAACGGCGAATTGTTTGGCTTGTGCAATTAAACAAATGAAATATATCAATTCTAGCCTTCCCAGGTTTTATAGTAAATTTCTGTGTTAACACTAAAACTTCAAAAAAAAAAATGCTTATTTTATAAAATGTCTTATTTTGTAAAAGCCTTTCAAGAATAAGAACATTTAGCTTTTTTAAAGGTAAAAATGTGAACATATCTGCCAGTGCAGTAGGAAGGTTTGACTAGCCTAGTTGTTTTGAGTAGAAAATTATAGTTTCAAGCACACGTGACAAGATTTTTAAGCAAATCTATTCTTGGTTTAAGCAAATATGGTTCAAAACAGATTTGCCTAAAATAAGTTTTTAGATCTAGATAAGGTAGATCAGGACAGAATATTTTAAAACAAGTCAAAAAATGTTAGTAAATTTAGTAAGGCTTATTAAGTGAAAAAATCTTAAATTTGTCTTTTAAGATAATATGCTTAATTCAAGTCACTTTAGTTGGATTTTCCTTTTTGCAGTGCATGTTTCCCCATGTCTGTGTAGGTTTCCTCTGAGTCTTAGATTCCCTCGGCACCAAATACATGTCCAGAACTACAGATGTAAATTAGCTGCAAAAACTACAAGCATCTTTACCATTACCCAGCTTAGACTAAAATTGCTGCTAAATTTAAAACTACCACATTATGACATCACAAACTGAGCATTTTGAGCTCTGGAGATGTAAAAAATCAGGATTACACACAAAAAAGAGAATTAAACCTACAACTTTGGATTACAATATTGTTTAAAGCTTACTCATTCAGTTTGCATCATATAAGACCTTTAAACTGATTCTACTTAAAACAAGTACACACGCTGACTGATCTCTCTGTTTGTTCTGATAGTGTTGCCAATACAAAAATAATCCTGATTGTAAGCAAAAGGTAGAAGCAGAACCTGAATCGGCTGAGTGTGCAGATAAACTGTTTGAAGCTACACCTTTCGACTCACCCTGAGGTCCCATCAGCCTGCACAGAGGTCAGCACACTTCTCCTTATTTGTGTCGGTCAGCAGACTTACTCTTCCTGCACTATAATGTCAGATGCCCTTGGAAAATACATTCAGCCAAGCGAATGTTTACTCATGTGGAGACAGTGTGGGAATTTTACTGATGGATTGTAGATATTCTAAAGATGTTTACAACAACACACGGCCTCAGCATAGCCTACAAACTTAGAAAATGGCTTAGAATTGGTCATTTTGAAACAAGCTACATTTGCTTACTTTTGTTAATAATAATGAAAAAAATGTTCTGTTTTGAATTGGCTATTGCTACAATGGTAAGTTTGGACTCTGAAACCCATGGCTTATTTGTATGAGTATACTGTACATAAAAATGCAATATTTTAACACAACTGTACCCCAACTTTTTTGTTTTTTTCTTACATCCTTTACATTTAGTTTTGAAATGTATAATTTAACATTTATTCCTACTTTTACAAACCAAGTGGAGGGCCATGAAGCGTCACAATGTTTGACTTGATTGTGAAGAAAATACTTTTTTCCATCTAGGTGAGGTTAGAGTTTGAGATTAGGATAAGGAGCATCTAACTTCATGATGTGCAATTTGCATTGTTCTTCAATAACTTCAATCAATTTCACCCCAGCACAGATATCTTGTTATTGTATCTATTCAGGTGGAGTTTAGTCCACAATGTCTAGTCTCCGTCTATTAATGTCTGGTTTGTTCAACAACATCCACTAAGTTCGACTGTTGTTGTTGTTAGCATTGTGGCGAATTGTTGTTAGCATACGACACGTCTTACTTCTAAAAGCTGTGGGAAAAAAAGCTTAAAACGCATCAAGATGAACAATTTGAAGGTTCAGAATGCATTATGTAAGTGAGCAAACTATGTGGACTGATGTCGGAAGAAATCAAGTATAGTAGCCTATCTTTAAAATATGTTCATCATAAGGATTTTACGGATGTTTATTAAAGCACATAACGTGTTTAAAAATGTATGAGTAACTGAGTCAGAGCTCCATATTTTGGGACCAAAGGAAACTACAACAAAATAAAACTTGCCTGATATGTTGTTGCAGAAAGGTATGGAACAAGTCTGGATGATTTTTAGATTTAACAGTGCAGAAGAACTCAGAAATCTACCTAAGACATCACAGATCAGGGACATTTTGATTTTGTTTGTTTTTCCATTTAAAGATGCATTCTTGCTGGGGTGCACGGTAGAGTGGTTAGAGCGCTGATATCAAAGGTTCAACTCCTAGATTAGATCAACATCTCATGATCTTTCTTGGTGGAGTTTGAACATTGTCCCTGTGCTACCATGGGTTCCCTCCGGGTACTCTGTCTTCCTTCCACCTCATGTTTGGGGTCACTGTAAATTTCCCTAAAGAATGAGAGAGAGAGAGAGAGAGAGTGAGTGAATGATCTGTTTCTCTATATGTTAATTCTGCGACAAGTTGGCCACTGTGCAGAGTGTTCCCCACCTAAGGCCCAAAGTCATTGGGATAAGCTCCAGTCACCTGCAACCTCTAATGGAAACAAGCAGTAGAACACAAGTGAATGAATGAAGATGCATTCTAAAAAGTTTTTGTTGTTGTTTTTAAATCTTTGAAATACAGTTATCAGTTGGATTCATCCCACATGGCAATAGACTTTTCTGTTAAAGGTGCACTACGTCATGTTTTCATCAGAAAGTCCACCACCTGCCAGTCTATGGAGATGTTACTAGACCAGGGGTCTGCATGTGACTCTTTAAAGACATCAGTGTGGCTCTTTGAGATTTGATTTTGAATGAGGAACTAGATTATAATAAAGTTAAAGAACATTCATTATTATTCTAGTATGTGTTTATTTTAAATAAACGGTTGTTCAATGCAGTGTTTCCCAACCTTCTTTGAGTCACTGCCCAAGTTTCTAAATGATTTAATGTTGTGACACTTAAAATTTGAAAATTGAGATTGTTTGGTTTTCATTTTTTTGGTTTTCACATCTAGTAGTATCTCAAGAAACACTAGTGTTCCATGGCACACTGTTTTAGTGTGTGTATACATGTTACTTTATCATTTCAAAATGCATTGAGGGCTGTAACTGGAGTTCAACTTTCTCTTACAAAAACACACAAAAAGAGGTGCTAAGTGAAACAAACGGTTTTGTCTTGCCATCAAAGTTGCGGCTACTCCCTACTTTGATTTGGTTTGAATTGGGCAAATGTGTCTCTTTTGCTGTTAAAGGTTGCATAGCCCTGTACAAGAATGTTCCGCAGTAAACTCTATGCACAGTACCAGGCTACGTTACAAGATACTGTACGTAGATCTATGACGAGACACACAGAAAATATACGCTTTCAATGTGTTTTAAAATGTATTTTAAAAACACATTCTGTAATTGAATAAATGCAACATAGATGAGTTTGATGCCATAGTGTGGAAATGACTATCTAATGGGTGTGTTTGGAATTTACAACGTTAAGTCAGAATGTGTGAGGCAACAGATTCTTACAGAAGAACAAGGTACAACACAACACAATGCCTATCTTTACACAATACATGACCCAAGTTCAAACTTTTACTGTCTGATACTCTACACTTTTTACAACCCTGGGTGTTTATTGGACGGATTATACATGGGTTAAAATGGAACACTGACCTAGATGATATGCATTGTGTTTAGATCGAAATAGAAGCTTATTTCCAAGTAATTTTTAAGCACTATTATTAGTCTTACTAAAATGAACGGCCATACTTATTTCTCAATCATGTCTGTATTTTCAAAGCTGCAACCACCAATTATAAAGGTGTTGTAGATGAGGTATTGTAGCGTTCGACAGCCCTGATGATATATTCTGCTCTAGGCTATAATCGTGTCTCGCATAAATATTGTGTTAGGTGTTTGGAAAGCTTGACCTTCTTCTTCAGTGATATTGGAGTGTCACATTACTAGGACATCCCAAACAGCATTTAAAGGAGAGCTAAGCGCGTTAAGTATTTATGCAGCCTACTTTGACGAGTGACGCAATCAAGGGAACTGTTTTGGTTTCAATGCTGGGGGTGGAAAGTACTATTTTAGAATGATGAGACTTTATTCATTTAATTGGAGTGTTAAAAGTTGCTAAAAACAATAAACATTTGGCTTCTGAGAGAATTCAAAGTGAGCTACTGAGAATCAAAAGCTTTCTATTGTACCTATATCCTAAAAGTAATAGTACTGTAATTAGTTTATTAACTAATTACTTACAAATTAGTTAATAAACTAATTTATAAGTAATTAAGAGCAAGGTTGTAGGACTTGTCAATATGGTTTATTCAAAGTTACATAAAACCATGAATGTTCTTCTAAAGATATGCCACAGTGCTTCTCCTCTCCTCTCTCCCAAGACAAAAAAAAAAAAAATCTGAATGTCAGAAGGACTTTCCAGAGAGAAACCAAAAACTTAACATGTACAATATCACTGAGTCCTAGTACATGTGCGATATTTTCTTATGTCTCATAATATTACTTTGAAAAGCCTATGTGTTAAATTGGTTTTCAACAGGAAAACGGTGAAAAACCAGGTACTCTAAAACAGTAATTTCCAGCTTTTTTGAGTCACGGCACATTTTTTGGCTAATTTTTTGTTATGTGGCACATCACCAATTGAAATAGGACCAAATTAAGTGTTTTGGGAACACAAAGTTATTTCATTTTTACATAGAACATCCTTACATGCATAAATGGTGATTGGTTTAGCCTTCTCTCTTGCTGTAAAACACCCCCAATTTGTACATAATATAATTAAAGCTGAATAAACCTATTTTGTTGAAAACTGACATATTTTTAAAGGCACACCTGGCTCAAGGCACAGCAGTGTTCCCCGGCACACTGATTGAAAAACACTGCTCTAAAAAAGTATTGAGTCTACTTATAGAATTGAATGGATGACTGTAGTGTGATGTAATCCATGCTCAAATCTGGGGCCAATCAGGTTCTTTGCATTACACTCTAACAACTAAAAACACCATAGGCAGGGCAGCACAAGGAAGTATAATTAAAAGGTCTTTATGTACATGCTTTAGAATAGCCTGCTCTGCACCCACATATGTACTGAGACATTAGGGTTAGGGTTTAGTTTCAGGTTTGGCAAGTACACTAATGGTTAGAATCTCTAGAATTTGTTCTACTGTGAACCTTTTGTGCACCACAAATCATAAATGTACACAACAGCAAAGCACACAGATTACACATGATAAAAGGAACTTGTAACTTCCTGATATTGAATAACATTTTTTTCAGGCTATGATTGACATTAAATATAAATTCAGAACTTACATATTTACATACAAGCATAAATACAAAAATAAAACTTCTAAACTTTCCAACCTGTATTGGTTGTGACCTTTGTAAATACAAATAAGATATTTTGTCTAGACCTAACCAGTCATTAAATGGATGCAAACTTAACTTTTTTGAGTTGAGACTGGAGCTCTCTTTGAGCCTTCGAAAACACTGTTCAGACTGTCCCAGACTTGTGATTGTCATTGGTAAATACCTGAGATCGTCTACAGTGTTACAGTCCATAAATTAAGTGTAGTTTTGAGTTCCATACTTTTCGCACTATTGAACACACCTAAGCAGCACCAACTACATTTAAAAAAGAATCAAATAAGTACATAGGCCAAGCTTGTTTAAAAGAAATCAATGAGTATCTATAATTTATCCACATTGTTGTATAAGCCACAGCATTCAAAGCTTGTAAAACTCAAGAAATTCCGGTATATTTGCAGCATTAGCATATCAGGCAAAATCAATTTGATTGTTTTACCTGTATATTTCTTTTTGTAATGCAGTAAAGGAAGGTGTACCTCGATTCCTGACATTATAAACACATGACTATGTGTGCTTTAGGGGAAAGTGGGGTGAGATGTGCCAGTTTTTACTTCACATGACTTTAAAGTGAGACCAATAGAGTAACTCTTCAAACTACAATAAGAACACATATTTCAGTACAGTATTATAGAAATACACATGCACATATCTGCTCACAATTAAATGCCAAACTTGATTGATTGGTAAGTCCATTTCTCTTACATCCTGATCTTATTTCCTAATTTTTCCATCTGTGTTTGGTGTAAAATGAAGAATTAGAGATAAAATGACACAAAAATGACACGATTCACACAAATCACCCCAACTTCACTATTTTGGAAAAAAATGCATCATCTGTCAGATTTGAGTTAACACCATGCCAGCCATATAGATTCAAAATGTAGCTTACCAAAGCACTAAAACATGTGTGTAATATTACAAACTTGCCAATTACTGTTTAGATGCAACAATGAAAAAACCTTGATGATAGAAATTTTACTTTGAAGGGCAAAAACTATATTTTTTTCTTCTTAAATGCCCTTATAATCATGCTATCCATTAATGAGACAACTAAAAGCTAAACTGATTAGCTTAATAACTAGCCTACAGCAATTGATCCAGCCACTACCCGCACATGTCCCTCACACATACTCCTCCTTTCCTATAGATGTCACTATCTCCTCCTCCTCCTTCCACCCCTCCTTCGACTCTCATCCACCAAACCTCCGCGAAAGGGTGTGCGTCCTGAAGGTTGCATGCGGCTAAACGCCTCTGAAGGCTGGGGGGCAGTCGCTGCTCGGTCAGCTCCTTCATCAGACGCAGCTCCGGAGCTCACCATCACCTGGCTGTCCCTCCTCCTCCTCCTTCCCATTCTGTCTTCCTCCTCCTCCTCACCACCACAGCTCAACTCTCACCCCCAGAGGTTCTTATCCTCCTCGATCTGGAAGAACCACGTCGCGTACCTGGACAGAATTAGCCAAAAGTTTACGTTAAAGAAGAAAATGCTAGTTGACAGTTGTGGATTTCTCCCTCAAGGTCAACACTTGGACGCGGTAGCTGCTTCTTCGTTTTTACGCACGACTTTCTTGGCGATTGGACGCACGGACAGGGGGTCAGATGGGATGCCGCTTTGCCTCTGCCTGCCTCCGGTTTCAACAACAACAGTGACATCGAATTTTGAAGAAGCTAGGCGGTGAAAAGACGCGGGAGTGATAAACGCCAGCAGCCGTCAAAACACAACAAACACGACACGGACTTGAGCCAACTGAGGAAATAAAGTCTAGTGGCGTTTCCTGCTTTTTCTACGGCCTGTGCGCGTAATGTTTACCTGAGCGACGTGGTTCCGACGTCTGTGAATTTGTAGAGACAGTTGAAATGTCCTTTTGAAGTATTTCCAAACACGGAAAAGTGGGTCTAGCATGCGCGATCTGTGCGTTAAAGCCAGTTCTTGTTATTCCAAACTTTTCTTTTAACCGGTCTTTTTGCAGTCGGCATGGCCACACGGACAGTAGTGCTTTGGCTGGCGGTGCTGGTGCTCTTGGAGGGATCCGTGTTGCACTCTCTTGTCCGGGCCAGTACCAGTAACAGTGCCAGCACCCCGGATGTCATCAAAGAACGAACCAACGAAACCAGCCCGGGACATCATAAAAAACCTTTCCCCGTGTTGGGTCTGAATTACGAACACGTGCAGAGACCGTTTGAGATTTCGTTATGGGTGCTGTTAGCCTCGTTAATGAAACTAGGTGAGTTTTTCCTTGTTGTGTTATTGCATGTTGACTACATGATGCTACACAGACACACGACACTGCTGCACACACACAGAGCAGCTCATAGTTTACTCCATCAGTCCTGTCCTTTGCCTGCTTGTTTTACATCTGATTGATTTGATACACGTTGTCAAAAGGACATTCACCTATCTTGTTTTCGGTTTGTAGTTACAAATGCCATCAGTGCAGTGGCTAAACAAGTTGGGCCAGGATTAACTGGCTCTTTGAGTGACAAAGAATGGAAATCCATGATATTGCTCATGCAAATTCCTGACTGGTCTGACAAGTGTCATTCAGGGGTCTTTTGCTGTTGTGCAATGATGACTAAGCTGAATACTGTAGTAGTCTCCTTCTCGATGGTGGAGCTGATATGTTTTATTTATTTTTGTTAGGTTTGTTATAAGCTATTATAAGGCTGTTACATGATGTTGTCACCTAGCAAAGAATAAAAGTAATTAAAGTTGTGATTAAAACTTAAAACATGGTTGGTGATCACATGCACTAAATTTTGGCAACAATTATGGCTTAAAAACATATTATTCCAGACAGTGAAATTGGAGTGAACCACCCCAGTTCAGCCAATCAGAGTGCTGCATTCAGCAATCCACTTTACTCCTAATGCACATTTTACAAACAGTCGTTTCCAAAAGTACTGCATATAGAACAATAAAATAAAACAGCTAGAATAAAACAGACTAAACATGCACACAATAAATAAATCCCCCAAATATTAAATCAATAAAATAATAAAACAAATCAATAAAAGGCAACAGAGGACCACACAACTCGCGCAGAGTTAAAAGCTAAAGAATGAAAGTGGGTCTGAAGACGAGACTTATAACACTTCACAATGAACATGAAGGGGCAGAGTGTCCCACAGCTTAGGGCCCATCACAGAAAGCACTCTGTCCCTTCTGGTTTTGAGTCTGGTCTATTCACCACGAGCTGGAGCTGGCCCTTGGACCTCAGAGGGCGCAGAGGAGTGTAGATTTGGATAAGGTTCGAGATGTAAGATTATGTCAGTCCCTTTAAGACTTGAAAAACAAACAATAACATCTTAAAATCAGTTCTAAAATGGACAGGAACTAACTGCAAGCGATTAAGTGCATTTTGGTTAATCTAACACTCACTAATTCCATTAGTGATTTTACATTATACTTTTGATAGTAATTTTCAACAAAAATAAACACAAAAATCAGGTAACCCAGCCTTATGACTTGACAGGTTATGCAAAAAAAAATCTTGAATTTACTTTTTTGCTTTTTCCTCATTAGTAGTGGTCTCAAAGTTACATTTGTACAGTATTGATTCCTGCATGTTTGTGTAATTCTTTCTTTACTTGTTCTGTCACTTGTTACCTGTTAGCTGTAGTTATTTGAAAAATGAAGTGTCTAAAATGCTACTGTGCAACTTTTTAACCTAAAGAACATGTAATTGCTTGTTACAATGGAATGGCGCAGTGAAGAGGCGAAGCTTATCAGTTTTGCAGGAAGTCAATAGAACTGTCTCCACTGTTAAGTTCTTTTAGATCTGCATTGAGGGTTATAATGAATAGCATGTAAAATAGTGATCTACTTATGTTATAGTTCATTAAAAAGTACAGAAAAAGCACAATGTGTTTCTTTTAAAATAGATATGTTTCAGGTCTTTATATTACCTTGAAAATCTAAAATAACTTAAAAGTGTTTCCTTGTTCTTCTAGTCTAGTTTTCCTAATCTATTTCTGTGTCAGTTTCCTGACTTTTTAGCTCCTCCCCTTCACTCTCACGTCTTGTCTTGCTTCATTTTCCTTTACTTCCCTAAACAAATGCCTTCTCGCAATGCATCTGTCTTTCTAAGCATTGTCCTTTGCCTCTATAATATTTCATTTGCACTGTTTGATCTCTTTCTTGCAGCTTTGTGGGTTTCCTGTAACATGCATGACTAGTGAGAAAAGCCGCTTTTGAAGGAACTCTGAGCCATCAATAGTCTGGGCTGTAGTCCCAGAATCGAATCTCTAGAGAGGGCAAGAGACCACCTGGCAGAAACCACTGTCTCTGCGGCTGGTATAGGACACGCTGAAGGACATAGGCGTGGACTAATGGAGGGACGAGGGCTGGGGGACAGATAGTGAGTGGAAGCGTGATGTAATTCTACAAAGCATTACTGAGGTTGGATGAATAGGTGGCCCCAGACAGCAGTGACCTTAAGCCTGTGATTATCTTAGACACACAGGCTAATTCGATGGGCCGTTTCATCTACTGTCCAGCTCCAGTCATGTGCACATACACATAAAACTGTGCGTGTTTATTATCTTGAGAAAAGTAGAGGAGGTTCTATCTTGCCCTATGATCAGTTTAGAACATGATTAGGGCTGTGCAATAAATCACATTTCAGTTTCAACTTTGTGTATGTACAAGTGCTATACACTCGCTTTTGTAGAGTTAGTTTGTGTTCTCTTTCTGCATTTTAAGGACACTAATGTTGTGCCTTCTCCTTAAGCAATAACAGTTGTGATTGCTGTTTTTTTGTTGAGATTCATTAACCTAGTAAAAGGCAGTTTTAAAGGAGACCTATTGTGTAAAATCAGATTTATAGTAAAGCATGCATGGTTCGAAACAGTCACATAGCCACAAATTTAAAATCTGCTGCAGGTTACATTAAAATCTTAAAATGAAGAGGCGGGGCTTATCAGTTCTGCAGTTTTGAACAGGAAGTAAATGGTCCACATCTATTTTTTAAGCCTAGCATTTTACGGAAAACAAAGCGCAATTTACTGATCTACACTTATTATAGTTTATTTCTAAACATATAGAAAAAATGCAATAGGTCCTCTAGGTAAACTAATCAAGATGAACACTTTTTAACTTTTTTCAACAGTGTTCTTTCATAATAAGTTTATAGAAAGTTGTATTTGGATTTTGTCACGCATGTTTGAGTGATCTTGTATTGTCCTGCGGCTAATGCTCGAGTACTAACATTTCTTTGTTTTTGTATATCCAGCCACTTGTGAGGCATAAATTAACATGTTTTTAGTGGTCGGTGAATTAAGCCTAAAGGTGCTTTCAGACCAAACGCGACCACGCGAACACTTTCAATGTAATGTCTATGTGTAGGCGCGATTTCGCACGACCAGAGCAGCGCGGAGCGTCTACTACGACCGGCGCGAGCGTTTAAGGGCAGACGGGCGTCTAATAAGCGCGACCAACATGTGAAGAGCAGAGTGACAGTGTTAACGACCAGTACTACAGCTGGAAGGCCCATGCAGACATGGACAAGAGAACTAATCCTCTTGGTATCAGCCTCATACACCACTGTCTCTTAACTATGTAAAATAAGCCCTGTGTTCTCCATTCACATCGCTCATTTCGTTGCTCTGATTGGCGGCACATGAGGACGCTCCTCTGCTGACAGACACATACACATGAAGGCGAAATTCACCACTCCCGCCTCGTCTGTACGGACCATGAGGGCGGACAGCGGGCGTCCATGCGCGAGGCGCGAGCAAAATGACAGTTGTTCAAAACGACCAGTACTCCTACTACTTTACCATGATCAGGCTTCTCAGTTATGAACTTATTCTTACCAAAAGCTGCACAAACATAAAAAAAACACAGAACATGTGTGTCTGGGACTTACCTGTGGCTCCACAAAAGAAAAAAAAAGATCGTATTTAGAAACTGTAGTCTAGGGATTCTTCTCATTTGCGCATCCTGCTCTGTCAGTGTTTATAATTCATAAAACTCCTCGATTCTGGCAAAAACAAGCGGCTCTTTTGGCCAAATAAACTTCATATCCACAGCAAAATAAACGCGATGTCCGAGACAAAAATAACCTGCCAATTCGACTGAACCGGATTTATATACTGTTATTTCAATGACTCGTCACAGCATGTTATTGTGGCACACGTGTAAAGCGCGGGATTGGGACTCCAGCGACCGTGGTTCAAATCCTACACCTGAAAATTTATTATTCTTTTTTCTGCACTTATGCATACATTAAATAAACATATAGTGTTTGTTTTGTATTTTAAAACGATAATACAATGTGTTTGCACAGAAAGTAGGATTCTTAAAGTTTAAGATTTGCATATTTGCTACAGATTCAAATGTCTTCATCAGCTGTTTCGTTGCCTGGGGTCGAACTCACGCACCTCCGGTCTCTTCACACCAGAGTCCGATGCGTTATCCACTCGACCATTTGACATCAGACTTAAACTGCGTTCTAAAATAAAGAGTCAGCTGTGCCATGGCTGCATAAACACGCCACAGTTTGAAAGCTGCAAGTTGGTCGCGCGAGAAACGCGACTAATTTCGAATATATAAGCGGCCACCGCGGGGCGTCTGCCGCGAGTTGACGCCTCCGGTCTGAAAGCACCTTTAGACCTTCTTGCTATGAGGCCAGAGCACTAACCGCTGCGCCACCATGTCACCCGTTTACTTGTGATTACTCAAACTATTTTTTTTTTAATTGACCTTTATTTAACCAGGGAAGTCCCACTGAGATTCAGAATCTCTTTTGCAGGGGAGCCCTGGGGGAAGGGTCAGGGGAGGCATTAATGGACATGTTTTTAGTTGTAGGAGGAAACCGGAGTACCCGGAGGAAACCTACGCAGACACGGGGAGAACATGCAAACTCCACATAGAAAGGCCCCGGGCGGCCCAGGAGTCGAACCCAGGACCTTCTTGCTATGAGGCCAGAGCGCTAACCGCTGCGCCTCTGTGTCGCCTAAACTGAGTTAAACATGTAGTGTTGCCATGTAGCTACTTTGCGACAATAAAAACAAATCAGTGCTGCTTGTCAGTTACATTACAATAAAGAGGTGGGTCTAATCAGTTCTGCAGTTTTGAGAAGGAAGTCAATAGACTTGTTTATATTTCTAAGATGTAATTTTGCGTTACAGTGAGCAAATATTTGTTGAAAGTCATTCTTTGAATTTAAAGTGAAACATTTATCTTTGATGATGATGCATTTGACTGACATGTAGGTTGTTTAGGCCAGCTATGACAAGTACTTCTAATCTACCACTGAACTGCTGCTTTTATGCTCCCCTGCAAAAGAGATTCTTAATCTCAGTGGGACTTCCCTGGTTAAATAAAGGTCAATTAAAAAGACTTCTTTGCTGGTCATGTTGATGTGACAGTGCGATTTATCATTTATTTTTTTCAGCGTGTTATTGTTTTTGCAGTCATGAGAAAATGGAGACAATCACAATGGCTTTGAACCTTAGGCAGGAAAATACCTTGAACAGTGGTCAACTCTTCGCAGGGTCAGCACATAGACACAGACAATACCATCTCGGATTCAAACCCCAAATTAAAAATATATCTATTGTAAAACTCCTGCCAACTAGTCATTAACTTTCTCATCAGCTTACCTCTTCTCAAAAAAACTTTTAGTGTGCCTAGCTCTCCTGCTGTATTAATTTGGCTATGCACTCTTTGTTCACTTTGGCAATACATGTTCATATCAGAAACATCATTTTCATCTCACATTGATTCTACAGAGAGATATTTTGATGCTTTGTCCAGTTGATGATGTATATTTTTACTCAGACATTCTTAAACTCATGGCCCTCAGAAACCTATAAGAGAGAGTTGTATTCAAGTCTTTTTTGCAGTGGCCTTTCCTCATTAAAGTGTATCTGTCGGTGTTTTGGAGAGCTATAGAATGATTGTTTGGTTGGTTGACTATACATACAATTCTCGCTTTTGGTTGGGCTTGAACCTGTAACCCTACGTCAAGTCTTTGTCTAACTGAATACATCGATCCAAACTAGAAACACTAACGCAAATGTATTTTTATTTAATCATAATCATCTGACCTTAGACAGTCTTCTCTTTTTTCTTTAGTTTTGAGGTGTGCCTAATGGTGTTTGAAGAAGCAAGATAACTTTATCTACTTCCTTTATAAACAATCCCTTTAACGATAGGCCTGAAACATTATGATTAGTCACGCAATATTATCAACAATCAATGGACTTTAGCACAGACTCAATAGGTGTTTTGGCATTGTAAGAACCTTTTTGCTGTTCCTGTAAGAGGGACCAGGAAGAAGCGACAGTATTAGAGATTATTTTGATTTCTGTTATAGAGAAGGTACTTTTCTGTTGGACCCAGAACTATTTGGTGACTTCACTTTTGACCTTGTTGAATGTTTTGAAGTCTTCATCTTGGTCATTACATGAATTTTCGGGGCATTTGAAGCATGCGTTGGCTCTCAGCTGCTTCCTGGTGAAAATCCTACACTTGCAGTTTTTAGTACCGCCCAGGATCCTAACCCGACTAGAGCTCTCCTTAGAAATCCTGGCTTTTTATTTGACTGTAGTATTTTTTCAGCCTTATTTTGATGCTAAAGATACACAAAAATGAGAGAATAAAAAAACAGACACCAACTAGCATTATTTCTGAAAGTAATGGCTTCAGAGTTTGGGTTGTAGATGTTGTATACCCCAAAAACATATGAAGCTTGCAAATGAGCTTATGCAAGTTGACATTTATCATAGAGCAAAGCAATGCCATGAGAAACTCTATTAACACAAGTGAGACAAAAAAATTAAGAAACTATAACTGAATTTCCCATTAAGTCTCTTTTGGGCAGAGCAAAAGCAAACAGGTTTAAGATCCTGGGGCAGAAAGACCTTATGGGAAAAGGGTGGAATGTATCTGATGCCTGGTTCTTTTGGTATAGTATATATAAAAAACACCTATTGTAGTTGGAACCTTCTTGTTACTCATAAGTCGATAGTCTACACCTTTTGTACGCATTATACCTCACACCTTTTTTCAAAGTGGGAACTCCCTCTTTATTTGACTAATTCTCAGTAACATGTTTGACTGATTGAGTCTCACCTAACTTCTAGTATAATTTAAAAGACTGGTTCTACAGAAAGCGTGTGACTGACACTGTGGTTGTTCTTTGAAAGAGTAATCAGACTGCCCTGCAAATAGTAGGTCAAAGGTGTCCTAACACAATAGTGGTTGGATGATAAGAATCTGATTTGTTCTGTTTTAGAATAGATGCAGTATGTAACATTTCTAGAGATTCAGCCATAGCGATGTAATTGCTTTGCCTAATTGTTCTGTATACTGCATTAAAATTGACTATTGCCCAAAAATGTCTTGAAAAGTAGACATTATTACAGTGAGCAGTCAAGCCTCTCCATGGACCACATGCTTGTCTCCAGGCGATAGTTTACTGTGAAACATTCTGAAAGTCAAATTCCTTTTTGAAGAGGGACATTTTGTTGTAATAAAAAGTAAATGGGTCTACTAAATAAATGGGTCACTAATAGAAATCACCGTATTAAAAATGAGTAAATGACAAATATTACAATGTTATCAAGGCACTGTATTAAAAAAGTATCTACTAAAGTGACTACTGAATGTGTTTGTTCACTAAAATCCAGAGTTTGGCATGTTATTGTTGCTAGCATTGTGGGTAACTGCTGTTAGCATACGGACACGCCTCGCTCCTAACAGTTTTGAAAAAAGCTTAAAACACATTGTAATGAACAGTACAGAGGCTCAGTCGGCCTTTTCCACCATTAAGTATATTGTAAATTCAAATAGCTATGTACTGCCTGATTTGAATAATAAAGTGTTAAAGTGCTCTGATTGTTTGTGGTTGGATGGTCCACTCCAGTTTCACTATGCTTTCAAAAAAATATTAATTTAAGCAGTTATTTTAGCTAAAAAGATTGCTTACAAATATAAACCATAGATTTGTGAGAACTAGGAAACAGTTAAGACACGTTTAAGTACCTGGTGCAAAAATATAGAGTTGTCTGTCAATAAATACTGTTTAAATACTTGTTTTGACTTTAACACCTGGATAGATTTTGCATCTTACTGTCCATACTTTATTATGTGGTATGAGTTTGTTCACAAGCATGTGACTAACCTGTGGCTTATACAACTGCATAAACAGTATAATAAATTGATGGAGAGCACATTCACAATTGCTCTTTGTGTAGTTTTTGAAACCTCACCTTTGGCAAAGCAAAAGTTGATGTGTCATGTTTGTTCTGCTTATCAAAACTGGAAAAGTAGTGGCTTTACATATACTGCTGCCTATTCCAGTACCTAGACAGTACCCAGTGGTCTAATTTTTTCACAATCTGTTGCATTTGCCATATACTATTACTGTTACTATACTACTACTGAAAAAGTTATTTACTCCAACTTTAAACTACATCCTGCATTTGTGTTTCTCAAAAAAATGCAAGGGCCTGATTGAAACAGGTCGCGGGCTGCATATTGCCCCCAGGCCGCAGTTTACCCAGGTCTGACATAACTAAACTCTGCAGAGATGCCACCTGACACCACACTAAATATGGCATTCACCCATTATTAATAATTAATACTAAATCAACATGGGTCTTGCACGACGAGCCACATGGGAAACTTAATATTCTGCATGGCACAATCAAACCATGAGTCACAACAGCTTCTCTTTCACACGACTCGAGCTTTGACACCATTCCTTTGTGGACATACACGGTGCAGGAGAGTCAACCAGGTTCAAGCTTACTGTACGTTTGAGATTAAGTGGCTGCTCCATATGAATAGTGCCTTTCAAACATGAATGATAAGACGTTTTTCTGCTTTGAGATTGCCCGCTCGACCGTATTTGGCAGCGTGCGGTGAGCAATTAGTCACTTGGCAACGGACACAGCTTGTGACTTTAGAAATGATAACGTGTTACAAGTGCCAGGCAGCGCTGACACGTGTTGTCACTACGGATTTGTAAAAATATACTGTTTGTTACACAGGGAAGCAGTCTTTGTTTTAGTTTATGGCCAGTTTTTGCCCCAAGGTTTTTAGTCAGATTTTTAAGCATTATTAGTTTTGCGCTTGTACTGAAACAAGTTTAAGTAGCATACTGCTATCATTTAGCTACTGGTACAAAAAAGTAGGAAGAATGGGTCAGCTATTTTCTCAAAAAAAAGAAAGAAAGAAAGCAAGAAAACTAAATTGCAGTATTATATTTTTTAATTATTTGCAACCAATCCATTATTCCAATAATCATTAACTGATTTAGTAACTGAATTACCATTAACTGACTAACTACCTTATTCTGTCTCTTTCCGGAGAGAGAAAAATGTGGTGGCACACTTCCTGTTTAGCTCTGCTAATGTAGCTAACTTGCTAACTTGTCTGGCTTGTGGTTGTGGGACAATCTCAATTAGATATACCAAGAGCACAATTTATTTTTTATTTGCCAACTTCCTCAAATAAATCCTTTGACACATGGTTAACATGAACATGTTTTCAATTTGGTTGCAATTATGGCTTAAAAAACGTCTTTTTACAAACAACAAAGTGAAACTGGAGAGGACCACCCAAGCTCGGCCAATCAGGAAGCAGCATTCAGCTTCTGATCAGAACGAAAAAAATTTATTATTAATTTCAGACAGTACTCAGTGGTATAATTTTTTCACAAAGTGTTGCTTTTATGATATACTTTCTCATGGAAAACACCAAGTTTACAAATTTACAAGTAGAAAAGTTACCCCACCTTTAAGTGAAAAGAGGTTTTAGGAATCAAACAAAAAATACGTATTTCACAGGACACTAGACATAATGTAAAAATGTATTCTTTTCAGTGAAAGAAAAAAAGTTCTTTTATTGCAAACATGATTTTGTTTTTTTTGTTTAGGTAGTTTAAAGTGGGTGATTTTTACACAGCAAACATCATTTACATTTAGGTTTTAATCTGACAGCTCCCTCTTATAAATCCTTCGACACATGGTTAATATCGACATGTATTCATTTTCTGTTGCAATTATGGCTTATAAACTTCTTTTTACAAACAGCAAAGTGAAATTGGAGAGGACCACCCCAGCTCAGCCAATCAGAGAGCTGCATTTGTCTGCTGATGAAGACTAAAATTCTTTATTATTCAATTCAGACAGTATTTTTTCACAAAGTGCTGCATTTATACTTAGTAATTTAGAACTAAAACGTTAGTTCCCAAACTTTAAAGGACAAATATGCATTATTCTGTGGTTCAAACGTGCTCTAGACCAGTGGTTGTCAACCTTTTTCATTTGCGACCCCAAAATTACAATCGTAGGTATTTGCGACCCCCAAACACAAAATGTAGGCTACCCACAATGTGATAAAATAGTCTTTAGTGTAATGATTGATCTGCATTTGAAGCTATAAGCCTAGATAAATTCAATGATATGTTGTAAATAGGAATCTACAATGATCATTACAGCTGAAAAGTGTCAAACCTTGTTTAAGATATCAATGTTATTCTTCACACATCATCAGGGGACCCCAGAAATCATTCCGCGACCCCCATGGGGTCCCGACCCCCAGGTTGAGAACCACTGCTCTAGACTAGAGCACCTCCACCAGTGCCAATAAAAACACATCAAACACACACACATCAAAAAAATAGTTAGAGCTCTATCTGCTGACTACAAGGAAAATTACACAAGCAAACCAATCTTGCCTGATCAGCAAATGTTGTAAAAATTCTTACATTTATTCTGGATGATCTATGGACTTCAAAACGGTTCAGACGATCTCACAGATCTATGACGTCACAAATCAGGAGTATTCAGAATGGTGCTTTCTGAGGCTCAGAGGGAAACAAAAGATATCTCACAGACAAACCGTGTATTTGATAAGGAAGCAATTTTAGAATAGAACGTAAAAACTCGAAGAAGTCAATTTTGCATAATATGATTCCTTTAAGTTCATCCTGTTTTGAATTAACTTTCTAAATAAAATGATGTGTCAACACATCCTGTTTTTTTAAATTAAGTTAATAAATTGTATGTCGCCTGCAAAAAGAAAAAATATCTTGTGTGAAATCATCCCCCAGTGACAGACAATTTGACAAAATCTGCTCAAACCTATATTAAATGTATAGAAAAAAATCTTGCTTGCCTGAACACAGTTTTTTCTTTTCTTTGTCAAGATTCATAAAAATGTCACACTGACCTTTGCAACATAAACAGCTAATAGATTAATGAAAAGAAAAAAATCAATAGAATCAATTACCAAAAGAATTAGCCCTAAGATAGTTTGACATTTCTTTTTATTCTTGTGCAATAACCTGACATTTAGCATGGCTTGAGCGCTGGGTTGACTTGTTCTGTGAAAGCGAGTGTAGTCCCTGGGTGTAGAGTGAAGTGCTGCTGGTGACCTTGCTTGGAGAAGAGTCCCTGGAGAGGCAAAGAGGAGAACCCTCAGCACATATTGACAAACTGCCACTATGGACCATCCAGGTTAATTCATTACAGAGCACTGTTTTTATTTAGACTCCATTGGGACTGTATGATTCATCTTCCACTGCTACATCTCTGTTCATAATGTCTGCCAGCTCATTACATTTACACTTAGCAAAGAATAACACAGTAATGTTTATTAGGTTGGAAATTTGCTTAGGTCATGTCTTCAAAATATTATTACCAATTCAACCAATTGATTCAGTTTAATAAGTTTTAGTTTAGTGTTTTATGTTAAGTTGGGGTAGCAATTTTTTTTTAAGCTGTAAATTAGTAAACTTTGTGTTTTCCACTAAAAAGTACATGATAAATGCTGCACTTGGTAAAAAACAATTGTGAAAACACTTCTGAGTACTGTCTGAATTGAATAATTAAGACATTTAGTTCTCATCAGGTGCCAATGCAGCTTTCTGATTGGCTGAGCTTGGGTGGCCCTAGTTTCATTTTGTTATTTGTAAAATTAGGTTCATAAGTTGCAATTTCAGCCAAAAATGAATACATGTCAACATTAAACATGTGATGAAGGATTTCGAAAAGAAAGATGTCAAATTTAAAATCTAAATTGTGTTTGCAGTTTGAAAATGAACTACTCCACCTTTGGGTCTTTTATGATCGAAGATAATTTGTTTCACCAAATTTAAATATTGGTGAATTTCTTGCTCCAATTTGTCTAAAAAATGTATTTTTAATAAATGTTCTTCTTCAACAGTATGATGCATTTAATGATTCAGTGCACATATTTTTCAAGTTGTTAAAAAATATATATATATTTTTTATTTAGAATGTTTTTTACTTATAATATCTAAAGATTTCAGTTTCTTTTAAATCATAATAACTTTTTCTTTTGGTAAATAGTCTTTGTAGATTGGGAGGTAAAGTTTTTTATGTGGTTTGTACATAAAATTTTGATTCTTTTAGCTCTTTTCTGCAAAAAGAAAACTGGGTTAACATAGGTTTTAGCACTTCCCCCCATACTTCAACACAATAGGTCAGACATGGAACAATGTCCCTGATCTGTGATACAAATCCATAAATCATCCACACAGTGTTAGCATATCAGACAAGATTAGTTGGATTGTTTCCCCTGTGTAATTTCCTTTGTAATCAGTAGATGCAGCTCTAAATCAGTTCCTGACGTGGGAAACACTTGTCATGTGTGCTTTACTACACTGTTTTATTAGTTCTGGTGGCCAAAATGTTGTAAATATATCAAACACGTTTCACAAATGTAACGTGTTTGTAAATATGTTTATGTTTTGCAAATATTAAAATAACTTTAACAAATGTATTTTAATTTTGCAAATAAATGTTATTTTTACTTGTACAAATGCTTTTTTTTTAAAGTAGTAGTATTCATAAAGTCTTCAACAAATATGTCTTTGGTCTTGCAAATCTATCCAGGTCAATATGTTTCAGCCAATCAGAGCAGTTTGACTTGTCACATGGTTTTTGTCAGTGACCGACCGTGGTTCTGTTTTGTAAATATATCCAAATGGTTTTGCACACAATGTAATGTGCTCTGCAAAAATATATTCTTATGTTTGTAAAACAGTTTTTGTGTATTTACAAAATACATCTGTATGAATACACATTTGAACATTGTATTTGCAGACTTTATGTATACTACTACAAATAAAAAATTAAAGAAAAAGCATTTGTTTAAGTAAAAAAAAAAAAAAAAAAGCCAAGTTAAAATACATTTGTTAAACCTACTTGAATATTTGCAAAACATGAAACATTTACAAACACTGTTACATTTGTGAAACATGTTTATATATTTACACATTTTGGAAGGAATTTGAGCCCATACTGGGGGGTTCAGAAGCAAGTCAAGACAGGAACAACACCAAAAGTTCAACATATTTGCTTGTTTACTAATAATCTGCTTTGACATGCTCCTGAATGTTTATTGTTTTATTTTTATTTTCTACCATTCATTGTTTGCTAAACTAATAATCTTGGGAAGTCCTCAGAGACTACTGTTGATGTAATTTTAGGCTATGCAAAAATAAATTGATTTGATTTGATATAACAAGTCACAATTTAAATCAGTCTATTCCTATATCTTTGATTTGAATGCTGAAGAGTCTCCAAAATGCTGCTTGTAACAGGAAGCTAAAACTCCATGTGACGACATAATATGAGGAAGTCCTATGCCTGACACAACACGAGGGTTTTTGCGGCGCTAAAAGACGTCATCTGCAAAGAGTCTAAGAAGGCTTTTACATGAGTCCACTCTCACCTGCCTCTTTAGAAAGCCACAATCAGAATCACACTTAGCTGCTTTAAGTATGTGTTAACTGTCCCTCTTAGTCTGGAACCTTAAGGGCCCTGACTGTGAGTGTTTTGTCAAAAGCCCACTCGTGTGTCCTCCTTAGGTCAGTATTGATGGTACAATCTGTTTTTGTCTCTCTCACTCTAGTTCTGTGAGCATCATTGTCCCCGCTGGTCACTTCTGAATGATAATGAGGTCATTTTCTACTGAGTGTCTCTAATGTCCTTCATCTTTTGAGGCACCAGCAGTTAGTGAAGTCTAGAGGTTAGACTGTGAAGTAGGGCTGCACAATATATTGAATTGCAAACTTATTAGATGCAATTAACACATCGCAAACACTGTTATATTTGAAGTGCCATCATTTCATTCATAAACAACAAATTATCACATGATTGTGCATAAACGTTGTTGTTCTGTAGCTCAGATCTGTTTAAAAAAGTTTAGTTAAGTCACTTCATGACATATTTTGGTTGGTTTGTCCTGGATGGGTTTATAAAAGTGAATTTTGAACTGAATTCTAGAAGTAAAATATATGTAAATCTAATCAGAATTGCAATACTGGTCAGGAATATTGCATTTTGATATTTTTCGCCAGCCCTATTTGAATCATATTGTAAGAGAGGTAGGGCTATAGTCAACCAAAGAAATTCTTCTTCTTCTAAAGACTAGTCTCATGACCGATTAATCGACTAAAAGGGGTGTTTCAAATGTTTTTATGTTCTTTCAGTCTTTTTGAACACAATGCAGAAGTTGTGTCATAATATTGATGAGTTTAGGCGAAAACAGCAAATTGTGCAGAAAATGAAGCAAAAACACTGTATTTAAAGCTAAAACAGCAGGTTTAGATCAATGATTTGGTCCCAGATCTTCAGCTAATTTCATTGTTTTATTTTTGTTGCTGTTCTATGTAAATCCTTACAATTTGGTCTGGGTGTTTTGGATAAACATTAACATCTGTATCCTGATATAGACGATATATAAATCCAACATAAATGTCTTTTTAACTTTTTAACTGCCAGAAAAATTAGTAATTGTTTTGCTTTTTTTTGTACCTTTTCATAATATACTCGATTACATTTTGGTCGACTAAGACTACAGTCACTGATTAATCGACTAAACGACTACAGGACTAAAGGCTGTCTTAAATTGACTTTTGAAGGTTAATCATTGTCATTTATTTTATGATTTTAATGTTGTATGTTGGATCCTTCGATCCAGGCCTTATGCTTTCAATACAAACACTTTAACTATAAGGGAAGGTCTGGTCACCACTTGCATTGTCATGTCTGGAGTCAAATTCATAACCTACTGTGCATCAGATTTGCATGAAATGTCTCTCACCTCACGTTAAGAGTGCTTTGCTCATTGATTCTGCAGAAATCCGTTTGTTTTTCAGTCCCTTTTATGTTTGTTAAATTATTTTTTTTAACAGTCATGTTTGTTTTGAAGGTGCATGTCTCTGATTGGCTAATCCATCTTTCATATTGACCAGAGAGTATATCTCTAAAAATACTATAATATAGAGATACCTATGCTGGCGTTTCCAGGCAACATTGTTCATCAAACTTAGTAAGTAAGTAAGTAAGTAAGTAATCTTTATTTGTATAGCGCATTTCACAGACACAGAGTCACAAAGCGCTTCACAGTGAGATGAACCCTCCCCACTCAGTGACAGTAAGCTGCCCTGGGGCAACTCAGCAGAGGTGATTCACCTAACACCTGGCGCCTCAACCTCCGACTACCACCAAGTGTTCCCTAACATGCAGTTATCAGTTGGTGGGGAAACCGGAGTGCCCGGAGGAAACCACCCAGACACAGAAATTGATCTTTGTGACATTTGTGTTCGATCAGGTTTCCTTCACATTTATATGGAATGGTCTATATTTTATAATAGAATTACTTAAATCAGATTAAAAAAAAAAAAGTTATACTTAGTTTGGTGTGATAGTCCTTGTTGTAAATATTTTATCATATAGTTTTACAGCTGTTAAGTTGCAATTTATGTAGAAATTGACTAATAAAAGTTGAAAATAGGAAGTACTTTGATTTCTAAAATAGGAAGTACTTTGAGTTCTAAAATAGGAAGTACTTTGAGTTCTCCACTTATGTCACCAAAAAATGACTAAATGCAAAGACAATTTACACCCAACTGACACAGTTTCGTGGGAGTTTAAAACAATAATTTATTAAATGAAAGTATTACAAGGTGTTATCATAAAGTTGGTGTCATTTATATGGATTTTAGCTCATACTTACAATGTGGTTGTGAGGTTAGAACAGTGGAATTACTTTTACATTTATTTACTGGACAAAAGACATAATAACTTCGTAAAAATGACAAAATGGGTGAAAACAAGCAAAATGTTGTTGTTTTTTTTAAATCTTACTGAAAATGTTGACGAACTGGCCAAACACTTCCACCAAACTTGCCTTCACTTTGTGTTCAGCTAACCTCTATAAATCATGGCTTATTTGCTAAATAAAGGTTTTGTGTAGGTCTATAGCAGAACCCTAACCCTATGAATGCAGCTCCGGCTTTTGTGTGCTCCTCTTCCACACCCTCTTCACGCTGCTCACTTGCCTGTCATGTGCCCATTAGTCGTCCAAATGCCAGTCCTATTTCTGGCTGCAGGTTTGAAGGCTGAATGACGGCTGGGGAACATTGCCCTGACAGTTCTTACGGCATCATGGAGATTGTAAAAACCTTTTATTAACCACAGGAAGCCTCTCGTAATAATAACACAGCAGACTGATTTCACTTGTGCAGGCCCCGGGTTTAATCTGGCGACAAATGCGCTAATTGTGTGTGAAAACGTTTCTGTGTTGCATATAAAAAGAGAAAGAGTGATATGCCTGGCTTGGTGAAAATATTCTCCAGATAATCTCTTAGGATCATTATTCAGTTAATTTTCTATATAAGGGGTAGAGCTAGGCGATACAAAAATTAATATCTTGATAATTATTTCAAACTAAGTCTTGTCAGCCATGTTTTTAATGATCAGAAAATGTGGGCTGTGGTTGATTTGAGACATTCTGGTCGACTTAAGACATTTCCTACCCGTTGATAAGCAAAAGTAGCGTCTCAATGATCTGACCAAATATCTGACACAAGCTGAGATGAAAGCATGTCAATTAGCTACTCATAAAGAAAAACAAAACCAGCTAAATGTGAAAAAAAAAAGTAAAAATAATTCTGAATAAATTGCAGTGTGTTGCTTTCAAACTAATGTTTAATAAAACTTTATTTAAAAAACATTTTTACCATAAAAGAAATACTCAATGTTCCGTTTTTGCATATCTTCAAGAAACGATCACAATATTATCTAAAGTTCGATATATTGGGGTGTCAAAATCAGATGTCAATAATATGATTCAATAAGATGATTTTATGTGGCTCCTGGGATTTTTTCGGATTATTATTGATAAAATGATAAAAGCACACAACAATTTGAACTACAGGTCCCACAATACACTGCAGCTTGCAGCACTTAGACCAGTGATTCTTAACCATGGGCCGCGGCCCAAGCACCTCCTTGAGGGCCACAAAATCAGTAAAACACAATACATTTAATATGAGATTGGGCCCAGGTACTTTCTACATGATATTCGGGCCTCGAGGTCAAAAAGTTTAGACACTGACTTACGTAGACTAAAATGATAATCAGCTTTAGAAATATAAGGCTTATTGAGTTGTGCTAGAAATCTAAAATGCACTGGAATCAGCAATTTGCATACACTTCGTCCAAATTTTCTTGGAATGACAGTTTGTAAATATAATATAATGCAACGCAGTACTGTCCTCTAGTTGTTTAGTCAACTAATTATTTTATTTAAATTATCATGAGTCATATTGAACAGCAGCAGATATTATTGAGAGGAGTCGTTTTCTATCAATTTCTGTTAAATTGTTATTTTGCATAAGCTCAATTGTACTTTACAGCCCGATCTTGCCCCTTTGTCTTAGCGGTCTTAGCCTTGTTTAAGTATTTCTGTGGCCCTAGTGGCTCTCTCCACTCTATACACTGTCAGTGTGAAGTGTGTCCGCCAGATGGAGGGGGTGCAGTTTTTTTCATTGAACCTGACACATGCTCACGCCTGTGCAAGTGAGCAGCTGCTTTAGGATCAAGCAAAAGAACGTACAAGCCAGTTTGAAAAAAAAAACTGCAATAAGAAATAGGAAAGTCATTTAGAAACTTGATAACTTTGTTAAAAAAGCAAATCAACTGTAACATAAAATTTAAAATACATATGCCCTTTCCATAGATTCACACTGACCCATGTCACTCTCACATGATATCTTTTTATTAATCAACAAGCTTTATGTAAAAAAAGACAAATTTTAGACAAAGTTGTTAAAGTCTGTCAAGTAAATAGACTTCACCAATAGATTCTATTATTACAGTTTTTTCCAAATTGAAGCTGCCTACAGTTCTTTTGCCTGTGATCCTAAACAGTGCTCACTTGCAAGGGTGAGCATGTGTCAGTTCAATGAAAAAAACTGACCCTCAATCTGCTGGAGCCCCTTCTCACTGACAGGTATAGAGCTTGGAGAGAGCCACTAAGGCAACAGAGAATATTAAGACAAGGCTAAGACCTAAGACAAAAGGGCAAGTCGGCTTTATCTTTTTGAGCACAGTTTGGGTCAGATAATTGTCAGATTAAATATATATTTTTCAGCTTCATAACTTTAGCCATGTCCTTTTCAGTCGATTAATCAGTCGATTGGACATGTCTATAGCTGTAGTCGATCAAAGAAATTCTTGGTCGACTAAAGACAAGTCCCATCGACCGATTAATCGACTAAATGGGGGCATAGTAAAAGCTCTGAAGCTGCAAAATATTTTTTGATATGATACTTTATCTGACCGAAACTGTGCTTTAAAAGACTTAAAGTGCAATGCAGTTCATGTAAAAACATCATTTTACACAGAAAGTCACAGTGTGTTTATATCACAAAAAGGCAGATTAGACCAATGACTCGGTTCCAACTCTTGATCTATCGGTTTTTGTTCAATATATAACTCATCATAATCTAAATAAAAGAATTAGTCGACAAATAGAAATTGTGGTCGACTAAAGCCCCATCGACCGATTAATCGACTAAACTAGTCTGTAGTCTAAAGCACTACAACATATTGTAACATGTTACAATATAAATCTGGACATACATTAAATGTGCCATAATTGCCATATTTGAATATAACAAAAAAGGACTTATATTTTAAAATGTGACCCACGACCAATTCTGACAACGATCGATTTGGCCCCAGCTCCATTAAAGTGTGACACCTCTGTTCTGTTCTGTTTAAGACTGAAATAAATAATAAAATAAACTTCAGAAACAAGTGACACAAGTGTTCTAACTTTTTGCTATTTCTGCACACACAAAAAATCCCAGGTCAGCAACCGCAAGAGCACAAGCTAAAAAGGAGAAAGAATGCTCACACCTGCAGCTCACACACTTTGCCCTCTTTTATATATCGACCATAAAACCTTGTGAGCTTCCACAGTTTGTTTGTGATTCTTCTTCTATAAAATGGGTACATTGATTTCATTGCCAAATTACTTTATAGTCAGTTTTAGGGTGAGCAATGTTATGATTATGTTATTATATCTATTCCTACTATCCAGCCCAGTGAACTGTTTTTAGACTGAATATTTAAATTCAGCTCTCCCTTTATGTGTCCATGTTTTTACGCTTTTCTCAATTATAATTTTATTGCCTCTTCTCTTACAAGATGGCTGTTTCAACTGCCACAGCAACAGTCCCCACCCTCTCTTTTAGTCTTTATAATACCTCAGTAAGTTCTTTTGTATTTTTGCCAGCTTTTAAACTGATAAACAATCTCATATTCGTGGAAATCATTGACAGAGAAAGTCTTTGTTCAGAAGGTAAATTTACAGTCGCCTTATCAACCCCACTGTGTAAATGCAAGCCGCTAATACAATCCGCACTCCCACGCCTTTTGCTTTATCTTAATAACGCCACATCTTAATTTACTTGAAGCGAGTGAGCAGTGGTGCGTTTGATTTTCCACTAAACAGATTGGGTGTTCTTCAGAGCGCGCGCTGAACATCTGAACCAGCTGTGATCGCGTCCGCCTCCATCATAAGCCTTCACAAGATTTCTCACGGGATTTCCTCTGACATTTTCCAGCCAATTTGGATCGAATTATTTTATTATCCCAGCTGCCAGTGTACCTCTGTGAAGCAGTGGGCGTGGCTGTTTACTCATAAGAATATTGAATGGAAAATAATCCTCTCATTTGATGCTAAATTTCTGGTGTATTGCCTGTGCTTTTGGACCAATGTTGGTGCGATACTAAAATGAAGATTTTAATACAAGAAATACGCTCACACTCCCCACAATGAGAGCTTTAAGTACAAATACTGATCATTTAATTCCGGGGGAAAACTTTAAAAAGACCATGTAAGTCTTATTTGAATAATTATTTACATGTTAAAACAAGCAAAATATTTTTAATTGTGAGCTATTTAATTGAAAATTATATTTGATAACTATGTCTTATTTGGTGATACGGTCTTCTAATGTAGGCTTTTTTGATACAACAACTTTGATTTTATTATATTTTAGGTTTAAATCTGACAACCTCAACCCCTAAATCATCGACACATGATTAATATCGACATGTGTTCATTTTGCTTGCAATTATGGTCAATAAACGTCTTTTTACAAACAATAAAATAGAGAGAACTACCCAAGGACAGCCAATCAGAGAGCTGCATTCTTTATTATTCATTTCAGACAGTACTCAGTGGTCTCATTGTATCACATAGTGCTGCATTTGCCATATACTTTTAAGTGAAAAACACAAAGTTTACTCATTTACGACTAAAAAGGTTAGTTACCCCAACTTTATATCCTTTTCTCAGTCACACATCATGACAGGCTGCATGGCCAATAGAGCTCAAAAGTACAGATTGCCCTGGTTACGGAAGTACGGATTCCCATTATAAATTCTAATGCAGATTTCACAAGATTCAAATAATATGAGTTTAAAGTGAACGTGTAGAATAGCAGGCTAGCTAACTCATATTCATACAAAGTTGTTTTCAGTCTAAAAAACACAAACAGTATTTTATATAGCAAAGTTAACTTTTATATTTTCAGGAACAGACTTTAAATACAATTGTATAAATATACATATTACAGCTGATTACCCCAGAGGATCTTCAACTATCAAACTGGGATTTATTTAAGCCTTTTTTTCTGAATCTTTTGGGGAAAATTGAAACAGTATAATAGATTTGTATTTGGTCGGTAGGAGGTCTCTACTTGTATGTTTCCGTGGAAAAGTTGTTTCTTTTGTTCCGGTAGTCTTTTTTTTTCATGTTATGGCGTAAAAGGTATATATCACCACTGAGAATTTCCCAAAGTATTATAATTACTATAAACAATTTCCTGTCTGACCATTGTTTTCTCCTCTAGTGATTGAATCAACATACATGTCTGTTTTTGTTCAGTGCCTGTGGTTTTCTGCTCGGAGACCAGACCAGATACTAGTATGACAAAACCTGTCTCCATGTTCTCTCTGACATTCCCTGTGTTTATCTGTGTCTGTCCAGTAAAGGAACTGTTTGACCAGTGACTGTAAACAAGACATTCCACTTACTTGTAAATGTCCACAACATTCCCAGATCACTACTGTAGAAAGTCATGCTTCACTTTGATTATGAATCTCCTTCAGCTGAAATGATAATTGGGACCTACAGACAGACCTTCAGTTAACTAAAGACAAATCAGATCAACATCGATCATGAGCAGAGCTAGCATATGTCAAGCGTCTAGACTGTAGATTTGCTCTATCAAACCAAATTAGAGATTTTTTGTAATACTATTTGTAGAAATTATATTGCTGAATTGTAGACAAACCACAACATTGTACTGGCGATAACGAACATGTCAAATTTATATAATATTTAAAGGGGCTATAGGTAGCCAGAGTTTTGTGTTCTCAAAACGTTTTTACATTAGTCCTCGTTTTGCTCACTTATCACAACTTTTAGACGTGAACCGGCATGCTAACTTCAGTTAGCCAAAATGCTAACAACATAAGCTTTCTGGATTATAGTTAACAAGCAATCTACTATTGGACATAAATGGGACACTGCAAAGTAATTTTCAACACAATAGTTACCAGAGTCGACTCGTATAGGCAGCTTAGGCAAATGCTGAAGGCGCAGAGTGAGGGGAGCCACTAGCCGATGCCCCTGAGAAAGGGTCACAAAGGGTGACTACGTCTGATACAGTTTGGAGAATGCAGTCATGCTAAGCATGAGGCTCTTGGGCTCATTCAGAAACATTTCCATCTCCATACGCTTTCCTTCTTTTTCTCTTTCCTTCAGAAAACTGTTATGGGTGCAGTGTGAAAGCAGAGATATTTAACAAACATCTTTAAAGACATGTTTCAAACTCTCAGGAATATTCTGTGAGCTCTGGCTCTTCATATTGATCCTTATTTTGTGCAAAGGTCCAAAATATACAGTGAAAAAGAACATGTAAATAAAAGGGTAAAATGGCCCCCCCCCGCTTAAATTTTTAAAGTGGTCTTTGTAGCTTTTGCTTTTGTGTGTGACATAAGAGGTCCACTATAATTTATATCTATCAGGGGAGCTATTTGTAATCTGGCCTTGGGTGCCAAAAGGGCTAGAGCCGGCACTAATTTATGTTCTGTAATATACTGTACATGATAATACATTTATCTAATACATTTATGGATTAGTGCTGACATAAACTGATTTCATGCTATTAAAAAAAAAAAAAAGTTGCTTTTAATTACCATTTACTTTTTCCCCTCACCAGCACATGTAGACTAACTGAGGACATATTCTATTAATCTATTACCATCTGTTTTGCCTCTAAAGTAATTTTCCATTTATTAGCATCAACAAAGTGCGTTGTATCATTCAGTACCATTACATTACAGCATACCAGTACACTGACACCATCAAACTTTTAACCTCCATTGTCCCTTCCTCTCCCTCGTGTATTGGGTAATTATACGAGCTCTGGCAAACCTGAACCTCTATGTAACCCTACACATACCGCTGCCCCTTTACCATATGCTGCGGCTGAGCGAGCTTAGCCCTGGTGATCCTGTCTGGTGCCTTGTTTTTAGAAATGACATGTGGACCTTCTCTTTCCTTCTGCACCAAATACAAAACAATGGCTTTTTCCCCTTATCTTCTGCTCAGATCAACAAACCGTGCCGTCCACCCATATCGGATTGTTTAGCCCCCATGAGCATGTAGCCGTACCTGGGTCGGGTTACCTGGTGTTTGAGTGACTGTTTATGCACGCTGTCATCGAGTGAGACGGTGACAATGGCCTGCTCCAGTCCAGCAGAGGTGTACAGTAAATATAAGCTGTTACCAATGCTGCATTTATGGGGTCTTTGGGAAACTCAGGAAAATGTTTGCTGGAAATATTATTGGACTAACTATTGCTACATTGGATGTTTATTGCAGCTAAAGACACTGTGCCCATTTTTTGTAACCATTTTTGAAATGCAACAAAGCAAACAATTGGATTTAAAGCTTTTTACAGCACTTCACATATTGGACTCTTTACCTATTAGATTTAGAGTACTAACTAACAGTGATTCAGACAATTTGACTTCAGTTGTGGACCAATCACAGCACAGCATTGTGATTTGTAGGTAATTCAAATATGAGAAGTAATAAAAACCAAAAGTAATTAAAAACAAATGCACTTTTTTAACAGTAAACTTGATTGTTCAATTTTCTATATTTTCAAAACAATATCAATGATAATCTGTAAAGTTCTATATATACTGGTATATTAAGTAAAAACAAAACATTGTTTTCCAATGCATACTGTATATTTTTAGCTTTTGAAGAGCCTCTTACTGTTAGCTTTATTAAACACTGTTAAAAAGCAAGCTCTGTTATTTTATTAACTATTAATCTCTCATGTTTCTGAAATATAACACATGAACACAAACATATCCAATGGCCATACTCTTATTTGTGCTGCTGAAGGGGAATTTTGCTAAGTAAGCATAGCCAATACTAAAGTAGTTCTGTATGAGGGTTAAAAGTGCATGACATTTTAAAGGTTGCTGTCTGGTTGTCTCATTGGAAATGTTATTACTTTGAATGGAAGTTTCTACAATATGGCATTAAACTTGATTATTTCAGTGGAGACAAACGGGTAGTTATGGTTGTGCCAAATCGTTTTTCAACCATTTAAGGATTTCGCTTTGTTTTGTTTGTCTCGTTTAAAGCCCATTGCACTCTACACATTCTGAAAATCTTTGTTTTGAGCTATTGTTATTGTAGCTGTAAGACTTGTTTTTTACCTGTCAGTCATTCATTGCGCGGCTGTTTTCATCTTTGGTTATTTGCATTTAGAAGCATTAGCATGTGTGGTGTGTGATGAGTGGATGCCAAAGACCAGGTTAGAATAGAACCTCTGTTAAGCCTTGCCTGTGTCTGGTATCCTGCAGAACTATGTAGCAGCTTAAACATGGCATTTGTGGAAGCTTCATAGAACAATGTAACCTTGATGCCCTTTAAGGGTCAATATTTCAAGCTGAATAGTTTCTCCGTGTTGTCAGGCGTCACTGCTTGCATATATATTAACATTCCCTCGAGCGTGCATACTTTCTGCATGGTATTTGAAATATTTGAGATATGACACAGATACTTTTTGCTAAATCAATTAGAAGGTCAAATGGTAAAGTGAAAGATGTTGATAGGCATGTCAAAATAATAACAATGTCATTAAAGACTGAAATGATATATATTGTATATTTTATTGTCAAATCTAGTGTAAATATGTTGATTGTAGACTTTAAGGTCTCTTATAGGTGCTAAGATTACGATAATATCATTTTGTATGTATGAAATTTGGAATATCCTGATATACTGAGATCCGAATCTCATTTTCAAAAGAGCCCTGAGTAGAACAACACATATTAAAACACATGATGATATCATGGCTTGAACATGTTGAAGCACAGACTACATGGAGGGCCAATCTGGACCAAATAAAAGTGCACATGCAATAAAAACTTCAAGTTAAAATGAGCTACAAGTCTTATTTGGGCTTAAAACAATCATACTACTCAGTAAAACTCCTGATATAAACTTTAGAGATATAGATTTTTCAGTCTCAGCATAAAATGCATTACTTATTGCTGTTTGGGCAAATACTTGGGTCTAACAGCCACCAAAAATTGGCCATGTGAGCTGTAGAAGCAGAACTTAAAACTATAACTAGCCTGAAGTTCTCATATTACAGAAGTCACTGTTAAAACACTTTGTATACATCCTCAGTCGCATTGTTATCGCAAATGTTTTTAAAGAATTAAACAAAGACCAAAATATCATAAATCAAACGACCAGCCTTTTTTTTTTCACTTGAAAGGCATATTATGTAGCTTTTTTGAGCTTTTAACTATGCTATTGCAATCGTTCTTCATGAAAAGCATGTTTTGTGTTTTATTTAACTTCAGTCACGCTTGCTTGATGAATTAGAAACTCCTCTTCCTTCTGAAATTCAAAAACATTTTGAAATGTCCAGTTTTATTATGTCATTGTCGAACTCTGAGATTTTCTGTTTTTAAGTTCCTAAACCAATAAGAAATATTTGTCTGCATTTCTGTTGTAAAGTCATACAAATGCCAAAGTAAAAGTACTCAAGAGCCTGTCTAAAAGCAGTGACAATAATGCATATTTGTTTTTTCATGCATTGTTTTGTTGTAGCCACAGCAGAACAAACTTTATATTTATGATCTTTTGCTCCATTTTCTTGCCGACATCAAAACATAGCACATAACACCAGTAATTGTCAATGCCACAAAGAAATCCATATCTAGAATTCTGTATGTCTCATCGAAAATACTTCAGCAGTATCTTAGTTCACCCAAATTTTTATGGTTGACAAAGATACTGTCGAATGATACTTGGACGTCTAAAGGACACTTTTTTATATACTTAAATAGTGTGATACCATGTGTAGACAACCCTTTTTAGTCCACTAATATACATGTCTTACGTCGTCCAAGAATTTCTTTGGTCGACTTCTGCCCTAGTGAATTTTTTATTATGATGTTAAATGCCTGATAGATGCTGCTAATGCTAAGACTACTTTCATTGTGTCTTTTTATGCTTTAGTTTCATTCATTTAGAAAAAGTGTTGTAACATTAATAGTTGGTCATAATTTGTTTGTGACGTAAAATGATCTTCAATATTTGATTAGGGTTAGTTAGTTATTGTTGCAGGTCTACATTTGACAGATTTGATGAAGAGACATTGGATGATTCGACGATGTGCTTTGCATGTTATTTCCATCCTTCCTTTAGTTAGTCACAAAACCATAGCATTTGCAGAGTCACCACTCACCACCAATGAGTGTGTGTTTTGTGCAGCCCGTAGGAGTAGTGCTTCATGGAGTAACTAGGTAATGTGTGGAAAGGTATGCAAGAACGTGACCTGACCTGCCCTGTTATTAAAACCAGAGCACAGTCTCGATACAAGCATTCATTCATTGTGCTAATGGTGATTAGATAATAATAGTTTTTTAGTTTTTCTGGTATTATTTCTGTCACATTTTCCTGTCTGTATAACTAGGCCATTATAACTACACTATGACTTGCATTTTTTGTGGGGTTTAAACTCCAGATGGTTGTTTTCCAATGAAATCTGTTCATGCAAATATTTAGTCTTTTGATGAATGTATGGAATGTAAGATAAGTTTATCTTACATTCCATAATATGCCCAACTAAATTCTAAGAAAATATTTGCACCAAGAACTAAGAATTGTAATGGAGAATTTGATAAGATTTCAGTGTTTCTTTTGGAGACATGCAGTTTATTGTCTGAGCTTAAACCGAGACATACAAACAAGGTTGTAGTAGTATACATAAAACCATAGAAATGAAATTACACATAAGCTAGCCAAGCTAGCATAGCACTAAACAACATCACTATGGAGCTGAACAGTGACCGCTCACTTCCTCGACAAGCACAAGCTCCCGTTTTAAATCTCATAGTGTTTCGGGGGAAAAAAAAATAAAAGTTTGAAAATGTCCTCAGGGTTAATCAGCTATGTGGTGAGTCTAGAACATAAGATCTTCTACATTATTATTTCTGTAGCTTTATAAACTACGAAGTTAGTAAGACATTTTGCCGAATTTTAAGTTATAGATGTGCTTTTTGAAATGAAAACAACCACGCTGTCGATCCAAGTTAGCACATAGGCTACTAGCATGCGATATGCCTTTAAGCTTTTAATATTTGAAAATTTCAAAAAGCCTTTGGCACTTTGGGGCAAATTACTTCCGGAACCAGGGCGATCTTCCGCTGTTCCGTAATGAGTTGAAAAGCACAATTCAAATTTTTGAGAAGGTAACGCAAGTTGAGTCGTATAGGATTGCTAATGACAGCTAGGTAGCAACATGCTAAAAACAAACGTCAGGTGCTCTTCTTGGGTTTTAGTGAACATAATGCTCTGTTATAGGCTCTTTTCATGATGCTAGGCTAGTTCTGGTCTGCCTCATGCCTGCAGATGGAGACTCAACTGAGACACCCTAAAATACTGAAATATTTAGTTGATACAAAATGAACAAGTTACAGCTAGATCATCTTTTTCAGCATGTTAAGACTTTCACAAATGAGGTACATATTCACCAGAGAAAATGCGCAGCTTGTATCTCGGAGCTAATGCTAACCTAATGACACAAACTGATTTAGCTTTCGCCAAAAACAATCAGCCTAGCTGGCATTTAATGTATTATTATCAAATTGTCTTCTACTTTATATTTAAGCAAATTTATTTGTCAACTTTTAGCTTTGCACCAAAAACATACACTTTTATAACACATAGACTTTCCCTGTTGGAAGTATTTATCGTGTAAAGGTCTGAACTCACTACCAGGGATTATTTTTAAACATACAATAATTTTAGCGCATTTTGACCTATCCACAAGTATAAAGTAAGCCAGAGCTAGCTTAGCCGCAGTGTGAAAGGGGCCTAATAGATGTAGATGGGACTTGCAAAATAATTTTCACCAACACAGTACTTACAGTATATCAGTTGTCTTGAGTTCTGCTATGTCTTTTTGTTCATTATGAATTCTTTACGCTTTGTTAAGGTTTATTAGACCTCTATATCAAAGCATCCCTAATAAAATTGTCTCTTTCTCTTCTACAGGCTTCCATCTCATCCCTCGCCTTTCCAATATTGTCCCAGAGAGCTGCCTCCTGATCGTAGTGGGCCTGCTGTGGGGGGTCTCATCAGATTTGCTGGAGAAGAAGTCCCGCCGGTGATGAGTGCAGATATATTCTTCCTCTGCCTGCTGCCTCCCATCATCCTGGACGCCGGATACTTCTTGCCCATTCGCCCCTTCATGGAAAACCTGGGAACAATCCTGATGTTCGCTGTAGTCGGCACGCTATGGAAACTCTTTCTTTATCGGAGGCCTGCTTTTTGCTGTGTGTCAAATCAACCAGAGTTACCTTTTTGACCTTAATCAACTTGAGCTGCTGCCGTGTTTGTTGTTTGGGTCCATTATTTCGGCTGTAGACCCGGTGGCAGTTCTGGCGGTTTTCGAGGAGATTCACATAATGAGCTGTTGCACATTCTGGTGTTTGGAGAATCCTGCTCAATGATGCTGTCACTGTGGTAAGTGACTGGAACGACTTGTTTGTCTGTGACTGTCATGGGTTTGTGTCTCCACAGTTTATGTGGTTGGTGAAATGTTGACTCAGCAAGTTGTCAAGATGTGTCAGAAATGAGGAAATAATCATGCCTAAAGTTTTCTTTTGTACATATGCAAACTGATTCAGTTATCATCAGTCGAATGAAAACTGAAACCAAAGTTCTTTTATGCCTGTTTCAAGTAAAACAAACGCTATGGTGCATGTCAGTCACTTTAGCCTTTGGTGTCATGACATTCACAGTGTAATTTGCTATAAAAAATATATAATTAATTTTGAATAAAGTATTACATGAATAGACATATCTGTGACTATATTCTACATTTTCTCCTATAAACATATATATTTATTTGCACCTATCTTAATTACTGGATTGGATATTGGCACCGCTCATAGACTTTTGGTCGGATTGCCATAATATAATAACAAGAGGGTCATGAGTTCAATTCCCAACAACCTGGGGCCTCAGCATGTAGAGTTTGCATGTTCTCCCCGTGTCTGCATAGGGTTCTTCCGGGTGCTCCAGTTTCCCCAAATACTAAAAAGATGTCCATTAATGCCTCCACTGTCTCCTCCCCCAGAATTCATCTGCAAATTAAATAAATGTCAGTTAAATTAAAAATATATATTGATTTTATCTAAATCCTAGGCTTTCCTAGGATGCAAAAAAAAAAAACCCTGCTTGCTCTAGGGATGGAAACGAGTTCGAAGTATGCATAAAGCGAAACCAAGGAATCAGGAATCGAAAGGCCATAACCAGTACACACACTAAGCTGCATAATGCAAATAATAATACAACAATAGCCACAATGTATGAAGAAGCAAAGTGTGAACGTGCAAGACCTGACTGAATGTGCATTATTATGTTGCGTTAACTCATAGATGGACCTCTAAATAATGGACACCAAATATGATCGTTTACTGTTCAATGTTCATAAAAATCACAAGCTCTGGGCAGCAGTGGCTTTGTTTAATTGTCATTTTTGATGTTTATTTCGTTTAAGGGAAAAATATGTTAATATAGATAAACAAACAAAATCAAAAAAAAATCAAAATTTGTGGTTGCAAAATCAAAACTGAATCGAATCGTAACTTAAATTATTGCCGCTTCCCTTGTTTGTTGGCTAATGTTGACCAATGTTTGAAATGGTTTTCACACAAACTTGGTCAGTCGTTTACTTCCAGAATTAATAACAGTTACATACAATTCTGATCCATTACTCATGGAATAACTGTGAAGACAAATAAAGTCAGTTCAAGACATTGAGTTGGCATTGGATATTGAACAATATTTAAAACCAAGATACCAGTATCGATATAGGAATTCAAAAGGCTGGCTCTGTGTATCATAAATACTCTGCCACTCTGACATTGTATGAATAGGCACCATTGGTTAGATAAGTGCTAGGAAAGTCTTTGTATCTTTTGATCTTGCCAACTATATCTTATAAATACCAAATCAAGCGCATTCATTACTTGAAATGTATTAGCGACTAATTCTTTATTTAAATTGAAAAGCAACAAAAAATTAGTTTGCTGAATATCTGGTACTGAGTCTAGTCTAATCTACACTGCCTAAATGACAATTTTGAATTTTTTTATTATTTTTTCTGTTTTTTTTTTCAAGCAAATGGTTGATAAATGGTTAGAACAAAAAGATACTTGTTTAGCTTCAGAATATTTAGTCGATTAATCGTCAATGGGACATATCTTAAATCAATTGTCTTTGGTTGACCACAGCTTTAAATCAATATAAAGTATTATAGAAAAAAACACTGATTTCCTATAGTGAAGCAGCCAAGCATTGTATAAGCTAGCCATACGTGCTGCTGCTGCTGTGTGTACATGACTCGTCTGTTCTGTGTCCAGGTGCTGTACCATCTGTTGAGGAGTTTGCAGGCGCTGGTACTGTCACGGTTTTGGATGGCTTCCTGGGAATCGTGTCCTTCTTGGTGGTGGCTCTGGGTGGAGTGCTTGTTGGAGCCATCTACGGTCTCCTGGCTGCCTTACCTCACGCTTCACATCCCACATGAGAGTCATCGAGCCACTGTTTGTGTTTGTGTACAGCTACATGGCCTATTTGTCAGCTGAGATGTTCCACTTGTCCGGCATCATGGCGTAAGTCCACACAAGATGTTCATAATCTGCCATTTAGCTGGGAATTACTTTTTTTAACATCTGTATTAAAACTGCATTATAGAACTTTAAATTTTTCAAAACAGTCAAATCTGTATGCAGTTTCATTTTTAGCTCAAATGCTACCATATGTATTTGGATGATCTGGCTGTTTTGTTTTAATGTTTGTGTTTGTTTGTTGAAAAAAAAACGTTCTAAGCGAGTAGTGGCCATGTACTTTTTTGATGAGACATGCATACTGATGAACATCTGTACCAGATTTACAAAATGTGTTTCCATTCTCATCAGATCTGATTATAATTTTACAGAGTCATCAATTACTCTTGGAGCGAGCCCCTGGCGCGCTTCTATGAGTAAAGCAGCTTTAAAAACTATGCATACAAAAACACAACAACACATACCAAGACACAGGTGGTCATGTGATGGAAGTTTTTAATTAGACTTTGGTTGAGAAAAGGAAGAGGAGCAAGGCAGACAGTTTGATGAGGCTTTGGGGGCACAGCAGACAGGAAAAAAGTGTCACAAGACAAAACCAGCAAAAAGCGAATAAAATGTATGAGAACAATGAGAAGACAGTCTGCACAGTACAGAGTGGGGGAAGGTAAATAACGCAGATTAATTAATAGAAATGCACAATTATATCAAAGAAAAACAAGTGAAGTAGAAATATAATGCATTAATGACTATGTCGAGTTCCTTGAGTACTTTTGTTTAGCATTTAATGCATTAGAATTTAAAGAAGATTTTGTTATAAAGCACATGACAGTCATGTATTTCCCAGAAAAGAGTTAAGGCTCTACTGGCAAAAGAAATCACTTAGGGGAAATTCACATCAATCTTATATGCTAATTTTACAGAAAGTCAATGTTTGCATTAATTTGTGCTCTTTAAAGTGCTTGCATACAATTGTAATCATTCATTAATAATTAAGTTGCAGTTTGAGTTTGGATCTTGATGGACATTTTTTAAAAACACATTTGAAAACCATGATGTGCCTAAAGGTTAGTGACAGTTAGGAACTAGTTAGATTTAGGCTAAACTAAACTTTTTTTTATTAACACTGGGAACATTAAAGTGGATTACTAAGCTCAAATCACATAAACTTGGTTTCTTGTAAATATTCTTCTATATCATTTTTCAATCCCTCTAGAGTCCTTTAATAATCTTCTTTAGTGAATACATTTATGCAATTACTGGGATTAGATGTGGATTCTTTTCTTATCTCACATTACACTATTTAATGTGGACGACGAGGGTTACAAGACCAAGACATTGTTAGATTCTTCTACTTTATTATTGTTTAATAATAAACCTGACAACAGCTTCCACACAGCACAACCCAATGCCATTCATTTTGCATAACTCAAGTTGACTCTACACAATGTCTATATTCAGTGATGGAATAGCTGGTTCTACATACGGCCATGACATTGCAATGACACAGCAGTCACCTCACCTTTTCTCATTGGTAGCCAGTGTTCAGACATGCATCATGCCAGATCAATGTAACCTGTGCTTTTATATAACTCGTCATATCCATCATACATTTCTGCCCTTCCCAAACGTGTCCAGGCTGCCATGTCCCATCAACCCCTCCCATATGTCTCAATCCACTCTCCGCTGAAGGCCTCCTGAGTTATAGAGCATGGGGCCTGGCAGGGGTGATCTACTCTGTCGCAGCATCAAGGACTAAAAGCTTCCCCAAGGTCCGCTGTGGGTGTCTTCTGAGAAAATATTAGGGCATTTGTCTTGTCACTTCGCACCTTGTTATTTTACGTTCAGATACTGTCTGAGGGCAGCAAAATCATTGGGTTAAAACTGGAACGATGCAGAGAAGAGCAAAGTCATTGTGAATTCAAATAACGGAATCCAATCTATAATAACATTTCCAGTCAATCTGTCAAAGTGCACATTATTAACAGAGAGAAATTGTGTTTGCCAGGTGGTGGACTTAATATTTTGGGTTTTGAACTTCTGTGGCTATGTACAATGTGATAAAATTTAACATTTAAAATTGGGGTAGCTGATTTTCACACCGCAAACACGATTTAGGTTTTAAATCTTATATCTTTCTGTCATAAAACCTTCGACCCATGGTTAATATTAACATGTATTCATTTTGGTTACAATTATGGCTTATAAACTTCTTTTTACAAACAACAGAGTGAAACTGGAGAGGACCACCCAAGCTCAGCCAATCAGAGCGCTGCATTCGGCTTCTGATTAGAACTAAGAATCTATTCAACTCAGACAGTACACAGCGGTCTCATTTTTTCCCAATGTGCTGCAGTTATTCTATACTTTTTAGTGGAAAATACAAAGTTTACTCATTTGCAAGTAAAAAAAAATGCTACCCCAACTTTAAGTGTTTTGTTATGATCATTATTAAATTATACTTCATTATACTTTCCAAATATGCTCCGAACTGACACATCTATGCAATATCTGTGTCAATTTGCTCTGTGCTAAAACTGAACTGTGTTCTTTTATTGTGACTAACCTAATTCACACAGTTGAGGTAGGGTGGATTATCTCGGCAAAGAGAAGTTCTCACTAACACAGATTTAGACAGATTTATGAACAATATTTGAGAAAACTTGATAAAACATTTTACTGGCCGATGTTTTAGCTTAGTTTAGGTTATAGAAGCAGCAATGCAAAATGTAAAGTGTTTTTAGTCTCAAGCCTCCTGCCATGGACAAAATAAATTGATACCTTTACAACATGGACAAAAATTGACAAAAAGTGTCCTCTTTTTTGCAATGGAAAAAAAAAATCCCAATTTGGGCTGCAACAAGTTTATTAATTTTTGCAACTAATCTATTATTGAAATAATCGTAAACTAATTTAGTCATCGAATAACCATTAACTTGTCTTTAGACTAGTGTTGTCACAATTCTAAATTACTATTATAATATTTCAAACACAATTTTAATACCAAGAAATGTACTCAATTCTCGATACCAATGTCATTATCACAATTCAAAAATTCTATTTAACATTGACATTTTCAAGTATTTTTTTGTCGTTGTTACTGTTGTTTAAATGTACAAGTATGTTTTGTTGTTATTTATAGTCGATTATTTTAAAACTATTCAGCAAAAGTCAAATTGTGTTTTCTTAAAGTATTTATTTTGCAAAAAATTTTAAATATATAAAATGTACATTTGATAATAGCTTTAGTACTGATTATCATACAATTTTGACACAATCCTTCTTTATATAAGTTTCAAACCATTTGAGAAAATGCTGAGTCCGTGATGTCTGTAAATCTGCACCTTTAACGTTCTTAACTGACATCATCTCAGATCAAAATTTGCAAAAATCTTGTATTCACGAGTATTCTAAACCACTAATTAATTATTCGAAAGAATAATCAGCCAACTAATCAATTACCAATAACCGTTTGTTGCAGTCCTTATCCCAGCACATTTTCATATCGTCCCTCTTTTTTAAACATGCTGTATAGACACTTAATCACTCTTTATGTGCAGGGTTCTTTCAACATAAAGCACAAAGCTCACACTGAACACCAGGTACTTTCTCTATAACTAATATTTGCTTTCGTCTTCTCTCTGCAGATTAATAGCCTGTGGCGCCGTCATGAAGCCGTATGTGGAAGCAAACATATCTCACAAGTCCCACACGACTATCAAGTATTTCCTCAAGATGTGGAGCAGCGTCAGCGAGACTCTCATCTTCATCTTCCTCGGTGTCGCCACAGTGGACGGGAAACATCACTCTTGGAACTGGGTCTTTGTGACCTCCACTGTCATTCTCTGTCTAGTGGCAAGAGTCGTAGGTGAGTGTGAGGGTTCGGAAGCGTTTTAAAAGATACCATACCTGATTCTTGTTTTTGAAAGGTTTTTTGTCCATCCGTTTAGCTCACTTATATAAATACATACATTACACTGCAAAAACTATAAATCTAGACTTCTTAAAATGACTGTAATCCAGATTTGAGCTGTTTTAACTGGATAAGATTTAATTGCTTATGTAATAGAGAATATTTCACTGGTTTCAAGACATTTTTAACTGGTTTTAAGGACGAAAAAATTACCAATTGGGTAAGAACAGTTTTCTTAAACCATTGGCAAATATTTTGGCTTGAACTAGGAATCAATGTCTTGAAATCAGTTTGAAACACTTTGAAACAAAGAAAATAATCTATGTCTACAATAAATCAAGGTGAAATTAGTCTAAATGCTTGAAATTACAACTTTAACTTGTTTTTGAATTGATTTTTTGCAGTTTAGGAATTTTGAATTGCTTAATTGTAAGATCCAATTAAAAATACACTTAAACATAAACTAACCATACGTTTTCTCTGCAGTTACTTGTCTGTCCTATTCACAATGCAAAATATTTACCTAGGAACGTCCGTAAACTTTAAATTACCCCACAATTTTTATTTTTTTTTTCATTTTTCAGAAATTTGCACAGGGACAATCAAGGCCTGTAATTTGCTTGATTTTACAGACTTTATTCTGAAAATGGCGACAGATTACTTTTCGATTTATGACAACAACCTTTTGCTTCATTCATGACTTGAGCATTTCTTGTGTTTTTGGTTTGTTTTAACACAATTACCTGAGCTCTGACTCCGTAAATGTGTTTGTTGTCACATTGTTCCGTCCACACGATTAGATTTCTTAAGAACAGTTCCTCTCTTTTAATCCATTTACAGTGATAAAACCCTCCATCCAAACTTTGCAGGGCTCAGTCCAAACTTTCTCTAAACATCCATCTTTCAACTTTCACAAATTTGTGTAATTTTTAGTTTTTGATTGTAGAAAAAACACGAATGTAATCATAATTTAGTTCAAATCTGAAGGTAAATTAGGCCGCACTGTCATTATTAATACATTTATATAAGTTCATGCATTGGAAACACAGACATACACATTGCATGGAATTAGAATTACAAGAGGACGTCTGAGTTTGGTGAATTACAGGACATCAAATTCGAGGGAAACTTGACAGACATTTATACAGACATATACAATTCGCACAGAACTAGAAACTCAGAAGACGTCTTTAATTTTTACAATTTACTTGAGGTCCCTAGGTAAATAATGTGCAGTGCAAATAGGAGAATACAGTGAAATATGTTAACTAAAGGAGCAAAACTACCATGGAAACAAGCAAAAGGACACGCTTCTCTAGGTCTAAGAAAATTTTTAGAACAGTCGCCATGCAATTGACAGCTTGCCAAAATGCTAACAACATAAACCGCTCTCTTTCAGGATATTAATAGACAAACAGAACAGAACAGAATGAGTTATTGTCATTGTCTCAGAGTACAACGAAATTACATAGCAGTGAGCCACCCGGACCGCTGCACCTTTTGCGCACCGACACTAAAAAATATATTTTTAGATGTAGACTATCCACTGCAGTCTAATTTTCACTAAATTCCATATCAGTGTATCTGTTCTTGCTGGGCAGATCTGGTTTAATTTTTTTTTTTCTCTAAATATATCTCCATTTTGCAAGTTCAGCCATTCTTGTTATTTGTAATGTTGCAGAGGTGAAAAATTGGGTAACAAAGCCAGTGTATAGGTGTTTGTATGTTACAATAAAACAAAAGTGCAAAGGTGTGGGCTTGAGTCAGTGTCTGTGACAATCTGTTTTTTTTTTTTTGTTAATTGTAAAAATGACATAACATTGTTGTATATTTTTTGTATTTCTTGGGTTCAGTGATATTACCACACACATTGTTATGATTGTGCTGTAAAGTTTGCAAAGACTCATTATAGTGATGTTATCTATATTTTCCAGGTGTGGTTGGTCTGACCTACTTCATCAACAAGTTCCGTATTGTGAAATGACGACCAAAGACCAGTTTATCATCGCCTACGGTGGCCTGCGAGGGGCATTGCCTTCTCTTTGGGTTTTTTGCTGGATGAAAAACATTTCCCCAAGAAAGACATGTTCCTCACTGCCATCATCACTGTTATTTTCTTCACTGTGTTTGTTCAGGTACATTGCACATTCTGTACATAATTTAACTGTGTATAGTAATGAGAACATGGTGATACAAAGCATAATTCCCAATCACGGTTTTTCTCATGAGGAACAACAAGCAGCCCAGCAGTTACAAGGCGACAGTTATGCTTGTCACATTTCATCATCGGATCTGATTGGCTGCCTCTCAAATGAAACCCAAATGTCTGTTCTGAGGCTAGAGGACATGTTTTATTCATTGTGCAGGGCAAGCAGTGCCGAGATAGCAGGGCGAAAAGTTCAAGGTCCTTTTTCTATTACGGGACAATAGAGATATGTATCACATTCAATGGAAATGAGGTCAACACTTTCAGCCTTTACAATGTCAGAATAAATATGAATAGTAGTTACTAGGGGTGTCAAATTAATTAATTACAGACATTTATCGAGTTTAATTTTTTATCGCATTAGTCTATTTTGAAATTGTATCTCATTGTTTCCATAAGCGAGTTGCAAAGTGGACATAAGGGTTGTTCAACTTGACTTGAGGAAAGTCTACACATGCCCGTTGACCTGAGGGACGGGGGCAAAGGTCACAAGTAGCAACGAGACAAAAATAAAGAGCAGGCGAGAGTTATTGGACTGATGAACAGGATTTTATGTTCCAAAACTCCATGACGAGAAGATGGCATCAAAAGACTTCCTAAAGTCTTCATTTTTGGCAAAAAATTCATTTCCCATCTGTAACAATAATATAATAATTAAATTGGATAAAAACAAAAAAAAACACTTAAGTTGAGTGTTTTTCTCAGCAATTTTAGGTGAGATAAAAATAGAATTAGATTAATAATTACAGATCATAATTAATCTTCAATTAATCGCTTGACAGCACTAGTAGTTACATGTAATGATATCAAATTTTAGTATTGCTTTTATGTGAGAAAATAAAGATTTAATGATTAATCTGAAATTAGTGAGAAGAAACGTTTTTAGTTTTCTTTTATTCATATTGTGTGTTACTATATACTGTATACTAGCCTTCAAGTTGGAAATACATGTTTGTCAAAGCTAATCTCAGAAGCTGAGCAGGACAGGGCCTGGGTATTACCAGGATGAGAGTTGGCCTCAGTGTGCCAGTGGGACAAAACTCTAATGTATTGTCATGTATTCTTGGCAGGACACTTAATGAGGCAAGGACGCTCCTAGCTTTTTGGATGCCTACGCAAAATTTTTTACTCTTGTCACTACACAAGTCTGAATTAAGATATAAGTTTTTAATTGCTTGCTAATTACGAGTGCTCATGTCAAGTGAGCAGGGTTGCCACATGTTCAGAAAGCAACAAGTGGCACAAGTGGCCAAGCCTTTGAAAAAAAAAACCCCAAAAGTGACAAACACAAGCAAGTCCATCAAAAATAATACAAGTTGTAATGTTCATAACATCTTTCCAAAAAAAAAAAATGCCAAAGATGCTGAAGCAAATCTAGCCACATTGAAGCAAGTACATTATTTTTAGAACTGTAGACAATGTTGTTTCAAGGATGTCTTGTAGCCCCAGTTTTGTAGTTTTTGGGATCTCCTTGTTGAAGGGGCGTGTCCATGTTTCTAACTTAAACTAAATTATTTCTTCTAAATCTAACCATGACCTTACTGTCACAGTGAAATTATAAACATCAAACATTATCTAAAACTTGTACTTGTTTGTCTTGGCTACAGAATATTAAGCTGTTAACCTACCTATACAATAAACAACATAGCTAGGAAGTAATAAAAGAGTAAAAGACACAGTCGTTATTTTATTAGTTATTACTATCATAATGTGACCTGAATCTCCATGATTAACCTAACAATCTTGACATCCCTATTTACAACCAAGTACATTATCACTCCAACTAAAATAGACTCACCTGATGAATGATTACCATATCTTTATAGCCATTTTACTACAAACAGTCTTGAAATAGGTTTGCCCGAATATTTACGTCTTTATTGGGTAATTTAGGTGATAAGACTAATCTCTTCAGATAAGCAGCAAAACCTCTTGGCTGAATTTACTGGGCGTGCTGCTTTAAAGTAAAGACACACAGTATTGATGTGATTTGTTCAACTGTAATGATCTTATTTTACTGGTTGCCTTAACAATAAATGATGCTGTATTACTTTGTGTGTTTTTTTCTCATAGGGCATGACCATCAAGCCTCTGGTGGAACTATTGGCAGTGAAAAAGAAACAGGAGGCCAAGCGCTCTATTAATGAGGAGATTCACGTACAGGTACAGTAGTGAAGAGTGTTATTTTGGTCTTATTATGCTCTCCTTATATCCCCCTTGTAACTAAAAAATAAAAGCAAAGAAAAGTTAAAAAGGGGGGAGGGTATGGAGACACTCCTGTAGTTTCTAGCTCTCATATATATTTCAGTATATGGTTAATATCCACATTATTATTATGCTGCCTTCATTTGATGTGGGAATTATGGTAAATACCACTTTCCCAGTGGGAAATAGCAAATGAAGCCCCTAATGTCGCAATTATTACTGGAAAACTGGGAAATTATTTTGATGCCCGAGTTGCCAGGTTGAACATAACCTTTGACCTCTCAATATTGCAGACAGTGGCAAAAGAATCACAAACGAAGAATGTTAAATGCTTTTCACTTGTTTGCAAGTCATTTTATTTTCTGGAAAATTATATGACAAGTACTTCCATTGACTGTCATTAAGTAAAAAGCCAAAATTTCATAGTTTTTTTTTTTTCCTCAAAACAATCTTTCAGCATTGGAAATTATTAATTTACTTATTTACTCTGGATTTACTTGTATTTGTCAAGATAAAGTGTGTTTTTAACAAGTTTCCTTTGTTATGACCTCAAAACCATTTGAAACAACCTACTAGTAACTACCAATTCACAAGTGGTATTTACCATGTACTATATTATATATATTACTGTACTAGTTACCCTTGTAATGAGTTACTCCCAACACTGATTCTATAATGTCAGACTTTTTTTTTCTAAGGCATAGGCATGATTTCAAAACAAATTTCAAGACCACAATGATAATAATTATACAGAAAATAGATAATTTTCAATACAAAGCCATTTCGTATGTTACTACCAGTATGTGGTCTTATTTTATTTCTGTTAAAGCTCAGTTATTATAAAACGTACGCTTGTCCTGTAAAAGTCTTAATGCTATGATACTTGTCTAGTTTAATTCTAATGTTAGCACACGTTGATTTTTGACACTTTAATTTTAACAAACAAAATGACTGAGAGTTACTCATCTTAACAGTCTTAAAAATGTAGTCAATATTACATTCAAATGCCAGCAAACTATTACCATTTTTAATAATAATCATGGTCATGTAATGAAGACAATTTGAATTGTTCAGTATAAAATTAAACTTCCTGAAGCTTTTGGGAGTTCATAGCTACAAACTCCAATAGAAACATCACAAATGCAATTAGAGAGTGCAAGACCTCATCTCAAAATATCTAAAATGAAAAACATGATACAATTTGAATATGAGCAAAACTTTCTATCTTCGTCCTGTATGAAAACATGAAGGTTGCTCCCACCTACTGGCCAAGCGCAGGAACTTTAGGCTGTCATTAAACCACACTCATCTTACTTCTGCCCACTTTCCTTTACCAAGCAACAATCCCACACCAGAAACAGTGACAGGCAGCTCTCTAATCGTGTTGTACCTTTGTCCTGCAGTGAGAGCACAGCACATGCAGCCGCCCACAGCTCTTTGGGGCTTAACAGTGACTCATCAGGAGACTACACTTTACACACTGTCAATAAAACAATCAGCCACAGTGTAGGTTCTCTTGTGCACTGCTGTTGCATTATATTTAGCTTATCTGGCTTTAGGCAAATGTCGAAGTAAACATGTAACATTTCAAAGCTTGTGTTAAAACGCTGACGTGATTATAAAGGCAAGCTTTTAGAGACTGACAGTGTTTTGGAGTGAAGAAAAAATTAAACTCTGCATAATATCAAAAATGATTGCAATATGGTTGATTTTGCTCTGATTTATAAATCATATTTTCATTAATTTCAGAATATTAATCCAATGTCAAAATCAAGATCAGAGACAAAACCAAAAACAAATCAGGCTGATTTAGACAGAACAAGGAAAATTGGGAATTAAAAAATACCTGTTTCTGCGTTTTCATTTTAAAAACAGAAGATCCTTGGTCTGATTAGGAATATTTAAATTGTTTAGATTTGTTTGTTGCGGGGTTTTTTTTTTTAGTTAGTTATGATCATTTCTGTACAGTCATTTACAGAAATCCCCATCTGACCCCATCTGTTCACTTTTTTATCGAGCACATTTTATAAATAGATTATAGATTGTTCCCAAAGTGCTGCACACATTTTATTTAAAAAAATCACACACACACAAAATATTTCTCGAAAAAAGCATTTACCTAAATATGAATATAAATAACAAAAAAAATCACAAATAATCCCCACAACTGTAATCATTTCCACAAATGTGATGAGATGAAATTTAAGTTGGAGGATATATCAAATTGTAGATATTTTTTATATAAAAAATGTAATGTAATTTTTCAAATAACATTACCAAAGTCAACATTTTCATTAATGGTTATAGAAAGATTTTGTAATTTAGTCAATAACTCAGTGGTGTTCAAAAGGTATTTTTATTTAATTCAATCAGAGAAAATTTTAGGGAAATAAAGGATAACAATAACTATTTGGATGAAAGCACCCTTTTTTCTTTTGAAACTATTGAAAATCTTTTTGCTTGCATTTTTTTCTCCCTGAACAGCTATTTAGCTGGAATATTTGGTCAAATAATTGAGGCTTTAGTATTTCTGAAAAGGGGGCGTGTTCTGTTTTAGTCAACTAATCCAATAGTTCTCAACCTGGGGGTCGGGACCCTCATGTGAGTCCCCTGATCATGTGAAAAAAAAACTTTTAAATCTTAAAGAAAGCTTAACACCTTTCAAATGCAGTGATACAGTAGATGTCGATTCCTATTTGCTAACCTACAGATGAATTTATAGTTTTGTGTCAAATTAAACATAAGACTAAACTCAACACGACTAAAAAGGTTGAGAAATACTCCACTAAGTCATAATTAATAAACCTTAACTAATATAATTGAAAATGTCTTTGAACATTTTTTTTTGTTAGATTGACATAGGATCGTCTGAATTGTGTAATCAAAATAACAAGATACCAATTTTTCCATCACCCAGCCTTAGACGAAATGTAATGTAATGAATTCAAAATAATTATATTCGTTGGGATTATAGTGTTTGAGTGTCATTTAGGAACTCACACAGTGTTAAAAGCTAGAGAATAAAAAGAAAGTTTTAAGATGAGATGTAATTATTCTGCATCAATACTGTAGAGATATATTGTCCAGGCCTACTTGTAAATAATAAAAAGCCCTCAAAATGGTGTCTCCAAACAGGAAAAGCCTTAAAAGTTGCAGTCACAGTTGAAGCCCTTAAACATCTGTGGACACAATGAGAAGTGAAGTCTAAAGCTTTAGTGCAGACTGGTTTGGGCTTGTCTAAATAGGCCTTTCACAACAATAACATGTCAGACACTGCCGGGACGTTATGTAAATCATTCAGCCCTCACAAACCACAGGTAGAAATGCTACCGTGGGTTGGCATGGAAACGGACGGCTGACATGTAAAGAGGTACTGAGAATGGCCTAGCGTCAAGTGTTACTAGTAAAGCAAGGAAAAAACATCACAAAGGAGCAATTATTAAACAACTTCTTTTATTTTTCTTCTGTTACACTTGCTTTTTCTTGTATCAATTGAACAAAAATAATCTCAATTTGCTTTAGAAACAAGAACATTATCCCATAGTCTGAAGTAAAATGACTTATTTTTGCTTTCATGGTCACACCTAAATTTGCTGCTGTCACTTTTCCATAGATTCAACAAGAACATTTAAGAACTAAATTTGGGTCTAAAACAGTGACATTTCTCTCTATACTGAAGTAAAATAATGTATGTTTGCTTCTATTGTCACCTCACCTTAGATTGACTTAAAAGAATTTAAATTTGCTTTTAAAATTGTCACCTTTTGATAGATTGAAGTATTCATTACCCCCAAAATATGTTACTTTTCTGCAGACTGAACAGAAATGACTCAAATTTGCTCCCAAAACAGTGACATTTTTCTCTAGATTGAAATAAAATGACTTATCTTTGCTTCTAAATTGATCACTTTGCTTCAAACACTGTCTCTTTTCTAAATATTATATAAAAACGAATTTCTTTGCTTCTAATAATGTCATAATTCATATTTCAGTACAGTTACATTGTGACCTTTTTAAGCATGATCATAGATTAATCTAATAGTCTTTACATCCCTTTGGCCGAGTGTCCAGTCGAATCGAAATTGTAATCAAATATTGATGAACACAAAATTACAAATGCTGCTCTTTTTTAATATTCTTAATTTTATTCTGAAAGAGCAAAACCTTGTCTTGTCTTCTGACTAAAAACAACTAATTCTGAAGAATAAATCTACAGAAACATGGTTTTAAATACCTGTGATTCTTTTGTAAGTTTGCAAGTTAATATTTCGGTCTTTTCCTCAATTTGTTTAAAGCATAATTTGTACTGAGACACTGTAGATAAATAGTATCAAAGTAAAATTACTCAAGTAAAACTCTGCTTATTTCTGTTTAAAATGTGGACAAAAACAAAGTACAAACCAAATCGTAATTTCAATACTTGTCTGAAAAATCACAATTTGATATTTTCCCCATTCTGACGACATAATGCATCAAAACAAAGGCGGTGAACCAGTGAACAGACCATACACTGGACCATCTATCACACAGGACACATTCCCAAAGCATCCTACTGCTGCAGCCGATAATAATGTTGGAAAGATGTGACTGTGAGAAATGGTAGCAGCGCTGAGGGCACAGGGGGATTCAGGTTTAGCTGAGTAATGCCTCACGCGGCAACAGAAGCATGAGTTCTATCTATCACGCTGTCACAATAGCCTTTCATACGCTGCTTTCTGCTTTTCACAGTTCTTAGACCACCTCCTGACTGGAATTGAGGACGTTTGTGGCCATTCCGGACACCACCACTGGAAAGACAAGTAAGAAGAGTCTACACACTTTAAAACACTTCAAATCTGCATGTAATCACATTTCAAACAGAGCTGGTAAAGTGAGCAGTGCAGGAGAACTAAAAGTGAGAGAGAAGGGCGGGGTCTGAAGGTATAAGGAGCAGTGTGATTGGTCTAGCAGCAGGTTTTTGGCTGTAATCAAGGCAGTGGCCAATGCTATTTAAGCATCATTCTAAGCACATTTATACACAGAAAGAGAAATAGGTAAATATAAATAGGTAAATAAATAAATAATTACCTGCTTGATACCATAGAAAAAGAGATTCTAATTAAAGGCATATAGTTTCCAAGTAAACAAGCAGTAGTCGTCCTCTTCCAGGTCATATAAGACCTGATTTTTCTGGAGAGAGTCATAGTAATAGAAAAAAACTGCCTCCTAACCAAACTTACGTCATGACAAAGGAGAGAGAGTGGCTTCCAAGCTCCCTCTTTTCAAAGATCCCATCCTCTTTCTGATTGGCCAATCAGTGAACTCCAGCCAGGTCCTGCTCACAGCACCTTGACACAAAGCAGAGGAGACAGAACCAGCACAGAAAATTTGCTTGCATGTAACAGTGTACAACTCTGAAGTTTTCTTTCTTCATTGAAAAACTGTATTATGTCTGCACACAAGGAAATACTTGGTATATGTGGAAAAAATGTAGAAGCATCAGCTCCATCTTACTTGAGACTGATCTTACCTTGAAAAGGACACTTAAGACTAAACGTCAATAGAATTGCAAATGAACTGTACTGTCGTGCTCTTTTTCAGATTGAATCGTTTCAATAAAAAGTACGTGAAGCGGCTTCTGATCGCAGGAGAGCGTTCTGAAGAGCCACAGCTTATTGCCTTTTATCACAAGATGGAAATGAAACAGGCCATTGAGCTGGTGGAGAAAGGTGGAGCCAAGATGCCTGCCATCCCTTCTACTGTCTCCATGCAGTAAGACTTTTCATTGAAAATACGATAGTATATGTTCTGCTTTCATTCACTGCTGCTAGCAATATAGATTTATGGATTTTTGTAATAGCACTCACACCAAGATGAATGAATGAATGAATGGTTTATTCGGACATACAGGTGAAAAAAACAAATGAACTGTACAACATAAAATCAGTAGCCACAATACATGTGATGTCATTCTGTAATGAATCCGAAAAGGAGCGGGAAGAAGTGAAAACTTATTAAATCCCACCCCCTTTATGATGTTAAATACATTTTGTGTCTCTTTTGTGGGATAAATGTATTTACCTGTACTGACTAGGGTTGTCCAAGATATAAGGACTTACATCAAAATTCAATACTATTTTGGACAAGTATTCTTATAAAACACATAACAGGACAAGAAAAGGATCCTTTTCCTTATTTGGAATTATCACAATTTTCAATTCAATTTCTTTTGCCATTTCATTTAAAAATCTATTCAGATAATGACTGCATTTCACTACACTGTTATAATAATACATTTTCTCCACTAAATTTGTTTTTACTCACAAAGAATTGTCTGTGTTGCTCTCGATTCAAAACCTTCAACTGATAATTACCAATTGACAGTCTCAATCTCTCAATTTTTTTAATTAGTTGCAGAGCCCTAAATTATTTTTTGTAACACAAATGTTTGGAAGCTAAAATTAATATTATTTAAATACAGTTTTTTTGTATGAATACCAAAAAATAATGACTGTAGTCACTTGTGTAGAAATGTGTAGACTGAAAATGTGTGAAATAGTTGATATTTCATGGCAAAGTACCGTTATGAAGAGGAAAAAGTGGTGGCTCTTGCCGACCACTTATAACATCATCACTTTCAACTTCCAATAATGTACCACAAGATCAAGTATTTCATATTCAATCCTGAGCTGTACTGAGCTAATATTATTAAATACTATACTACTACTAATGTCCTCGCACATCTACTCTCATCTTTTGAACTGAAGTATGTTTATATGTACATTCCAGAAACATCCAGCCGAAGAAGCCTGCGCCTACAGAGAGGATGTTGCCTCAGCTGCCTAAAGGAAAAGAAGAGGAGATCCGAAACATCCTACGAAACAACCTACAGAGAACACGACAGAGGGTAAACCCACTGTACACATTCATTCAATTAAACTTTAACTCTCCATAGTGCACTTACTCATCTTGTTTTATCTATGCCAAAGTAATATTGACGTTGCAGGTCATTGTAATAGCGTATATATTGATTTGTTTATGTGTCTGAAGTAGTGTGAATCAATATCATTACTTATCCGCATAAGAAGTAATGTCTTAATCTTTTATAGTGGCAAACACAAGAGGCACATTATCTCTCTCCAATGCTTGACTTACAGTGCTCACAATAACTTTAATAGCGAGTGTGTTTATGCACTTGAATGTCACAGTATTTTCACTGGGTTATTTTGTTAGTATCCACGAAAACATGTACACACCATGTCCTGATTTCTAACCTGGAGCAAACTCGAGAAACTAATTGGACAGAAGCAGCTAGTTTCCTAAAATGACTCAAAATTCTACTGCTAATTCCCTTGACTGGAGGCTACTATGACACTTCTTTTTTCTTTGTAATACGGGCGTTTTCACACATGAAAGTAGTAAGAACTAGTCCCAACATTCACCCAGTCCCTGTTTAGTCAGAGGAACTACCCTGTCCTCATGTTGTCTTCACACAGCAGCAGTTTGTGACAGTGGGTCTAACTGGCTTTAGCGTTAGCATCTGTTTAGTCTGGAACATTTAAAATAAGTGGTGTTAGGAAAACAATTTTTTTCTTTCTTGATTTGGCATAAAAATATGACACACAAAACCTAAAAACATTATTGAAATTAACAATAAAGATAAAATGTAATAACTAGTAATAGTTAGGCTATGATTTACAAATTGAATAACTATATTTTGGGAGTTACTGCTTTAAAAAAAAAAAAAATTAAGGATTAGGAAAGTGTATCTAAATGTGAGAACATACAAACATGTTTCCAACAAAGTTATCATTGTAAATATGTTTGTGTCACCAACATGCCCTAGAGCAGACTTGAAAAAAAAAACTCCCTAAAGTGTGAATGCGCCTAAAATGGGGACTGGAATTTTAAAAAGTACTAGAAACTTGTATACTTGTTTAAAATGATTTAGAATCATAATCTTAATCCAGGTTTGAGCTGTTTTAAATGGATAAGATGTATTTGCTTATGTAACGTAGAATATTTCACTGGTTTCAAGACATTTTTAAAGACAGTTTTCTTAACCAATTGGCAAAAAATTCAAAATAAGAAACTCAAAATAAGAAGCAATGTTTTGAAATCTGTTTAAAACACTTTGAAACAAGGTCAATGTTCTAGGTCTCTACAATACATCGAGGTTAAATTGTTAAAATGCTAGAAATTAGGCTTAAATCCTAGAATCAAGCAACTTTAACTTGTCTTGAAATTCATTTTATGCAGTGTACAGTGGGAAAAGGCCATACGTTATTTTTATAAAACAATAAAGTAATTTAAATTACAACAAAGCCAACAGAGCTAATCTTTAGAATTCTGTTAAAATAATTTTGTATGTTTTTATTTGGTTGTATTTTGTCAGTTTGTTGATAGAAAGTGTTAAAAATCCATATAGTTCCTTACCACATCTGTGCCATAGTTGCCATAGTTACCAGTCTAAATATCCAGGATCTTCTCAGTCATAAACAGGGACATGAGTTAATCCTGGTTTCTTTAATCACATGTAAACACACTCAAAGCAATGGTATGTTTTTTGTGTTTTCCAGCTGCATTCATACAACCGACACACTCTGGTGGCCGATCCTTTTGAAGATGGCTTTAATGACATTCTTCTCAGGAAAAAGAGAGTGATCGAGAAAAAGGTCTGGACATATTTATTCAAAGTTTGGCATTTATATTTTACTTTAATGTTTTAATGTTCTATTTCTGTATTTGTATTTTCTTTCTGGTTCAGGCGATGAATAACTACCTGACTGTTCCGGCTCCTCCTCCTGATTCTCCGACCATGTGCAGAGCCAGACTGGCCTCAGGTAAACACATCCATCTTTGTTTGAACTAAAAGTGAATGCTCAGTATTCAGTGGGGACGAGACCAGACATCTCAATGCAACATAAAACAGCCACATTCATATTGATTTTTTTTTCCTTCACCTTTTGTAACGACTTTACACTACTATGTCATCATCTTGTCTCTATCACGTGAAACCAATTTGCTCTTTTGCTTTGTCTTGTTTCATTTTGTGGGAGTTGTGTTTCTTGTTTCATTAGTATTTAAAATTCACTGTAACATTCTACAAGTGGAAAATGACCTGCTAAATTTCACTGAATCACTGTTAAAGGTGTACTGTGTAACTTTTTTATCAAAAAGAGCTTTGAATCATGTTTTTGTCATTTAGATTTGTTGCACAAAATGGACTGTTAATTGTCCTAGAGCAGAGATTCTGTTCATTTAGCTGTAATTTTTCACATTATTCCATAAAACATATTTATCGCTTTTCAGAAGGTTCACAAGTACTGTATGCTTTGAACTTTCTATTGCTGACTTTTCACCTCCAAAAAGGTGCACCTTTAAGAACATACTTTCGAACATTCCTTAATAAAGCCACATACTTTAAGCTTAATGCCATACTGTAGAATGTTATAGCTTTAGGAACTACATTTCCATGGAAACAAGCCGGAAGAAGCTAACTTTTAAGCTGTAAAAAAGTACATTTTGTGGAGCTAGAAGCTTTTAAGACAACAGCTAAAGCTGTAGACCTTTAGTCGCTTAGTAGATTAATTGGGTGATAGAATCTTAGATGACCAAAATCTGTATAAGTAAACAAATTGTATATATGGACAAATTATTTAATTTAGATTTTAGATTTATTAAGATTTATTTGGGGAAAAGAGCAGAAAGCAGATGATGTGCTAGCTCCAGATTTGAAGCAAATCATTTGCTTAACTTTTTTTTTTTTCATACAGTAGTTAATACTTTTGCATGCAACAATACATAGTTGTAATCTTTGCATTTTTAGTCAAATAAATGGTCAAATCCAAGAGATTCTGAAAAGTTTTTATTTAATTGTAATCGATCGGCAGTGCTTATGTTTAATCGACCAAGAACTTCTTAGGTGGACGACAGCCCTTCCAGCCGCTGTGACCTTTGAATCTGGTTCTGGTTTTAGGCAGAGATACTGATTTCAAACCAGAGCAGCAAAATGAAAGCTTTATGGGGTCAGGTATGTGTTGAGTGAGCACAGATCTGCTGAAGAAACTCTAACATGCATGTTGCACTTTTAGTCTGCTAACAATCATCAGTTATGATTACTAATATGACTTTATATCAGTTTAGTCAGTTTAGTTGTGAATGGTTTTTACATGATATATATATTTAGTTTGTTTTTGTCCAAAAAACGGTGAAACAGCATTTTCACAATCTAATCCAAGACAAATTTAGCAGTATAGCTACATTTTATTCTTTCTTAATTGTGATTTTCCTTATCACTGAGTTTAAATAAATGTTGAATAAAAATGGGCATTAATCCTGGGTTGGAAGTGTGAAAGTGCTACAGAAATTCATTTGTTTCACCATCATTACATTGTACGTGAACAGTTCTCTTTATAGACTCTTTACTATTTCATCTGAATGTTTTAAATTCTAGAATGGAAGCGACTGGAGCAAATAAGGTGACAGCACCATATTTTACAATATTTACAAGTCACTATAGAAATGACGAGATTTTGTGAAATGATTTTAGATATTTCATTACATTATTAACAACATGGCTTTTGCCTTTCATCTGTTTGTATAATAGATTGTGTACACTACCTATTAAGTAGGCAACAATATATTTTCTATTCTTTGTGTCTAAATGTATATTAGCTTTAAGTCTTTATAATAAGAAAATAGTAACTTTAAAAAAAAAAAAAAATCAAGTTTACTTTTCCTTTAGAGAGAAAGGAGAAAAGAGAACGAGAGATGGAGGGAAGGAGGTAGGAAGAGAGAGAGAAGGAGCTTTCAAAAACAAAGTAAATAGCACATAGCTTCAAAACACTTCAAGATTACTTACATCTGTGAGTGAGTGTTGTCACTTGGAGAAAACTACCTGGATTTTTCCGATGTTCTAATATTCTGTAGTAAATCTGAGATTTTATTTACCTCTATGTTCCAGTTTTTTGCCTTCAGTTTCCTTCATTCCTGAATTTCGTAGAATGCCTTATCTACACACTTCTAAAGAGTCTATAGCATGTTTGCACTTCAAATCGTGTTGTATCTGCCTCATCTTAGTCCAATGTCTATTATATTGTGTTTTGTATTAATATGTACCGCTTTTCAGACCCACAAGCCTACAGCAAGTCCCACACAGACGACGTGCCCACCATCCAGTGGACCTGGCCTCTCCGCAGTCTCCAGACTCTGTCAACATCACAGACGAGCTGAAAAAGAACCAGAGCAGACCAGACGACGACCAGGGACTCGTCATGAAAGCTTCTTCAGGAAACCGGCCCGAGGAGTCGGATCGTGAGCAGCAGAAACTCATTCGCTGTTTAAGTGACCCTGGTCCCAGCGCGGACGAAGAGGAGGACGAGCCCTTCTGCCCTAGGACACACAAGGCCCTAACTGGAATCTGGTAAAGCCAAAAATGCTGTATGAACTGGTTTGTAATGACAGACACTAGATTATTGTCATTCCTCTCTACACTGCAAAAATATGAGTTCAAAGCATCTGAATTCAGGCTGTTAATCAAGTTCATGTGTTCATTTCAGTAGTTTTGGCTAGTTGGAAGTGATTTTATTTTCTTATTTCAATGTGTTAATGAATAATGAATACAATATATATTGCAGAAACACACGCCACATTAAATGTAAATTTAAGAACATTACTTAATAAATTATATATTTTATTAATGTGGGTCCAAAAAGTATTTAGTAAAGCATTGTATTAAAAGTTTACTAAACAAATGTTTTCTATAGACTTATAAAAAGTTATTTAAATGGTTGAGTAAATCAAAATCAAGGATGTCCAGACTTTTTTCATAGAAGGGCACTTCATGAAGCCCACATGGTGCAACGTGATCACAGAGTGGTGGTTAGTGAAACAAATACATTTAGCATAGCCACAACAAACTGTTCAACCTCAGAATAAATATGAAGTCTGTCACTCAACAAAACATTTGATAAAGAAGTTATAATGATGGAACGTTTACAAAGTTGCTGCCTATTCACCAGAACCTGGGGGCCATCAAAAAGTCATTTGAGAACCTCATTTAGCCCCAGGTGCCAGGTCCATAGTTTGAACATGCTTGGACTAGATCATTTTGTAAACCAACCTAAACCTTAATTATGTTAAGCTTTGCCTACTTAAAGCAAGTAGTAGGAGAAGCCAAAAGAGGCTAATACAGTTTGCAAAATGGTTTTGTAAAAGTTTTAATGAAGCAGTTTGTTGAGACTGTTTACCAAATCATGTTTTAAAAGCTGCTTGTATTAAAGTATCATTAGAACGTCTCTGTGTTCAATCATTTAAAAAAGACTCCACTTGGAAATTGTATGAGCAACCACCACCAGTACTTCTAAGCTAATCAAAACTACTCAAATCCTGAATTCAAGTGTTTTTAACTGGACCTAGACGAGCCGTTTTCGCAGTGTATTTTGTCAGACAGGTGAAGGAAAGCCTGTCCGATCGAGCTTCAGGAAAGAACTATGCATTACCAAAGGTTTGGACTGTTCTGTGACTCTTATTTTCCACTTAAATGTATCCACCATTGTATCTGCTGTAAATGCAAAACCCACCTTTAAAATGGCACGTTCACTTTGGCCCCACTTGTGCAATGTAGCTACACTAGTTCAACTCTTTTGCCTTATTTCATTATGAGAACTGCTCTCTTGGTGCAGTTTGCTTTTTCTAATTAAAACATACTTGATTTCAGTCGTTTGTAGGCGATTGCTACGTTTTCTGTTCCATGCTGTTGTTAAGGGAGGCGCCAGATGAAATTATTAGACAAGGAATCACATTTTTAGTCGCGCTTATAAACCAGTGGCCTTGTGGCTAAAAAAATGAACTGCGTGGGCACCCTTATTTTAAAATAAGGACAATTGTGGCTGAAAATGCTTAGAGGATTTCCTTAAAAAAGCATTGATGCAGCCTTTAATGGTTATCACTTGTCTGAAATTGTGTCTTTCTTTGGATTTTTCAGCCTTAAGTCATAGTTTCTGTCTACACATCCAAGTTCGCCTTTAAATTAGACTTTTTTAATTAAGATTTTCTTCAAATATTTTTTATAAGTGCTTTAAATTGTATTCTTTTATCATTCAGGGTTATTTTACTGGTGATTACAGTACATGAAGCATTTGTGTCTTACATCATTGTTTTCTAAATAAATAAGTTTAGTTGGCAAAAAATGTACATCTATGCAGCAAGGAAAATGTAAATGTATTGTTATATTTTAGACTATATATTTATTGAAACCCTTTAAAACTAACAGTTGTACTTAAAACACATCTTTGCACATCGCTGTGACATAAACTAAAATCTTCATGGGCCTATTTTGTTGTGTGCGTCCTGCATGTTTTGCTGATTTGTAAATAAGAAAAAATGCATTATATTACGACAAAGAAAACACATGGTAATCAGTGGATTCAATCAAAGTTTACAAGAAGAGAAAAAAATCACATCAAGTGTTTGTTTTTGTTTATTGAGACATTTAATACTACATGTTCTGACACTGATTTTTATTTTCATAAACATCTTAAATTGCTTATGACAGATTTATTTAGGGCCTTTAACAGAGTTTCACTTTCAATTCTTTTTATTGCTCTAATCCAGTGGTTTTCAAACTTTTCTCACTAAGTTCTTCTTAATATAATTAGCAGAGTAGCTAATTATATTAGATCAAAACTATATTAAGCCTAAATAAGCACTCATTCTATTAATAGAATTAGCTAAAACTTCGACAACTTTACTTGTTCAACCCAATTTATTTATTTTTTTTCTTGCTATTTTTGTACATTCTTTTTTTAAACATGTTTTTCAAAAGGCCACATCTTCTCCAATGAGAGAAGTTAAAAATAAAAATATATATCAACACCATAAAAAGATTATATAGAATTGTAGCAAATTTTGTTTAAAGCAAGCAAAAATGTACTGTTTTACTGTAAAAGAAAATGTTACTAATACTTGCTTTAAGTGAGATTTTCAAAATTACGATGGTGATTTTTCAGATTCCTTTAAATATACATTCATCTTATGAGTTTCCCACACATTTCTGTTAAATTGACTAACTACTGTCTTATTATCATCACACCTTTAATTTATTAAATGTATTTGAAATTATCATATCATTTAAAAAAAATGTTTTGCATACTCATCAGCCTTTAAGATATTTAAAATTTACGATCTGTAGTTTTCAACAGATATGTCACTGAAAGCAACTTTATCGATGTAAGAATATAGCCTATAGTTACATGTATTAATCCACCACAAACTAGAAACTTATGAAAATCTGTCAAACGCACTTTAAGCTATGTTTGTTGTTGAAATAGGAAATCAAAACAAGACATATTCTTTTACTCTGAGGTGAAAATGGTCCTTGCGGTTTCACCAAAACGCTGTCCTCAGTTGAAGTAGAACTCTCCAGTTTCAAGCTGTTTTCAACCTGTTAAAAGCCATCCAATGCTTTTTCTGCCCTTTCAAGTGTTGCCTTACATTTAGACGACTACTCGCATTACCATGGAAGGCAGAGCGTGGGACAATTGACAAGCTTGTTCCAGTTTTTGAAAAGATCATTAAAGAGCCGTTTTGCCTATTTCGCACGAACTAAAAGCCTATTCCGGTGTGAAAAGAAGTCATGTTTACTCCACAAACACAACTGCTTCACATTTCTTTCGGATAATGGAGGTGACAGGCAGCAGAGGCAGTGGGACAGACAGTCATTTCCCTGTCCCGCTCAAATTGAATTTTCTCTAAGCCGTCTGTGTGTGTGTCAAGGTGGCGTTCGGTGCAGACTGAGGACAAAAGCAGGCCTGGTTTAACTCATGACTTACCAGATCACACAGGCTTTACATTTTGTTGTTTAAGATTGAGAGAAATGTGTAATTTATGTAAAGCAAAAAGTAGAAAGTGATGTTGTACTTTTGATTGTAAACTAGTACCCTGACGTCATATTTTAACTTAAACTTGAGTTATGTCTAATTATAGTTTGTTATTCTTCACATCAAAACGATCCCAAATGACTTAGAATAACAGAACCATTGACTTCCTGTTTAATTAATAAACCCTGCCTTTTCATTGTAACAAGCTGCATACTTGAACTTAATCATTTTAGAAAGTGACCATTTTGAACCTTAGATGAACTTGAAATCTGAATTTTGAGTATTCAAAAGTTAATAATAGATACTACAGTCGGTAATGTGTCATATTTGGGGGCATGGCCTGTTGCTTCCCAATCGGAGTCAGTGCCGAATTTGAGTCCAAAGTTGAGGTGTGCATGCCTAGAAGCTTCAATACAAGCGCACAAATGTTAGTGTTTGACTATGGGAACACCTACGAGAACAAGCAACATAGAATATGCTATATTTATTATTAACTTTTTAAATGGGCTTGTTTTAAACTAAATATGAGCTTATAGTTTGTGAAAAGACAATATTTAACTGTTAATATGTCATGTTAAGGCAAGCTACATTTTTCATCTTTTTTAAGACAGATTGAGTGTATTTTTACACAACTATTTCAAGTTGAGTCACAACCATATATAAATGGAGGTTGTTGATTTGGCTTCATGTCGGAAAAGGTCACAGAAAGTAAAAGATGCTAAAACATGCCAGGCGGCGCTAGCATCATGTTAGCATTTAGTTCACAGCTACCGTTAGCATTGTTAGTTATATTTAGATATTTGGACAGTTGGATCGCTTTATTCATCTCCATGTCTTCGTATCTATATTTGACACAATATATTTCCTTAAGTTATTCACTGCCCATTTTAAGATTCCCACACAGAGGTCTGTTTGTGGGCGTGGCCTCTGACGCCGACTGTATCTTTACAAACAAGTGGTACGTGAAAACATTTTTATGAGCACTCGAGCATCACTTGTCTGTATTTACTTGTTATTACTCCATAGATTTTGAGTTTAAGTGTTCAATATAGTCATGTAGTCTTTTTAGCTTTCTAACAATAAAAACAAGTTGAGAATAAAGAGGCGTTTGAATAGTGTTATGGAATCTTAAAATGTATCTTTGATGATGTTGTAATCTCTGGGAAAACCCATACGATACGACAGGACTCTCAGAGCCTGTAAGTCTACATGTGTAGATCACACCTTATACTGCATATGCTCTGTTGCATGTGAAAAGACTCCAAACTCCCCTGGTGAGCTTGGGGCTCCCAGGATCTGACTTTCATATGCTAAACTCACCTTAGTTTCAAGGCTAAGCCCGTCTGGCCTGTTTTCCCCCCTGATGACTATAAGGGACAACGCAGCCAGAGAGCAGGGGGCAGACCACTTGGATATACCACATGGAGCAGACTATGGAGCAAGCAGACTGACATGGAGGAGAGTGCTGCAAGAGCAGGCCTCTACCCATGGCCTTAGCCAAAGAACAATGGACATGGAGGGAAGCCTCAGAGATGAACAACATGGACTGAGATCTCTCTCACAACAACAATGACTAGGACCCTGGACTCTCTGGACTATCGATTATGCATAATTGTACTTTTGTTAATAAATAATACTTTTGAGCTCAGGCAACTCTCAAGCTATTCATTTTTATACATGAATACCAAAATAATCCACAACAATAGGAAGTTAATGGACCTGGTTCTCTTTCTGACCCATTTTAGACCAATTTTGTGTTCAATAAAAAACAAAATGTTAATTGTTGATCTACATATGTCAGAGTTTATTGCTAAATACATAGAAAAAGACACAACAGGTCTCCTTTAAAGTAGCATTATTCTTACTTGAGTACAAATGTTGATTATTCGTCTCTGTCTGCAGCTGATGCCTCTGTTTGACATTTACTTCCATTTCTTGGTTGAATAATGGCAGTTGTCTAAAACATGACTTCCTGTTGAGCGATTGCAGGCTTTAGAAAACACATATTTATTTTCTACCAGAACATTTTATTTATCATATCTTCAATAGACTAACCAGATATTGTACATAAAGGAAATGCTTATAATATTCCAAAGATTAATATTTTCATACTTTAACTTTGCCAGAACTATTAAGCATGTCACTGCGAAACACTATGTGCAAACACTTTAAAGCCATACAGACTCTAGAATAGACTAGTATTACTCACTGTTCTTGCACATTTGTCATGCACTAAGCTAATGCCACACTTTAAATGGAAATACATGTTGATGAGATGTTTAACAAGATCTTTGAGTATCATTCGCATTGCTTGTTTTGAATTTCTTTTGCTTGCTGTGTGGTAAAAGTTCAAACTTCCAACTTGAAAAAACATAGCTTTTTAATCCTTTATTAACTTATAAGTGGAAAATGTCAGCCCACGTTTTGCAGATGAATAGTTTTCAAGACAACAGAAATGTCAATATATCAATTACAAGAGGAGTACACCGCAAAAAATGTATTACTAGTTTAGAAAAATTTCTTTTTTTGGTCATTTACCCCAGGTATGGTGCAATTACTTGGAAGACCTAACTTATTTGACTAGCTTTAAGTTCTTTCTGCCTTGTTTTAATGCATTTATCAAGCATTTGCTCATGTGCAGAATTGTTTAGCGGGAGCAAACACTTGACACAGTTATTTTTGCCGTACAAAGACTAAAATGTTAAATTTGAGGTGGTACATGTCTGTGTTGTGTAATACGTTATATGTGCATGTTCCAATAGTAAACTGAGTGCAACATACACATATATTTTCTTTTATTTTGCACTTACAATTAAGCATCTGGGTTGATAAATTAAGGTCTTATATTTGTCAATGAAGTATAAACATATTAACTTGCACAAATTTGTTTCAGAACAGTCAGAAATTGGTTGAAACCATTGAAATATGCTTCAAAACATGTGTATTTCTAATCTAATCTGGTAAAAAATACTCAAATTATGAATATTCCAAATCCTAGACTAGATAATAACTTTTGGCAGTGTATTTTGACACTGGTGTTTTCTTTTGTCTGTACATGTAAAGGCAGCTATTCTAATGTCTTGTCTGTACCTTTTTCAGATCATTGTGCATGCATCCTGGTGTAGACACTGTTGCATCTCCATGGTAACCAATCATCTGCATGTACTCTGAGTGCCTAGAAAGAGAGTATTGAGATGCATTTACTACTTCTACATGACGATTTAAAGTGCCTATGACAGGTTAAACTACTCATTTCACTAAAACAATGTTAAGATCATTAGATTTCAAATTTTACGAAACTTTTTTAGTAAAATTAAAAATGTACTTCCTGTTCATAAAAGATCATTTAGATTTACAACAGGTATTAAAAGGCCTATATTGTGGCATTTTTTGTGAATGTTACGGTCATCAAAAACATAGCTGGTTCCAGTTTTGTTTAATTTTCACAGGTTTAACACACAATTCCTTCAAAATTAGTCTGGGTTCTTTTGACAAACTGAAAACACTCTGCTTCACCTTGTGATGTCATCGAAGGCTAATACAGGAAATGTTCCATTGCTTTTATGAATCCATACACATTTACTAACATATTTTAATGATTCCACGCTTTGAAGTGTCAGAGTTTGAAGCTATAGCTATTGTTTTAGCCTCATTTAAAAGTACTCACTGCTGAGTGTAACAGAAGTACGGATATTTTTCTGATTATAACAAAGTCAAATTAAACAATTGCCAAACGGTTCACCTCAAGGTGTTTTGTAGCAAAATTGTCCCGCTTTAGTAGCTGGTAACATTAAATCTCCACTTGATGACATCACAATGTGGAACAGAGCAATTTCAATTTTGGAAACGTAGACAGCCTATAAAGCAGGATTTCTCAGACATTTGTGAATGAAACAAAACACAACTCTGGACATGTTTTTTATGAGGGAACAACACTAAAACACAGTTAAACTTGAGTTAATTTCGGAGTAATGTTCACCTTATTCTGCCCCGCCCACTTTTCTTGGCAGCACACTTTCAGTTTAGCTGCAGTTAGCCAGTTAAATTTGGTTGCTGGGTTTATTTGAACTATCATATACAACTTTTAAAAAAGCTTAGTTAAAACACATCTTGGGGAACAATTTGAAAGCTCAGAGTGCATTGGGTAAGTGAGCAAAGTGGACTGATGTAAAAAGTTTAAAGTTATTTGTGTTTATTTACATTTTTTAAGAAAGCAAAAATCAGGTACAGCAGCTTTAAGTGGAAATTTGAAAACTGTAAAAACCTGTCATGTGCACTTTAAAGGCGAATAAAGAGAAATGCTAAAACGTTCTCTGTAAATACAAAAAAACATAGGAAAAGTGTTGTAGCTCATGCAACACAGGAAAAGGCTTAGAGGACTTGCAGATGGATCTGTAATTGCATCCAGATCTGCACACGTCATCCCATAATGAGTGTGGTGTTAGTGCTCACCCAAAGACTGCCCTTGTTTACCTCTTCTCCTGATGCACCCATGTTTCAACCAATCAGCACTTTACATCCAGCTCCCTTTATTTCTGTTCAACTGTTCAAGCCAGCAATAAGAGGCTTTAATGTAGTTTGGGATGAGTTCAGTGTGGGCCTTAAGGAGATTCTTATAGTTTAAATGTAGATTACACATGCTGCCATCGACAAGGTTGTTTCTTGTTTTGCGTACTGTACGAATCACTTTTATGTCATTTGCAATAAGATATTTATTTAATTTGGGGAAATAATATGTGTATAATAAATGTACAGAGATTGGTACAACTTGAGAAACGTTCACTCATTCAAGCTTTCCATTTTCAATGATCACCAAATGTAAACTATTTACAAGACTGTAAATTAAAGATTTTACTTTATAACTCTATTGTTGTTGTTCATTTCACATTTCCCAGTGAAGGAAAAGGTTGCCTGGAATCTAGACACATGTTTCTTCAGTGCTTTTCTATATTAAAATACTGAGAGATTGTGAATTTTACAAATAAACTTGAACTTAAGCATGTATTTTTCTGTTTTTGCTGAACTGAAAAACATTGCAAGAATGTGTATCTTTACTCAGAATTTGGCCTACTTTTTCCTGACCTGAGGATAGTCAGGACCTTACGCTGGATTTTGAAAATACCAAGGTCCAAAATAACACTATTCTAGCGACAATAACACTGTTCTAACGTTTCCATTTGCAATCAGTCAACTATCAAGCCCTCCTCAGTTTGCAGTTTGTTAAAATATTATACAGTGAGAGACTCCATTATGTGTCTCCACTTCAGTAAAGCAGGGTTGAAAATGTAAAAGAAAATATAATTAAATAAATAATTAAATACATTACATACTTTTACGATAGTGACTTCAGTATGATTATTTCTCATCAATATTCATAAAACAAGTAAAAAAATATAAGTCTATAAAAACTATATCAAGATGCAGACCTCTGCATACATAAATGATGTTTTAACTACCAAAAAAAAAAAAAAAAAATCTACCTCTATTAAAAAAAGTCTAATAAGAAAGTTCCAAAGTATTGTTTTAGCTTTCTGTTTCAATGGGATAACACAAATGATGTTCCACCACCTGACAGTTCTACAGTGTCACTTTAACTTTATTGTTCACTCATCACAGACGTAACCAAACAGTTTATCAACTTTATAAACACTAACATTATGCAACATGCTCAGAGAATTCATTATAAAATGTTACTTATAATTTTCAAATGTCTAAATGGTCTGGCTCCTTCATATTTGTGTGAGTTGCTTACTCTTCATGTGCCAGTTCGCACCATGCGGTCGTCCTCTCAGCTTCTCTTGGACGTGCCTAAGAGCAGAGGAGACCGGGCTTTTTCTGTGGCAGGACCCAGGCTCTGGAATAGCCTGCCCTTGTATGTTAGAGCTGTATGTTAGAGTCACTAGAGCACTTTAAATCTTTGTTAAAAACACACCTTTATGCACTGGCTTTCAACACAAGCTGAGCAGAGGCCCCTTACTGTATATATTTTGTTCTATTTTTTACCAGTGTGCTTTTTTAATTGATTCTCTATTTTGTTTTTGTGTATGTTTTTATTATTGTCCATGTGAAGCACTTTGAGCATCCCCTGTTGTTGTAAATGTGCTATACAAATAAAGTTGACATTGACGTTGACATTGACAACATACTGCACATAGAGATCTGTCTGAAATCATTCCAAGTACGCAGTGGTGAGGGCTCGTGTACCCCTGAGGCTCCACGTACCCCTGGTTGTGAAACATTACAAGTCAACTGAAAAAGCGCAATGTCTGCCAATTGAACACTAGAGGGAGCTCTAGACCAGTGATTTACAGACTCAACACCATGCACAAAGACTGAAAGCTTCTACATAAGTCTTCTTCGAGCCTCTAAGCATGTTTAAACAAAATACCAGACAAATAAATACATGTGACATCCCATATACTGCATCTCTGCAAAGAACATGCTTCAATAAAACATGCTCAAATAAATACACTTCATCAGTTACTGTATATTATTACTGATGAATAGAGTGCTTTTGAATAGTCTTTCGACCTAATTAAAAGAGACACGTGTTTGTTTGTTTTTTCATGTATTTATGGGAGATGTAGAATAATAAGTTACATTTTATCCCTTGTAAAACACCTTAGAAATCTTTCTTTTCAAAATTGCTGAACTCACAAGCCCTTACCTCTTCAATTTAACTGTAACAAGGAGTAGATTATTACCTACTAAAATCTTTGTTGAAAATTTGCTACATTAAATTTTAGATTTTTTATGGTATTCGCAAGGACAAGTGGGTGGGATTAGGCGGTAGATGAAATGTGAATCTCAACTGCAGAACAATACAACATTACTTAAACATGCATGAATCACTCAAAATACAACTGTTATGATATGGTTAAAAACATAATACGTCCTCTTCTTTACACTGTGTATGCAGGCCTATTAAAAACTTTGAACACTGCAATTTCTTTTTTTCTTCTTTTGCATATCCTTAACACAATACCGGACAATATCATTATTAACACATTAACCTGTTAATACAAGTGTCGTCATATTTCTTGGTTGAGGTTTAAATGTGAAATGTTTGTCAAATCAATCACAAAATTTCATCATTACTGTTAGTAAACAAAGATGGCTGCGCGCGCGAACCGGTGCCCAGAGTGGTGCCCAGTCTCAGGCTTTTCAAGCTACGCAGGTACATTTTCATTAAAAAATCGCAAAACTCTCTTTAAAAACTCAATTTAACGAATAGCAAGCGACTCCAGATCCATGTACAGTTAGCTACTGAATGTTAGCATGACGTTAGTAAGTGTCCCGATGTTCAGTGGCCTGATATTTACTTATATTTGATGGGAAAAACTCATGTGCACAAGAGAAAAGCTTTGAGCTACAAATCCCTTGATGAGTTTGACGACGTAATTTGCAGAAAAGCACAGGAGGTGAGTTAACGTGACATTGCTTAAGATTTTTGTGCAAGTTGTGTTAATTATTTATCAATTATCAGTGTAGAATTAGACTCACAGTAAACTGCACATGTGTGGCATTATTTTGTGCTGATTTCTACAGAAGATTATTGTATAAAAGACTCCGGGGATATACTTACATGACTCTGAAGCGATGTATTTGTTTTGATAGTGATCCCTCATTTTTTCTATAGATTTTAGCGGTAAGCTAGTTAGCCCGAAAAAATTACGAGATATAAAATGTGTCAACTGGTGCAAACCCAAAGAACACATTAGGAATGGTCAGAGCTTCGTTTGAAATCATTGTTAAGTTTTCTAACCGTTTAATATCGTTAGTACAGCTTACTCGTTTTGTATAGAAACTTATGGGGAAACTCTGCGGAGGGCACCCGTGCGGCTCCGCCCCCAAAATGACGTAGGCTCTGAACGGGTCTATAGGGACTGTACCTGATTTTTGCATCCTAAAAATGTAAACAAACAGAAATAATTAATTTTAACCTTTTTCCTTCAGGCTACATGATTTCCTCACGTAGCTAATGCATTCTGAGCTTCAGAATTGTTCATCATGATGAGTTTTAATGTTTTTCACAGCTTTTAACAGCAAGGTGAGTCACTATGCTAACAACAGTTAGCCACAATGCTAAAAACAAAAACAGAAAAAGCTGCACACAAACGGGATTTTATTAGACTTAGACAGGACTTTGGGGACTAATTTCCACCTGATTAGATACATTAACAAGGCATCACTGCAAGGGGGAAATTGCTTTTAAGTTATCTTGTTGCAAAAAAATCGAGTACATTCCCTTTAATATAAAGCACTTTAAATGATTCAGCTTTACAAATAAACTTGCCTGTTTGAAAGATCATAAAATCACTTGCAACATTTTTGTTGTTAATTTGCATTTTTATACATTGCATATACTGTTTTCAAAACAACATGCACGAAATCCAAAATGATACTGCCCAGCTCTACAAATAGATATTCTGTAGTTGAATAAGTTGTTCAAAATCGCAGAGGGAATTAATTATGTTACTTTTTAATTGATATTTTTTCTTCCATGTTGCAACTTCTTAATGTGGCTTATGTGTTATGTGTTTATATAATATCCAACAAAACAAAGTTTAGTCTTTTATCATACCTACATGAAAAACACCAGTGAATACTTAGCAAAGAGTCTCATAAACTCTACTTGAAGTGACTGCGAGGCCTCGGTGAATTATCCTGAAGAATGTGAAGTGTCAGACAGCTCATTGTTTATTTCACTTCTATTTCAGCTCAATGGAAAATCACATCAAGTCTGCAGCTCACGAAGCAGCTTAGTCTGACAGACATACGCATGCATTCAGAATAGATCTGCTCCACTTATTCCATTTTAATTGTTGGCATGAGTTGGATTCATTTTGGGGCAGGCTCGCTGTGTGGCCAAGTTAATTTGGGGCTCCATTTACGGAAAGTGAGCAAAACATCCTTTGTGTTCAGATTTAGAGCTGAAATCCATTCCATCCCAAAACCTAACTATATGTTACATAAAAAGGATGGATTAAGATTAGAGTTTGAATGTTTTTATCATACATCCAGTGATAAAACAGAGTCGATAAATAGAATTATAACAATACAGGGTGAATGCTGTTGGTCAAACATTAAAGATTCTATTTGTTTGTTTTTGTCTTTGGAAACTATTAAACGATACAATGAAAATAAGTTATATAAATCACACATAGCCAGAGGCGGTCTCATGCTGCCTTTCGTTGATATGGGAATTATGATAAATACCGTTTGCCGAGTGGGAAATAGCAAATGAACACCCCCTCATGTCAAAATTACAACTGGGAAAAAATAAAAATAATTGAATTTCAAAAGCTGTGTTGCCGAGCTGTGAATAACCTATGACCTCACGGTAATTCAATAACTTTTTTCCCTCAGAGCAATCTTTATTGAAAATTATACATGTATGGTACTTGTCTATACTGGATTTACATATTTGTCAAGAAAAAGTATGTTTTAAAACGAGTTTGATTTAGTCATAACTACAAAATCATTTGAACACAACACACTGGGAATAAATACCACTTCACAACAGAGCTGGGCAATATTGTGATAAAAATCAAATTGTGAGCTCATCTCTGTGACAATCTGCTTTTTTCATCAAATCTTCATGTCGTGATTTCCCACAATCTTTTTTCAAAGTCTCTTATACATTTTGAAGGTCGTATTTTTTTTGGGCTGCACATTCAAGTCATAAAAGAGGAGAATTTTAGTATTTTTTTAAAGTTTTATTTACAAAATATTTATTAATTAAGACTGAAACATGTATTCTTTCATTTTATTTCATTACATATTTTCATGCTTAAAAAAAGTTGTTCATGTTGGAAAAACTCAAAATCATTAATACTTGGTTAGAGAACACACAACATTCAAATTAAAAAAAAAAATCAGATACTTTTTTGTACCTCAAAAGCAAAAAAGAGACATGAATCGTGATAAAATCAAAATTGTGATCTGGCGTCAAAAAAGTTGTGATAACTTTTTTTTGACGTATCGCCCAGCTATACTTCACAATTTGGAATTTACGATCTTTTCCAGTTCCAATATGCAGCACAAGTATTGCGTTTCAAGACTTGAGCGAAGGTACAAATACACCTGCTCAAATATTACTGAAATTAGCTAAGTCAAAATAGGTAGTTAATAATAGAATAAAGATTAACTTAGGTTCAGGATCAGGGCCACACCAACCTACTCACCAGCAAACCCAGAAGCCTCTACTCATACTAGCCTGTCCTAACAACACATGTTGCCTCAACTAATTCAACACTATTTCTCATCTGTCCTCCTTCTAAAGACAAATCCAACTACAGGTGGGGAGGTCCTGATGTGACCGGTGTATTTCTTTCTGCGATGTGTGTGCTGGTTTATGATTGTTGGTGCAGGAGAGAAGGGCACAGCCGAATGATTGGAGGTGGTCTTTGTTTAATCTGGATTACAATAAAAGTGAACAGAATCCATTAACAGTTGGCCCAAACTACAAAGAAGAGACAGTGACATCGTCTGTATCTTTCCAGACTTCTTCGCGTCAATAAATAAAAACATCGGAACAACTTAAAGGCTTAATAGTGACTTAAATACAAGTATAGCTTGTTCAATGACCAAAATAAAGGTGAAATAATTGCTAAAATGCACAGGATTGCATTGGATAACCAACCTCTTCCCATCCGGGAGTTTGCTAAAGGGAAGAGAAAGTTACGACATATGAAGAAGAAAAATGGGCGAACCATGACAGCACAGTCATGATTGGATGCCAGGTATGTAGAATAAACAGCAACAGCAGTGGTCCTTGCTAGTGAAAGTACTTTAATGCAAAATCACTTTTTTTAGTATAAAACCATGTCATAAAAGTGTTCTGTTATTACTAGGCAAGTCACAACTGTATTTGGACAAGTCGCTTCTTCTCAAGACAAGATACTAGTTATATTTTATCCTCATTCTATTCAATCCATTGTGTAAGAAAGACATATTTGCATGATTAAATATGCTTTCTTGTCATTAAAAGAATTTAAGCTTGGAGGTTCTTTTATATATTCATCATCTCCAAACAAGCACAAGAACAAGCCAACTCAAAGTTTGTTAGAGCAACAGACATTGTTCACCAGCCGTGAGATAGTTTAAAAATAAGTTAGTCTAATCAGAAACATGGCACCAACGACCTGGGAAATCTGTTCTCTTGTGAGTTTGTGACAACACACCTGCACAAATGACTTTTCTGTGAGCAGACTGCGGCTGGAAATGGAACAGAAAAACCAAAGTACTTTTTACTCTGTGTCTCAGAGAAATGTAGTGGAGTAGAAAGTATTTTATTTGTCTGTTAAGTCAAAGTAATGAGTAATAAGAAAACTACTCGCTACAGATAAGTAGTAATTCTCCGAAATGGTACTTACAGCTGTGAAACACAATATTTCATTATCTTATAAATTGTAAATGTCATGTTTTCATCCCCAGCAGAACTTTGTGGATAAAATCTGATGTCTACAGGCTGTTTTCAATTGTCAAGAAGCCTAGAAAATTGGACACTAACCAATAATATACCTGTTATTCAAAGTAAATACTTTACTTTAATATTTTCTGAAGAATTTTAGAATAATCTTGAGCTTCATCAAAACTAATTTAAAACCAGAATGTCTAACAAAGAAAGTACTTGTATTTTGACTTGAAAATGTAAAAAAAAGAGCTATTATTTAATTAATTATCTTTGAGGTACCGAGAATCAAGTCTAGTCCTTAAACTCATTTGAAATTTTAGACTAACTGTCTTCATGATTATTAGCATTTACAAAAGAGTCATGTGAGTCACTATATGACTGTTTGGGAAGTACAGTGGGTGGTAAGCCTGCTTCACTTTTGAGTTTGGAAAACTTTGTTAGTGGACAAAAAAATCCTTGTGAAACTAGAGATGTGATATTGTAAAGGAGGTTTTACAAAGATACACAAAATACAAGATAAAAACAACCAAGTCAACATTTCAAACTGTGTTATTGTAAAAGACAAAGCAAAAAAGGAGACTTAAAATTGAACCGTGACTTTGTCTGAGGCTCAATGGAGCTCATTCCAGAGCTTTGGCACCACTACAGAAAAAGATCGGTCACTTCTGTTTTTTGTATTTTGTTTTGGGAACAACCAGTACAAACTGATCAGATGACAGTGGGAACAAGCAAGAATATATGGCTGCAGAACATCAGAAAGATCTAAGCGTGAAGAACTAGAAGACAGTGCAAAGATTTTTAAATGGGAATGATGTTCTTGTCTTTTAGTGCCAGTTAGAAGCAGTGGAGCAACAATTTCAACAAGTTGCAGTTGACCTAGTGATACCACTGAGCTCGACATAAAGCGCATTGCAATATTCTAAATGATTCATTTTCTACTGCTTGTTCCCATTAGGGGTCGCGACGGGTGACTGGAGCTTATCTCAGTAACTTTGAGCCTTAGGCGGGGGAACACCCTGGACAGTGGCCACTCGTCGCAGGGTTAGACAGACAACCATTCACTCTCTCATTCACTCACTAGGGAAATTTACAGTGATGCCCAATTAACCTAAACATGCATGTTTTTGGAGGTGGGAGGAAACCGGTGTACCCAGAGAAAACCCATGGTGACACGGGGAGAACATGCAAACTCCACCCAGAGAGATTGTGAGATGTTCATATGGTCCGACCCGGGAGTCGAACCCACAACCTCCTTATTGGGTAGCAAAGCTCTAACCACTCTACTACCGTGCACCCCATATTCTAAATGATTTGTAGAAAAATAATGAATTAAAACACATTTTTCACAACTTGAAAGGTACATCAGCCAGGAGGTCACTTAGCATGGACCACTTCTGGACATATCACGTCTTATAATGTAGCATAAAGCTATTTCTTCAAAAAGAAAGAGACCTTTGGTGAGTTTGTCCTTGCCGAGAAAGAAGGTCAAGGACATGGATGCTCTAGACAAGTATCCACTGTTTAATAATCTGTTTAGACATGCTTGACCAAAGACTGTTTCTTATTTTCTGATTTTCTTTGGTATTGACCAATGACTCTTTTGTAGTTTGACTTTCTAACACTGATGTCTCTTAAATCAACAATTTTGTGAAGTTCTCAGGTACGACGTCTTTGTAAATTGGGTTTAATCTGAATGCATTTCAACATTTTCACCAGTGAATGGCGCTCTGTAGCTACAAAACGTACTACATAGTCAACACAGTGCATCCATTCAAATTCTCCCCTTTAATTTGACTGTAGGACACAGCCAGAACACACACTGACATGTCTAATCAGTGCATTGGGAGTAGTGGAGCGTTCTGCAGACTCATTTCATCAGTTTAATGGTGTGTTTGTTATTGCAGTCACTCCTCATTTACATGCCTCATATAACCCATCTAATGTATGGCTAATTGTTGTGTTTAGACAATAAAAAGCTTCAACTACTGCGATGATGCTTCCAAACAGGGAATGAGCTGATTTTCATTTTTGTTTTTTGGGTTACACAAGAAGAAAGGCTTGTGCACGCTATTCGTAAAAGGGATACATTTATTTACCTTAAGCAAAAAGCTGACACAGACTTCTGCCAATGTCTGATTTCAATAACAGTCAACTGAGGTTCTGTTAAATTTGTGTGGAAGTTTTTTTTTTTTTTTTTTTACAAGTTATAAGTCAATTGCTCTCTTCAGCTTCACAAAGCAAAGTATATAGTCTATCAAGGTTACTTTGAGTGATAGTACGCAGGAAAAACGTGATGGTGGTTTTGAACAGAACGTCTTGGCTTCAGTTCCTCTTTGCAAAGCACGTGCCAATGACAAAGTAACAACATTCAGTTTTACTGTCAAAAGCTTATACTAAAATTTTTTTATCACATTCAACGACCAGATAATGTAAGTGCAATTTCTTCCATTCACATCACTTCATTACTTAGGCCAATATGTTTAAATACAGATGGAGGGCAACTAACATGAATCTTGAAAAAATATAAAAACATTTAACGCTGTAATCACTAATAGATATCACCTGATTGAAATGAAATGCAATGAATGCAATGAAATATATATATATATTATATATATATATATATATATATATATATATAAATATATAAATAAAAATTCACTCCTATTTAACATAACATCATTGGAATGATGTCATGGGAAAAAGGTTCATTAGCCTTTATCATATACCTTCGATGGAAAACACAAAATGTACAAATTTACAACTATAAACCTTAGTTACCCCAACTTATTCATATAATATTCATTTTAGCTGTCTAAATCTGATTGAAACAACACTAACCTGTAGAATGATGTCATGTAAAAAACTCAGCAATAAATTTATGAATAGGAAAAACTGGCTCTTGCAAACATCTGAGCTTATGACATCATCGCATTCTTCCTATTTGAGTACAAAATATGAACTCAAAGCTAGGTTGAATTCACATTCTATAAAAGAAAGATTACATAATGTGAGAAAGGGCCTATTTAACTCTATGGGGGAGCTGTCTGTTTTTGAAATATTATTAAAAAATGTAATTCCACAAACATTTATACATCTCATTTTTTGTTTAGGAATGACTCCACAAACTTGTCACAATAATCTATCAATAATCTAGTAGTTTGACTAATAAAACATCTTTGTAAGACATTGGTAAAAAATATATACATCAATTTTAATATATTAAATATGCCTTGAAATAACAAAGCTAGCTAGCTGTCACAAGAACTCAACTAATGAACTTTTCAAGAAGCCATCAATACTCAACAAAGATGTACTGTCTCAATGGAAAGTCAATATATCGCTTACTTAAACTGTGAGTGAAAGTAATGGGCATCTGGGCACATTATAGTGTCAGACGGTCTGACCTCTTTGGAAAAACCTTGACCTCCAGCACTTCCAGGTCACATTCTGCATCCCATAAATAGAGAAACATGAATGATTACATGAAGTTGAGAGTTATGATAGTTTGCCTTTACCCTGGAGCATTTGCCACAACACCTTTTTCTTAGATTATGATCATGTGTCAGCTTTGAGCACAAAATCTATGCTTTTAATCCTTAATGCATTCTGCTTGTGTAAATTATTCCTAACTGATAAGCGTGCAGCTGCGTGATAAGGAGGACAAATGAGGGCACTCTGTCATTAACCTAGGCAAACAATTTCTCATGCACGCATAGATTTTCCGTTTCAAACGTATAAATGATGCTTGCATATGTAGGAACAGAAAATTTCAATAATGCATGATTAGGAGTCTTTTCATGAATGACATTTGTGCTCTGAGGTTACTTAGAGTGCAAAGAGTGAATGTAAAGTGTGCATGGAATGGGAAAATTTACCTGCATTGGCTGGGAGTGAAAAATATCCATGCTCTGACTGCCGCCTCGCCTCTCGGTTGTGGTGAGAGAGAATATTGCCGCGGTCATCTATCCTGGTGATAAAGTGCACTGTCAAAGGCCGGTGCAGATTCATGCACACTCAGTGTCTGGACTCATGTGCGCTGGTCTTCTGATTTGATGTTTCAATTACGATGGGTGGAAAAGCTCCAGTTAGTTATTCATTCAGATGGGATTTGCCTAAACATCTGAATAAAACATGTTAACAAAATCATGACTGCTTATGATTCCATTTATTCACATCGGCCTATTTTTCAGTTTCATGTTATTATTCAACATTATAAAGACTTTTCATTCATAAAACAAATGAATATTAGTTTAAGCCCAAACAGATCAAAGTCATTGTTTTTTTTTATATGTCTTCTAAGCAAGCTTACATCTCCCTAAAATCAGTTCGTATGCCCAAACAGTTCCCTTGTGTTTCCATGAAAATTTAGCTCTTTTTGTTACAATATTTTATAGTATGGCATGAAACTGGTTTTGTGTTCAATTTCAATGGGATACAGGTTCAACTCTACTCTCCTTAATACTTGAAATCTATAAACCTTGTCAAAGCAGCATTATCGAATCCCCAGAAAGTTACACAGTGTGACTTTAAATAGTTGATTTTAACAAATAACACTGTACTTTGCCATGAAATAAATCCTATAAATATAGTAAGGATAATAAACTTTATTTATATCGAACTTGTCTATACAACAGCTACATTTCTGCAAATTAACAAGCAAAACTAAATCACCCAAAAGACTGAAAATATAAAGACGTTTCAAGCAATGACTTAAAAACACTCTCTCTTACTGTATAGAGGAAGAGTGTTCCATTATGTTGGGTGCTCAAACTAAAAAGGCTGGATCTCTTCTTGTGGCCATTGTAGCCAAAAGAGCTCCTTCACTGGACCTCAGTGCTCAGGTTGGGATGTATGGATGCAAAAGGTCACTTAAAAAGCCAGGTGCCAGTCCAATTTTTATTAGCATGTGCAATGTTGTGATGCCAAATGAATAAAACCTGTAGAATATGTGTTTACCAAAGTTCACTTACTGTTTTGAGCTTCATCATCCTAGCTGTCCATAGGCCTATCAGTGATAAATAGGCTATAAATAGAATGAAATGCAAGAACCGGTCTATATGCAAACACTGTGCAAATTCACTGGGGAGAGGTTTGCAGCTTTTTTGTCCATGAAGGTGATGCTTTGACATAAAGTTCCACAGATTGACATTGAACAAGCATATATCTACTAAGTGTTTTTATTCTAACCTGAAAAAAAAAAAAAACGCATTCACTGTGAGCGACCTCATTTCTCATAAATGCTTGGACTCAATGCTGACAAACTTGAAACACTGATAATGGAAAAAAAAATAATTATTTTTTTCATATTATTATCTCACTGAAAGCCTAAAAATTAGGTACTTGACTTTTTCAGTTGTAAATAAATAAACTACCCAAATGTAAATAGCATAATCAGCAGATCTTGACCAAATCAAACCACTGTATAATGTCTGAAACAAAGTAAAAGGCATTTCATTTGTCTTCAAGAGCCAAATGCAGCGCTCTGATTGGCTGTGCTTGAGTGGTCGCCTCCATTCCATGGGCTCCATTCTCATTTTGCTGTCTGTAAAAATATGTTTTACGTTTAATTGCAGACAAAAAATAATGTACGTGGATATAACGATGTGCTGAAGAATTTGTGAGAGTTACAAACTCCTTGCTTCAAGTTTTGTGGAGATAAAATCAGCTACCCGACCTTTAAAATGTGGTCCCCAACATGAATGCAAGTTACTGTAAAATTTGTATTTAATTTAATAGATTTTTATTTTTTATTATTATTATTATTATTATTTTTTTTTTTTCAGATAAATATAGAGTGGCGTTATCTGACCCAGAAGACACTGCATAATACCATCGACCACCAGAGGACAGACTTCCTGGATGTTTTGAGCGGGTCACTTACCTTGGACCACTGTATTTTTGTGATGGTAATGAATAATTATATTGCATAATTATAAAGCGAAAGCCATAAAGGCACCTCCGTAATTACTCTGTGTGTTATTGGTTGTAACTTACGGAAAAAAAAAAATTGTTTTCGGCTATATTATGTTTGCTAGCTAGCTATTAGCAGGTGGACGGTGGTCGCGCGGATGTTAGCATACACACCTTTTAACTCAACATTCGGAAAGAAAACAAGCTGTCTATCATAAGATAAGTTTTAAACTGTTTTGCTTAAGACGTACTTAAAAACTATAAACATTTTCAAAGCAGCATTACTGTACAGCACGGTGAGTGTCTAGTTTGGAGATCGTCAACTAAGCTTAGCCCGCCGCATGGGCTACGTGCACATGTAAATGACACAGTTGGAATAGTAATAGCCTTCTAATGTTTATTACAGGAAATGGCTTTGTCAACGACTGACACAACAGAAGTTTACAGCTTCACCTGGATCTTTGGGACAGTCTCTCCGGTTTCTACCTTCAGCTGAACTAGATCATCCAGATAAGCATTGTCCCCCTGACAAGACTCCACAGGTACTGAAGGGTGGGTCAAAAGCAGAGACTGAATTCTCCTTTTGAGGGATAAAAAAATCTATCTATCTATCTATCTATCTATCTATCTATCTATCTTCTATCTATCTTCTATCTATCTATCTATCTATCTATCTATCTATCTATCTATCTATCTATCTGTCTGTCTGTCTATCTATCTGTCTATCTATCGTGTCTATCTTATCTAGTAAAGTTAGTGTTCATCATACTTTACACTGACTTCTCATTGACTATTCATTCAGTTTTTGCCTTGTTTTCTTGTACAGATTAAGCACGTCTTCTAGTCAAGCGTGTTTATGTAGTTGTAGCTATCCGGTGACTGCAGTCTGTGCCCTCTTCTCCAAGCTTTGGGGATTAAACAGCTTATTTTCTCTGTGGGTGTTGATGGTTTTCTAACGCACAGAGCTATTCAGCCCGGTCTGCTTTTGTCCGCAGGCTCACTGGGCTTAACTCTGTTTTGATAAGCCGCTGTGAATATCCATCAAAACGTACGACCAGCCCACTGGATTGTCGAGCAGAGGAGCGTCTAGTCTCCCCTCACAGCCCCTTCTCCCTCTCTCTCTCCCTCCAAAGCCTGTACTGTTTATGTTACATTTCCAGCCTCTCTCCTCTTTAATGCAGGCGGACGTCCACAGCGCGGCGACACGAGTGCGCACAAGCAGCAGGAGCAGCGAGGCACGGCAGCGGCGAGAGGAAGGACGGCAGCTGGTAGTACCGGCGACGCGGCGCTGTGTCTTTGTGTGAAACCAGGAGGCTGTGCTGTGGATGTGTTCATTCTACAAACCGGGACCATGGTCGAGCTGGAATAACTTCGCGTGGGACAAAACCCGCCTTTACGTGTCATCCACCTATTTGTTTTGGCCGGCGTGTTGACGCCAGAGGAAGGAGACAGGGGTGATACGAGCTCTGCTGGAAGAACGAGCACTGACAGGAGAGGCGACATGAATCACACGCGTCCACGTCAGCTTGACAGTACAGACGAAAACGAAGAAAGCTTGTGTTTATAGCGCGTGATTTCAGGAGGTGATCCATGCAGCAACGTGGGCAAACGAAACTGAGGATGAGATGCTGTAGCGCTGCTGCTCGGTAGAGATTTTGCACCACGGAGCTTTTACGTGTTATTGACGGTTTGCACAACGTTAAAATATGTATCTAAACACAACTTTAGTCCCATCCAGGCCCGATTCGCTGACCGGCTGTGAATTACGTGGTGATCGCTGCATATTATAGCAAAATGCATGATGTTTCCTTCTATAGCTTTAGCGTTCTAACATATGATCCGTGAGTCTTGTATAATTTACACTTCAAAGACTGCAGTCTTTTAATGGCATTTAGTACAATTAAAAGCCCAGAGCTTCGTACCTAATGCGAGCGTGTAAGCAGGCTAATTCTTTGCTTATGCACATCCTGCTGATTGCGAGATAGTGACTGTCGTGGCAGGCTTTCAGTGCCACTCTGAGTGTCACGGGGGTGTGTTTCAAATCCACCACATCTACTATTTACTTATGTCAACGCTGCGGAGGTGCTGCGCAGTGGAAGGGACACTGTCATAACCCCGACCAGTCTCGCATTCTTCCCTGGTAGCATAGACTAAAAGTTTCAATGGTTTTCCGAAAGTTACCCGGTGTTTCAGCATCGGGCATGGGTCTGCGGCTGTCCCAGAAGTTTGTCTTTCTGCTTTTTCTTTCGGGTTTAGTGACGTTATGTTTTGGAGCTCTTTTCTTTTTGCCGGACTCAGTGCGACTAAAGCGCATCTTTTTGTCCAAGACAGAGACCCAACCTGTCACTGTTGGCGCCGGGTCCGAGAATGACGCCAGGGAACACTTAAAAAGACCCAAAGACCAAGGCATGACCCCGGCAAAAGGAGAGACGAGCAGCATTAAGTTGAAAAACCTCAGTCGCAAGCCTTCCGTGCCACGGGAAGAGACAGAGGATCGACTGCCCGGGGGCAAAGCACAGGAGGACTTGAGTCTGCCCAAGTCCAGAACGGAGGCAGCAACTTCATCAGAGCATAGCACAGACATGGATACTTTCAGTTACAACAAGTTCAGAAGATGTCTGCTGAAGGCACCTCTTGGTAAAGACAGCGGCACACCTAACGACCCCATGACCAACGAGAGGCGGGAGAAAGTTAAAGAGGTAAGTGCAGTACTCAGCAGGGGGTCTTAGTGCACATTTCCCTGGGGGCTTACACTGTTTACAATTCATGTGGAATTATTTGGAAAGTTTGTTTTAACCGATAACTTTTGAAATTGTATAGTTAAGTCCAGCATGATATTGTGGTTATACAGATGAATAGTAAGCCCAAAGTCTGATAGCATTTTTATTGCACATGTTGCTGATCTGTAATTACAGTCACTGAATCAACTTGATAAACATGTCAAAGATCAACTGATATTTGAGAAGTGAACAAAACACCTTCATCACCCTAGCACAATTGTCTGTAAGAATGTGAGTGTTCAGTGTCCGCTAGGAGCTGTGATACTGTGAGCCCTGTGGGTCCAGTAAGCGCCCAAGAGTGGCAGCGTCTGTGGATCACACATCTGTATACCCACTCAAGGCAGTGAGGCTGAGAGGGGGTGGGGCTTCTGGCCTGTTTTTCAGCTGCTCTTAGGGTTGGCATGTGAAGGCTTAAGTCCTGTTGTCACTCCTCTCACAGGCGGCTCATGCTTTAGACCTGGAGGTGATGTGCTAAAGGATAGGGAGGTGTTAGAAGACCACTGGGTGATATGCCTGCACTGCTCCCTCCTCACTCACTGTGTGCTTCTTTTTTATCCTCTTTCTACTGAATGTCAATGTGACTTTGGCTGGCTTTTCTTTTTAGCTGAGCTCTGCAAAGTTCTATGCCTCCGGGTCAAAGGCATGGGGAAAGTTATATTTCACCACACCCTTCTTGCCCAATTATGGTGGAGAATATTAATGGTGCTTCACTAGCCATTTTTAAGGCATAGGTGAGACAGTGTTATCTCAATAACGGCTCACTCCATGTCGATATTCTGTCATGGCATGCACATCAGTAGCTATTGTAGCGCCACTTGTCACTGTGTGTCAAGTTTTCTGGCTGCATTCCAGATGACTTCTTTCATTCCTGGAGCCCACATTTTAGAGGGCCACTCAGACTTTACACTCTCTTTTTGCCCTGAAAGATGGAAAGCAAGCAAAATAAAGTATAATTTTGAAAATGCAAAAAGCCAATTTTTTTGTTTATAGCCAACACAAAGTCAACGTGTGATAAACCTGGCTCAGATTTGTACTTTCAAGCATTCTGTAGATTAGAACATCAGGTTGTCCTTGAGAAATTGAATAATTATCCTTGTTACCTGTGGTTACATTGTGTGCAGATATACAGTATAATTTCAGAGTCAGTCAATGCAAAGAGGTTCCTTTTCAAAGCAAGCAACGCATGTTCGACCCAGCCCATTGGCTGCTCCACTGCCTGGCATGTAATGGGCATAATTTTCTCAACTAACATCTAGTAGAAAGCACACTCCCCACTTATGTCCTGCCAAGACAGAGAGTCAGAGTAAAGGGACAATTTTTTGAAAGGAGCCCTCTGCTAGCTAAACAGCAAGACTCAAACAATTAATTGGCCACTGTTACCCAAAAATTATGAGGTCAGTTTTATTTTAAGCAATATTTTTACTGTGATCATACCTATTATTGATTTTTTAAAAATATATATCTGTAACTCTGGAAAAAGTGGCAGAGGTGTTGTACATCACTATAAACCATGGATGGCAACAGCCCAATAACTATAAAACTAAAGACACCATGGGTTGACCTTATGCTGGATTTTTTTTAGTTTTATATATCTCCAAGTGTCTAAGTCATGTGTGAAAACTAATATTCTTATTCTCGACCAGATATTTAGTTTAAGTTTAGATGGTGAACTCATGTTGCTGTAACTTTGTAGCTGCAGAACACTTACGGTGTTCAGCTTTATGACTAGGAGTTATCTAAAAAGTAAATAAACAAATGTAGGAATTGAATTCACAAAGAATGTAATTAGTGACTGCACCGTTGATCATACACTTTGCTAATGTCAGAGGAGATTTTTTTCTTCTTTCTACATGCATTATGCAGCTGTTGTCATGTTTTCACATAATAATAGAGCTTAATATAACTGAATACTAGTGTTGTATACAATTTCAAAACTAGTGTGCATTAAAAGACTCTGTTTGCACAGGATGAGGTTTGTCTCTGAAGTTTAGACAAAGATAGCCCGGTGCAGAGGAAGCATGCTTTTGTGACGGCAGGGAAGGAGGGTAAATCTAAGATTGAACTTATGAAGCACATAACAAAAGGTGTTTATACGCTTTTCCAAGGTGTAAGAAACACCAAAAATGTCATCCTTTTTTCAATATCTAGAACACCCTTTTTAAGTTTCATTTGTCTCACAATGAGGAAATTACAATGTTGCAATGTGCACATAATTCATGAAAAGGAGAAGAATAGAAACATTCATTAAAACAGGCACTATATGCACTAAAGCTGGGCATTCTGTTTGTAAATTTTGTGGTTATCTGATTGTCTTATGAATTTGTATTGATTTGCTTAAATTTGTTTTATGTTTATTTCAATTAATGCAAGCAGTGATTATATACGATTACTGATGAGTTACGGTAGTTTACATGTGCTATACAAGTAAGATTGGATCAGAATCCCCATACAGCACAATATGAAGTGAGTGTGAATAAAATGCCCTTAAGCCTCCGTCTCACAGCCACCTCTGAGCTCTGTGACCTCGCTCTGCCCCATTCCCCTCCACTCCCACTAAGAACCAGGTGTGCCAAACAACATTGAGCCTGAGCCCAGGAAAATGGCTGCCTGCTGGGCTAAAGGTAAAAAAAAATAACAGAGATGAACAAAGTCAGAAGAAAAGGCTTACACTGTTGTAGTGCTCCCACAGAGTCACAGATTTGTGCTTTTTTGCTTTCCACCGTGGATGTGTGCAAATGTCACTGACTGGTGTTTGGAATGCAAGCACATCAATGCATTTGGTCTGTTTATGTGTGGGAGTAAGCAGCTGGCCTCCAACTATATTGCTGCTGATGCCGCAGGGCTTTGACACAGGCCTTGACTGAAGAAAGTCACCTTTTGATCTTATGAAGATGGGAAGCCTTTACATTTAGGCTATATTCTTAGCACATAGGAACAGTTGAAGAGCATTGCAGGGTGTCTTGGCAAATGTTGTGCTTGACTGGTCAAGAGGCGAAGTGGAATTTTCTTTTCTTGTTCCTAATCTCAGTCTGATTTAATGGGTCATAGATTTTTTTTTATCTTCACATTGACTGCCTATTCATGTGCAATATCTGTGGGATTTGCCTTGTTTCTAGAAAAGCATAGAATGGGAGAAATGCCATAAACCTATAAAGCTAACATGAGCATCTATTTTACATGCATACACATAAGAGAAGTTTTCGTGATGAGCTCTGATTATACTTGAATTTTCTTCCTGAAGCAATCACTGCAGGAAAAACGCAAAGCAACAATGTAGTGAGAGCAAAAGAAAGATGTTAGCTTACATCCTTTTGCCAGATTTTTCCTTCCTGCATTTACTTTGTGGTGTGGGCATTTGCTTAAGGGTGCAAGACTCTTTGTTAAGACATGTATTTGAAGAAGTGTGTGACTGTGTGTAGCCAGCCACAGAGCTCTTATGCAAGTTCATTCAGACAACTCTTGCTGCCCTAGTAACACAAACCACACAGGGCTGCCTTGCATGACCAGATTTGTTTATTTTCATTCCCTGTTCCTTTGGAGTCAAGCTGATTTTAGTTCTAGTGTTTTGTCAATGTACATGTCAGCTTGCCAACTTCTTTTAACTCTATGAATGCTGCTTGGACTTTAAATGATAACAGTTTGAAAGTTTACCTTCATTACAAAACAAAAGCACATTTTTTCTTTTGGGTTTGTGTTTCATTTGCTCCTATATTAGCAGTATTTTGCACCAGAGCTTTTTGTTTGCTGTTCCGGTCAGGGCCCCTTGACTGTTTACTGAAGCAAAGGTTGTGCGTCATTTCTCAGTAAAAGCACAAGGTTGTATTCCAGGCCAAAATCTGTAGCACACTTTAAGCCCCATTCAAGTGCTGAAAAGCCTACACACAACCGCACCCCCAGTACGTAGTTCTTGAAAGCTGAGTGTCCTCTTAGCTCAGATTTCATCACCTCGGTTCTCTCCAAAATCTTATTCAGTATCAGCAAACTCCAGTTCACGGCTGTGATGTTGCAATAAGTTCCATAGAAACACATTTATCTTGGGTTAACAGTATTGCTGACATAATGGGGTCATTGTGTGTCGACTTCTAAATCCTGGCTTCTGTTGGAAAAACATATAGTCATCCCTCTGTGGATGCTCTCAAATTGCACAGTGCTTCCTTTTTTATAGATAATAGAGAACACACCAACCTTCTAGGGTCAGGATTGCAGATGTTTTTAGCAGCAATCATTTTTAGTCTGAGCAGTACTTAGTGAGTTCTTTTAATTATTGTGAACTTTAAGATTTTTGTCATTTCATTTCTAATGAGTTAAGAAACTAAAAATGAAGTGTATTAGATTAAAGTCTTGTTTTGTGCTAGCACTGTTGGACGTGCTTATGCTTGGCGAAAACTAAAATTGTACCCCCTGCCTCCAGCACCCCAGCAGCTCATCTCTTTGGTCTTATGCTTGAACCACATTCAGCAAAAGGAAAATGATGTAGAAAGAGGGAGACAGTGGCCTAGATGTAACCAGCAGACTACTGGAGCCCCAGCTGAGTGGCTGCCCCTTGCCTTTATGCTTGCCTAATTGGTCAGAAACATGCGCGCTTGTATTCATGGGGCATTGGCAGGACTATGGGCTATTTTTAACTTCTAGTTCTTATTTTCTTTACTTATACAGTATTTTGTCCTATACAAGATTGCCAATATATAAAATTCACCCCATTTTTTCAAGTGCCAATGTTTGCCTATCGCAGATCATCCCGTTATTCTTTTATGGCGTGGCTTTAGCCTACTTTCAAGACGGCTGGCTAAAGCTGCCAAGCCTTTGACCTACAACTGAGTTGGATTCCCAGAAAGAAACATCATCCTTTGTAGAGCAGCCTTTGTTGCCTGCAATCATGTTTTTATCCCTGACAGGACAATAGCTTCACGTAGGCTTAACACCTGCCTTTTGAGGAAAATGTCTCCCTCGCTCTTCTTCATCATCATTGTCCGTATAATAGTCTTTAATTTGCTAATGTGTGCCAGACAGAATTTTGCTAGATGTCCTTTCATCTCAATTAGTGTTGTAATCAAATGGCAGCAAAGTAGCTTGATCATTTGGGATACATATAGATTTGTTTTGTTGTGTCGTGTTTGGATAATGGCCGTGTTGTGCCATCACATACATTGTTTGAAAGACAGTCAATGCAGCCAAGCAGCAAATAAAGTGGAAGTCCTCCTGTGGGGTTTGTGTGCATAGAAACAGCTATGATGATAATTAATTGAATGGCCCTTTAGTGTACATTTTGAGTGCTAAAATTGTGCTGCAGGGAGACGATTATGCTTCCAATTTAATCATAGCTTTCAATCAAACATTTTTAGAGAGAACTGTGCGAATCAACTTTTCCATAATAACTCCCACAGACAAAGAGATTAGAGAGATTATATTTTCAATTTTGCTAATGCTTTTTTATTGGCTTGATCTCACTTCAATATCGAAATAAACATGTTATTTACAGATTTGAATGTTCATCTCAACTATTGGACCTCGCATCCAATGATTCAAATGATTTCTGTTGATATTCCGCTCTCATTCTTGTTTTGTGAGAATTTCTGTCTATTTATAGTTGGATCTTTTCTCTTTTCTTCATTCTTTCTTGACTACTGACCTTAATAGAGCAGAACACAAAGTGAATACTAGACAAGCAAAGTTAATAATTCAGTTTGTTGAAATTATTTTCATGAAAACATCCGTTTATAGCATGAAGCCGTTTTAATCAGTTTTAATATTTGCAGGACCTAAAATACTCAAATCACCCAATTTAGCCAGCAATTTCAAAACCATGACTGATTACATAAGTTTCTTTAGAGGATAAAGTCATTTCAGAGCTTTACAAAACAGCTTTCTTATAAACTAATCATTTGTTAGCTTAATCTGCAGTGCTTTGCTTTTTTTGCCAGGGCCCATTTCTACATGCAGACATCAGAGAATGCTCTTTTCTTTTCTTGTTAAGAATGAAAGTCGTCACTTTGTTGTCTCCCCTGGAGTTCAACAGCAACAGGAAATGGGTGGAGCTCAACTGTCCAGTTGCAGAAGCAACTGTGGTAACGCTTTTTTCTTTATGTGAACCCCCAAAGCCACAAAGCACTAGCATAGTTTTGTAACACTCCAAATACTGCTACCGGCTGCTGGTCAGATGACACTCTCAAACTAAATCACTGTTTTAAACATTTGAGCTCACAGAGGGGTATAGCAAAAAGTTATTGTGTTATGTTGTTTCAAAAATGTTAGTTGACAACTTATTGATTATTACAATAATTGTCAACTCCGCTACTTTAGTAATCAAATAATTATTAACTTATATACAGAGACTTATATACAGAGTGTTTTATGATCCAGATAAATTGTATTATTTTCAAAATGACACTAGACATGTGTAACCATTAAAAAAAAACATTTAAGAAAAAGTTGTTTCACTGTGAAAAATAATGTGAAACAAGTTTAAATTTAATAATTTAAGAACATATTAGCTTAATTTAGCAGATTTTCTTATTAATAAAGTTAAGAAAAAAAGTTGAGAAGTTAAAGTGGCAATAATATTTTTTCAGCAAAATAACTTAAAATCAATTTCCCCGCACAAATCTATTCAGGTGAAAATTAGTCTGCAAGTCCTGTCTGCATCTAATAATGTCCCTTTTGTTAACTCTTCGCTGTTAAATTTATCAGTTGTTGTTAAGCAAATTAGGCAAGTGAGCAAAATATGTAGACTGAAGAAGGATGTTTAAATTTTATTATTTCGATTTCACATGTTTTAGGAAGAACTGGTGCAGGACCTTTAAGAAAGAAGATGAGTACTAGAAATTAGAAAATGCATCTTGTTCTTGAAAAAAAAAAAAAAAGCTTTATTAACTGAATTGTATGTTGCCTAAATCAAGTAAGAATATATTGTTGTATTGGCAGCTAATTTTACTTGAGTAAATACTCAAATCAACATGAAGGGAATTTCTAGAAATTTGAACATGCCTAATGACCAACGTTTTGCAACATAAACAACTAATCGATCAACAGAATATTGGTTTGCTAAATAATCATTAGTTGCAGTGCTCCATGTTAGCTTCCCTAGTTATAAGAAAATTGAGTAACTGAGATAAGAATACTGCTGTAGGTTTTGGTTAGTTGCTTCATTCAAGTGCAAAAAAAAAAAAAAGAAAGAAAATGGCTTGATACTTATAATAATTAACCTTTTGTGCCCAGGAAGGAGACGTAGAGATGTGAAGTCAGTCAGCTGATGCGAAACAACCATTCTCATTTACAGCTTATGACTCCATTGACGTACATTTTCCATTCAAAACCAGGCCGCTTCTGAACCATGCAAATGATCTAATTAGGATTTTTTTTTTTCTGTGAGTCCTTAGTAAAAGCACAATCCATCTCTGAGTTAATTTGGTCCACCATTAGGTGGAAACCTACTGCTAACTATGCCACCTCCAGAGATGTGTGGTCGTAATGTCTTTGGAGCACAAAATGAGAGAAATGAAAATGGCTGTGACATGGCTGCTTCAGTGACATCCTTCAGTGACCCAGGTCAGAGATTGCACTTCCATCAGCGAGAGACATCAGATCACTTTCAATTTGCATAAAGATGTACCAATTTCTTAGATGATCTTGGAAATGTATACTTGACATGTGGAAATGCATTTGTCTAGCATATGTCTTGTCTAGATTTGCACTTATGAATAGAACTGAAATATCAAATCAGTGAAAGATTAAAATCCATATGCGTTTTTCTAATTTTGCTTAGTTTGATGTTTTAGTCCTTGTGGTAAATATTTATCAGAGATTTGCACTAGTGAAGTTGCAGCTTATGAAGAAATTGACAAGTAAATGTTTTGGGAAGTAATTTGAGAATCAGAATCTCTCCACACGTCATCAAAAAGAGACAAAGTGCAAAGACAATTTACTGAGACAAATCTCTGAGACAGTTTCCTGGGAGCTTAAACAATCATTTAGCAAAAATTAAAAGTGTTTTATCGTTTGTCAACTCTTAATGACTGTGTCATGTGGATTCTGGCCCATAATTACAATCTGGTTGCCAGGTAACAGTTGTTGAATTACTTCTACACATTACACAGGTCATATTCGCTGGACAAAATAGATGAGTAAAACCTCATTAAATTACCAAACTGGGTAAAAACAAGAAGGATGTTTGTGAAATCTTCAATATAATTATGTTAACTGTGTTTTAAAGAAAAATGTAGTTTGTCATTTATTCTTTTAAGTTACTTTAATTAAAAAATAAAAATGCAAAGATATTTCTAACAGATGTGACTGTCTGATGTTCAGAAAGTGTTTATCAGTGGAGCTCAACAGTGGAAGATCGCCATTGTTCCAGAAGTAAATTGCTCCATTGTCAAGTGCCATAGGTTTTTTGAAAAGTTCAAATATAAGAGTTTAAGACATATCGCGGGCAAGCCAGCTATGTGCTAACTAAGATTAATAGCGGTTTTTCAGTCTAAATAGCACATCTGTAACTTAAAATTCGGCAAAATGTCTACTCACTTTTCATTTATAAGCTGCAAACTTTGTATTCTAAAGCTGCAGAAATTAGATGTTATGCTCCGGACTCACCAAATAGCTGATTAAGCTGACATAGTTTTAAACCCCTATGGAGATTTAACATGGTAAATGCTTACTTACTTACACTTAAGCTTGTTGAACCAGGAAGTGAGTGGTCACTGTTGAGCTTCATGTAGGGAATGTTTAAAATTCAGTGCAATTTTCTTGAGAGGAACAAATAATTTAAAAATGTCTCTGAATTTTTTTATACTATTAAACAGAACACTATATGGAGCAAAGAAAACACTTTGCACATAAAATGACTATATCTTGAATTTATTCCGCGAGACTAAAATCTGTCTCAGTTTGTTAAAGTAAATGGGTCTGGCTGGGAGGGCGGCTGTTTGGATGATGCGTGTTGAAGGCCAATTGCCAGATGGAAAATTATCACAGTTGGATATTTCTTTTATCTCTAAATGCGTAGAATTTAAACTCCCTTTGACTCCTTATTTCACAAACAGTTATCAGTATATAAAGTAGTGACTCATTTAAACCAGTGAAATCATGTTTGGATGCCTCCTTTATGCTACTGAAGAAGACTCTCTTGGGCTTGGGGAAAGTTCTGAAGGAAATGAAAAACAGGGCAGCCTGGGGGTAAGCACAACTGAGCGCTTATGTGTTGAGAGAAGGGCTTCATAAGTACTTTCCAATGGAGTTTCTCAAGATTTGTATGGATAAGATTAGTTCTGCAACAATTTTCAATTAATCACAACTAATAATTAGTACAATAATCGTCAACTAGTTTAGTAATCAAATAATGTTGACTTACTATACACAGACTTCAAAGTGCTTAAAGGTGTTTTAGGAATCATACAAAAAAAATTGTTTCAGAATTACACTTGACATTTAGGAAATTTAAAGTTTTATGAATGAAGAACATTATGTCTTACATAAATTATCTAAATCAACTAGGGATGGAAAATCGATCTCAAACATCGAAAATCGATCGAAGTTTGCAGAAATTGAATCGAAAAGCCAGAATCGATTAGATTTTTCATGCAGCCACTGACCTAAACACACACTCTGTATTTGTATATTACACAAAATAATACAATATTAGTCACAGTGTTTGAAGAAACAAAGTGTGAACTTGTGCCAGACCAGACTGAATGTGCTTTATTTTGTTGTGTAAACACCTGATGGGTTAACGACTCTAAATATGGACACTAAATATGAATTGAATGTTGACAAATAACACTAGTTCTAAGCTCTAACAACAGTGGCTTTGTTTTAAATGTCATGCATTATGGTTTATTTTGTGTCTTAAGATAAAAAATGTGTTCATATCATAAACTAACAAAATCGAACAAAATTGAAAATTGTGAGATAAACATTGGGACCAAAGAACACTTGTTATATAGCTGTAGCTGCTGAGATGACAGTATGTTAATTGCTATTCCTCGTACACAAGAGACAGTGAGACATTACGTGGCGAATATTCATTAGTAATAAAAATTTATTGTCACAATATCTGATCGTGACCTTTTAGAAACTCTATTCCAGGTCAGTAACCTTCAATCAATTAGTCATATTGCGTAATTGATATGTAGGAATGTTCACATTAATAGCATTGTGTGTGTGTCTCTGTCTTGTCATGTGTGGCATTTACTCCTATAAATGGCAAAGGTTGGAGGTGCTTCTGGAAAAAAGGGTGTTAATATATTCTGACAATAGAACATGGATTTATACTGTCTTTCGTACATTGGTTTATCGTGCTAATGGAGCTCAACAGTGCTTGCTGGTTCCACAATCTTGGAAACCATGTTATTCGATAAAAAATTATATTAAAAGTTTGGAAACGACTTTGGGGCTAAGAATCAGGAGCCTAAGCTACATTTTTGTTTAAAAAAGGTTTCTTTAGATTTATAAATTATGAAGTTATTACGACATTTTGCGGAATTTTAAGTTATAGATGTGCTTTTTAGACTGAAAACAACTGCGCTGTGGATCTGAGTTACCACATTGTTGGATAACCTGCAACAGGGCGATCTTCCACTGTTGAGCCCCGTAGACGGCAAGAGTATGCTGGCCCTATCAACTGACTTGTTTAGCTTTCAGCAGACAAATGAATTTACAGTCAAGCTTATCAGAAATAGCTATGGAAATGGTCGACTATTCTGATCCATCCGCTTTTTTGTGAAATGTAACAATTTTATCATTATTACATTTTTTGTGTCTGTAAACGTTCTCCTAAGTCAATGTTCATAGGGCTGCCACAAGTTAACCAATTTTTCGCAACTAATTGATAATTGAAATAATGGCCAACTAATTTAGTAAACGAATAATCATTAATTGATCTTTCTCAAGATTCCAACATCCATGAGCTGTTTGAACAGAAAATACACAAAAATTGTGTAAATTTAGGGTTTTTGATGTAAAATCTAAGGAACAGTCTTGATTCTTGATACAATTCTGATATGATACCACAATAATTGAATAATAGAAAATGCTCTTTTAACATCAGATTTGTTCACAACAGACAATAGATTTTCAACAAAATACAAATACTCCTTTTATTAAACTTTTTGATTTTAAACAAGTTTTGATAAACGCAGGAATATTCTAAAACACCTCAGATAATATAACATTTTGTAGTGTTCATATTATTTTTTGAAAGTATCGATGTGCATCAAATGAGTATCTAGTTTCAGTGTCAGTTTTAATAATGAATTATATCTGATTTTCAATACTTCTAACTCTAAAATCTACATCTCTAGTACGTTCACAAGTGACATTACTTCAGCTCAAATTTGGCAAAAATCGTTTTCAAGTCACATAATCAATAATCGATTACCAAAATAATCAGTAGTTGCAGCCCTAAATGTTCATATTACATTGGTCTGCCTATAAGACAAGTGTGATACAGATATTGGTTAAAAACATATCAGTCCATACATACTCTGTTTTAGCATGGTGCTTTCATTTTACTGTGGTTAAGCTTACTTTTTAATGATGACTCTGTTATGCAGAGTTTTTATTGAATGTGCTTTCGAGCTGTAAAATGCACATCAGTCTGACTTTGCTCTGGGACTGGTCCAGTTTGCGACTCTTTGGGGATTGGCACAGCTGGTTCTACCCCTCCCCTTGCTGTGAACTCATTTGTTCTGAGCTGCCATAAATAATGTATAGTCCGTGTGAACGAAAGGGATCTCCACTGGCTGCTTGCAAGGGCCCTTTTCCAGGCTTTTGCTTTGCTCCACTGACACTCGTTTAGATGAAGTTTCACACTGTTGGTTAGTTCTGTCATTTGGACTTCCCGTTTTTATCCTCTGCAACTGTCACTTCCAATTCCTCTGTGTTTCTGGTGCCTTTGTATCTAGGATATCTGGTAGATTGTTGAGTGTATCAAAAATACAGTGCCACTGCGCTACAGTAGCTTTCCTGTCATGAGAGCGAGATTATTTTCTTTCATGTCTACCCCGCTCACATCATCCTTGCCTGGTGAAACAGATGGAGCCCCTGGCAAACTGTGCCCTTGTTAGAATTCACTATAAGCTTGGCAGGTTAGAGGCCACGCTGACTCATGCGCTACCATTAGAATGTGCACTCTTATCGCTGCTGTGCTGTTTGGTGATGTCTATTAGCGTTGTCAGGGAGGACACAGACACAAACTGATTTCACAGCTAATGTCAGAACAGGGGACCCTGCTGGATAAATCAACCTAGTGCAGGCAGCGTGACTGTAGAGAGGTGTGTGCAGGTGACTGATGCACAAGGGAAAGTTACGCCTCTTCACATGACTTTGATTTGCTGTCTGGACAAAGTTTATCATTCTAAACAGCTTGTAACTTTTGCTAATTTTGCTAAATATTGTTTTCATCCCTTGAAATCCCATAAATCCCAAATTTAGCATTTACCGCCCATTGTACTTTGGCATTCTGTTGGCTCAGATAGAAGGCCATGTATATTTTACAAAATGCAGAAGTAATGAGCCTTACTTGTCAGGATGCTCAAGCATTTGTACCATTTCAGCTTTAGGACCTATTGACTGTAACACTAAAAACAGAATTAGCTAATTTGATTGGGTGAGCTAAGATTTACAAGCTTTTGACTTAATGGCTGGCTGCGCTAAAAAGAATTACAAATGAAGCCTCTATTGTTTAGCTGTAATTGGCAAGGGAACTAACATTGCTGCAGCCCTTTTAATTTCTGACTTAAACATAGTGTGCTGTTTTTGTACCTTCCAGCAAAAAGATTTGAGCCTTTTGCTCATAGCAACAAGTGCATGCTACTCACAGCCAATTTTAGTTGCAGCCAAAAATATATGCTTCTGTCTTTTACTACTACTACAACACTGTAACGTCCCCAAGCTCTGCTCTATAAATGCAACCCCCTCCGTCTGTAATCCAGTGCGTAGGAAGATATGGCTCTGAAAGGATAGATGGTTGTAGTTACTTCAATTTCCACATTTCTGGGCAGTGACGATGTAGCACACTTTGCTTCAGTCAAAACCAAAAGCGGTATTACTATTATTTTGCAAACCAGCTGCATATTAAAAGCTCACCGTGTAACTTTTTGAGATGTCTTTGTTGTACTAAATAAATAATACTTACTTTGAGTGGGCTTCCGTGATCACAAACTTGTTATATATATATTTAAAGAAGAACCTGCTACTGTATGTTTTCATGAAAAAGCTGCTCCTTCATCTGTATTTTTTTTTTTTTTCCAAATTATTGCATTAAATGTGTTTGTTTCCATTACCAATGTCCCAAAGAATAATTTTAACTTGCATTGTGCAGGTGAGTTTTATGATACTCAACTACACAATTCATTAGAAAAAAAGATAAAATGATACAAAAATCTGCAAAACATAATTTTGAAAACATCATGTTTGTAGGAAAAAATACATTGGCTGTTGTGTGCAGTCTCCCTGTATTTTTTCAGCTTCATGAGCCTGCTCTCTACGTCGACCTTTCTGTGGGCCCAGTGCTCATGTTTTGCTGAGTCAGCTCACTATCCTCTCAGCAGAGTGGAGGGTAATGTTGCCATGCCTTTTTACGTGCATAAAAGTGGTTTCCTTTTGAAGGATCTCTCCTGATTTCACCGTTTTCTGAGCTCTACTCTCCTGTCACTTGACTTCATGACTACTCTGAAATAACACATACACTTCTCTATCATATTAGCTGATGAAAGTTTGTAAACTCACTTCTTGTTCTTTCATAATTCTTTTTATTAATTTGTTTACATTTAGCTGGTTGTCTCCACTATCAAAATGTATAATAATTAGTGGTGGTTGTTGGCTTTGCTCAATATATTTCCTTTATTTATTGCTTAATTATTAAGAAAAGGTTGCATATTGCGTTAGCTTTTCCCCTAGAATTTACTGTTTTGTCCGGGGGCTTTATCTTATTAAAAAAAAAGTGAAACAATTGTATAATGATAATTTCAGTAAATCATTGTCATGCCTATGTAATGGTAAGTGACACACAATGTAATATTTAAGAAAATAATTTACTTAATACAGACTTTAATGCAAAAGTCTACTATTTCTACTTTTGAAAATTTGTTGTCACTTGTCTTCATAGAGTACAGTAACATCTGAAAATTATACTCTGTCAGTACCACAATATACTGTATGTACTGATAATTGTTCCATCTCTACTCAATTAGGCCAAGTATTGCAGCTTTTACTAATTGTGTCATAAGCATAAATAGCACAATGAAGGATCTTTTGTCTTCGCATGCAGGTTTTCTTCGTAACATCTGCTCGTGCATGCACAGTGTAAATGACTTCCCCAGTGTATAATAATATCAGATGTTACTTAACCATAAAAACTGAATAGTGAGTCTCACTGGCCTCATATTACCTCTCAGTGATAGTTCCTCTTGTCTGGATGAGCCGCTGGAAACAATGGCTCAGCTTTGCTCCCAAGTGGAAGCAGGAAACAGGAAGTGGATTCAGCAGAAGTGCCTTTTCTCTCAGGGTTGAAGCTTATCTGTGTCAGATTACCTCCCTGGCTTCTTCATGACAACCTCGGCTTATTTCAGAATGCTGAGGTCAAAGATCATCTTACACTCATCCCCACAAATATGAAAACAGCACACGAATCAAGCTTGGGAATTTCCTGCTTGTTATCGGAACTTCAAAAGGTTGAGGAAAGCTGCTCCTGGAAAGTGTCTCTTCAGCAGTTTTTTTTGTTTTATTGAACGGCACAAGTAAAACAATGAGTCACGATGTTCTTTTCTAAAAGTGAGCAATATTTTTTCCCTTTTTCACCTTTATCCAATCCTATTCTTTATCTTTGCTTAGATGTTCAGAGTTCATTCTATGACCCCATTCTCTTTGTTTGTTTGCGGACCATCTGCATTTTGTTGGTGGTCCAAATATGGTCCCAGGGGTCATCCATGTGAACTGATAACAAAAGAAGTCTGGCTTTAATGAACTCTTCTCGAACTTAAAGCAGATGTGTGTGACTCACATTGTTTGTAACACAACATCTATCTTTTCCAACTCAAGCCAATGCATTGCTAATGCCCTCATTTTGTTTATGTTCTACCATTTGAATGACAATATGTAATACAGTATTGGTAAAAACCTTTGCATTTTGCTCTTCCATAAAACCGATTTAATTATGGGGGTCTTTTGTGTGACCCCAAATTATATTGAAAATTGTGATATATTGTATACGTTTGGATCAGAGTTCACGACCCATTTGGAAAATTTGGCCCTCCATAAAAGAGAATTGAATAGCCCTGTGCTATTTGATTTCAGGGAATATGTTTTGACCTACCTGGTTGGCCTCCCTAGGTGGAATAATTTAAATTTTTTTCCATAATCAAAGTCAAGCTGTTAAGGGTCTATCACACCAAGCCGAGGGTCGCCCGTCTGAACCAGTTCGACAACTTTTGCCGACTGGCGGCTCACGTGTGTTTGGTGTAAATGGTTTTGTCGGGGGTCAGAGGAGCGCGGAGCACGTCGTGGAGGCGGGTTTTTGAAGACTTGAAAGTAAAGTCGGTGTCGCCAGTTGCCGCAAATGCAGCTGTTTGATTGGCCCGTGGCCCAGGAGAACCAGTGAATCAGTGCGCAGGAATATAGTGCAGGAAACCGAAAAAGACGCTTACGGAAAAACAGTATTTAGCCGAGCATGGATTGTTGTTATTTACACGGGGTCAAACGAGACGTAACTACAAAGGAGAATGGCTACTATTTGGATCGAGGAAAACACGGGGGAGTTACGGCGACCGCAGTATGAAGGCTGGACTGTGGAGGGAAATACGAGTTGAGCTAAATCCGTGAGGTAAGACTAGAAACATCTGTTTGCCGTCGAAGTTTGACAACTACTACTTGCGCGCAACTTCTGTTTCGTCATTTTCGTCAAGCGTTACATCACGCGCATGCTCACTCTACATTTGTTTGGCGACTGTTGTCTGTTTGGGTCGTGTTTGTCTGAATGTTCTTTTACATCGGTGCGCCCCAAAGAGACGTGAACAGACAGTGCGTCGCTCCTCCCTATCGACAGCGACTGGGGGTTGTGTTGGTGTGAAATACCCTTTAGGGAACTGATCAGTCATTCTGAACAATAAAGTTGCAACATCTTGTCAACAATGGAGACTTGAAAAATGTGTCAATACGCTCCAGGTGTGTTGACGCACCCACCTCCAGAGCCATTCCTTTATTTGCAGATCTAATTGATACCGAAACACTGAAATAACAGACTACAAAAACACAAACTACAACATGGTGTTTGGCAGTGCTGTAAGTGCTTCTGTTGTCCTTCAGACAACTTTCTCTGCAGAGCAACACCTGTAATGTTTGTGGTGCCTGACGTGGCTAAAATAAACAAGAAACAACTTCGTCGTTAATGCTTCTTTATTAATACATTTGGTTTGGTTATTATAAGACGCTGTTTTGGTAAACGTTGGCTCAACACTTGAGCTACCATCACTGGGCATACAGAAATAAATAGTGTTTAATAAGAAATTATCTTCTTTTATTATCTGCTTTTTTATGTTTATGACTAAGACTGCATTCTCTTCTTTTTTATCCAATCATCTCACATGTTCTGGTGGCCTAGTTTGAAACGCCAACCTCTCTTAGGCTTGTTTTGATTGATTAAATGCACTGGTATTAAACCGGGCTATTCAGATCTCCTCAAAATAGAATCAATAACATCCACCACTTGGTTGGATGGCATATTTCACTTGTTTATGTCATTTAAATCTGAAGATGCACATTGATTCCAATACATTTGAATGCCTGCATACTTCCAGGCTCTTGTTCCTCCTTGCTGTTCTGCTCTGCTCTTAGAGGTTTCCAAGGCTCACCTTGGATTACCTTGCCATGAGCACACAAGCATTAAATAACCATGAAATTGTGCTCAAGATGTTGGTAGGCTACAGTTTATTTTTGCATAGAAACAAAGATGTACAAACACACACTGCACACTTATTCATACTAACTCAAACTTTTCATAAAGAAGAGTTAAAGATGGATAAAATGACAGAAATACAAATCTAAATTGCTTGTGTCTTTCACAACACTTCATTGAGAGGTGAGTTGAAGAGCAGCCCTGGGCTAAAAACATTAGTGGAACCTTGTTTTGCCTCTGCTCAAGACAGAATCGCTACAGGGGTCTCCTTAGATAACAGCCAAGTTTGCAGAAAGGTAGAAAGTGTGCCGGTTTTATGTGTTGAGAAAAGCATTATCCCAGCATAGCTCCATGCGAACACATATTATACACTTTTATAGTTCACTTTTTATGGTGAAACAATTTCCCTTGAGTCCCTATAAGGTGCTGCAAAAATGACTCAGCAAGACCATCTAATCTCCCATTGCTCATTCAATTCTTATGCACAAACACAGCTTATTCCACGTCTTTACAGTACCCTCCGTGGTTCTTGACAAAACTGCTGCTCCGAGTCGTGGAGAGAAAAGGCAGCGTTGGAAAATCGCTGTGGAGATCAATAAGGCAATTTTGTGTTGGGTCAGCCGCTGACACTCAGGTTATTTACTCCGTGGGGTCTGGTTCAACAGCACAAGCTCTAGTGGCCATCTCGCTAGCTTATTGCCTTGGTTAGCTAATCTCTCTGAGCACTTTGATCATAGCAAATAATGCACTGACACCTGCTTGTTCAAAATGTAGTCAATTGTAGTGTTGCTTACTTGCTTTTATAAGAAAAATAATATATTGCAACTGTTACATATTGGTAGTTATGACAGGTTGCAGAATATCTATTTTTATAAAAAATATTCCTCAAACACTACTCATTGTAAAGGCATTTTGCATTATGATGAAACTCTTTTTTTCTTGCCACCATTCTTCAGATATGGCTTTTTATAATACACCTTTCCGCAAAAGTATGCTTATTTGGAAATATGTAATTAAAAACTTTTTTTTTGCATTATGAAGGTAGCGAGAAGCTGCTTCTGCCTGGATTGTAAGTAGCTGTGTAGAAGCTGTATAGCTATAGAGTTGAGTAAGTCTCAAGTAAACAACAGAAGCATATGCTAATTAGTCTTAATTAAGTAGCTACAAGAACAGGGCATCCTCAGTGGTCTATTTTTGAGGTCTGACGTTTAAGAAACACCCTCTTTGCTTTTCCCACTTCCTGAAGCTGGCTAATGAGCAGTGTTAAGGATTCTCCACACCCCCCTCTCTCTTCGCCTGTGGAACTACGCAAGCCACAAGGGAAATATGCTTCCATAATTTATGCAAAGAACCTATATTTACAGAACCCAGGAGTCAACTTTTTGAGTGTGAAGACATGGCAGGATCTTCTATTAGAGCCGACTGTGGTGAAACATAAAGATGTAAACACGACTCAAATTGGCCTATTATGCATATGAGATGTATTCATGATTTATGTTGTACTTGAGTATTCAGAAAATGGCACCAATACATTCTCTGTGACAGAATAATAGACCTATAGAAAAATATGCACAGTGGCCATATTGTTCTGCTATGGAGCGATAGACAAACATGGCTATTAGGGAAAATTACAGAGTGAGTGGAATGAATACGATCTAAAAATATGATAACAGCTGCTATTATTTTGTCAATTACTCTCCATAAGCAAAGAGTTGATGGTGATTTGTTGGCATGTGGGTTGACGTCTGTGATCTCACCTCAGGCACTTGAGCTAGGTGTCACGGCAAAAGACTTTGGGTAAATAGTGCGTTGAATATACAGCGGATATGTATCAGTGAACCATCCAATTTGACTGACATGCCCCAGTGAAGCATTTACTTTCTTTCCAATTACAGCAGCAGTTCTAGCGAGCAGGTGAAGCGGCCTATTTGCTTGTTGAACGCCAAAGTATACGGCTGGCTTGTTTGGCTGAGTGACGTTGAGGACAGGGATAAGGTAGAAGGTTTGTGTCCATACTGATGCGTCTTCCTTTTGTGAGAGGTGAACGCTCTGATGCACTAATAGATGCTGTCAGTCTTTGTATACTGGTATGACAAAATCATTGTTTACCCACAAAAATATTTCCATCAACTGTGGGTGTGTTTTCAAACCACAGTAAATATACACAGAACTCGTTTGTAGATGAATTTCTGTCCCAGTTTCCATTCCATGAATAACTTAATTTTCTTATACGTCCATTTTCCAACATCAACAGTTTGTAAGCTACGGTATTTGGTATTAGAGATACCAAATATCGACCAGTCAATATTTTTGGGTGCAGTTTTGTAAATTGCCTTCAATTTTGGCCGATATTTGATCAGGCAGTTGTTTAGACTTTTCCTCTGTTGATCCTCACAGTGATCAGCTGAGTTCTTATATGGTTTGGAGAGAAACCATAAAACTTCTCAGTCAGCAGTTTTGATTTTATCAACCAAAGACACATTTCCACTATGGTGGACAAAAAAGTGAACGTTTACAATTATGCATGTCTTTAAGTTTTATTCTTATTCTATTACTTTGTGTGCATCACAAGCTTTATTAAGTGCTTATTTGTTGTCAATATGAACAATATGAGCGTCTTTCATGTTTCATGATGCAATGAAATGATTGTTTCTTGGGTCAAAATACAGTCCATCATCATTGCACATGTACCGTGGGGAATAATAGTTTAGGTTGAAGGTGGTTTTGGTTGTACCATTTCACTCCAGCTATGCTTTAAAATAAGGAAATCAGCCTCAGAAATCATCCTTGAAAATTGCCATTGATATTGGCATTGACTGACAAAATTTTGAAATATCGACATCGGGTAAAGAAAAACCCATATCTGTCAATCTATTTGGTAAATATTTGTTTGATTCTCAATTTCCAACATTCATGCCAAATGTTATGCCAAATGTCACTGGTATAGTGAAGAATACAGAAAAGAAGAAAATAACAACACCATTGATTTATTCTTTAAAAGAGAAGGTTTGTCCGTCAGCTTGTTCAGTCTTAAACAAAAGACAGCGTTGCATTATGTGAGCCTCTCCACCACGACCATCTCTGGCAGGAGCAGCATGAATGAGGCTACACTTGTGTCTGTCCCTCACAGAGACTGAACCCGCGTCATGGCCCGGCACCCAACCCCCTGCTGATGAAACGGGGAAAGACAAACAAAGAACACCATTGTTTTAACCGTCTGCTTGTCGGGGGGCTAACACAGCATGCACCTCCAAACTAAAGTCTGTTGGAGGCCTCTGCATGACTCTGACACCTAATAGGCTGAGCGACAAGCGTGTTGTTAAAGCAAAGGATTCTGGGACATGTTGTGGGAAGTAGTAGAGAAGCTATTCAGAGGTAGTCTTAATCCAAGAGGCTCTTCAATGGGGAACAGTGTCTGTCTTTGTCATGGCTGAAGTCATAGACACATTCAGTATTTCAGCTGCCACTGCGACATTGTAGTGGAGGAGAAGTTCTTGGGTGTGAATGGGTGGTCGGTTGTAGGAGGGGTGAGCATTCAGGTTGCAGCGGGGTCAGGAAAGGCATTCTACCCAGACTTGCCATAGCCTGGTGGTGACATCACTGCTGCTTTTGTTTCCATCCCCTGCTGAGCTCCAATTAGCTGGTAACCGCTTGCTATCAAAGCTCAAGGTTTATGCTAGCAGATTATAGCTCCAGTATTTAGTCACTGTGTTCTGCATGTCAGTTACTCAGGAAACAGGATGTTGTGGTAGAAAGTGATAACACCCGCCCAGTAACATACAGGACAGTTGGCACGGCATCGGGTAACATCTTGTGCAGTTTTTCACTATGCTTCAATGAGCTCTATATAAGCTATTTAGACTTCATTAGTTTCACACCATTGATCATCACAGAAACTCTGATAAAAGGACAACGAAGAAAAGGGCGTTTAATCATTTGTGTTGTCAGCTGACCTCACTAATGTGCAAAGACAGATCATAAAAACTCAGGTGGAATTTCTTTCTTTCATGGGCTTATGTTTTTAGCACTTTTTCATCTTGTTGCTTTTTAAACATCAGGAAAAGAGCTTGGCAATGTTGTAACAAAAATCGTCAGTTCATCCTTATGCTTTTCACACCTACTTCTCTTTTTGGTCAGGCTTTGTCCTGCTCTGAGCGGGTGAATGTTGGACTTGGCCAAGCACGATGAAGAGTGAACTTTCAAAAAGATAGATGATTTATGTACCACATAGTCAATAGAAACACAGACAGTGTACATGATTTATGACAAGATCAAAATAGTTGTCTAGCTCCAAAAAAATTGTGTTGGTAATTTTTTTTTGCCATACAAAACAAAACTTTCCTTCTTTTTAACGCCAGTCTCTGTCCTTCACTGTCTTGCCCTCTTTTTTGCACTGAAGGGCTACACTATTGAAATGGAATCAAAATTGCAATATCAAAGCTGATAGTCATTATTGTTACGTGCGATTATTTTATTAATTCATCTGTTGTCATATTTTGTTTAGTCAGTTCTCCCTAAACACAGTTAAAATGTGAATTCTGAACCATGATCAGTCACCTTACCTCTTAGAAAGTCAGACCTTGACACCTGTGTTCTCTCTGATTCCCAGACAACATTTCGTTTTGTTTCTTTATCACCTTAACCCTTGATTCTTTTACCCAAGAATGCACCGCTTACCTTGGACAAAGGGGCCATTTAGCTGAGTGACTGTTTCATTCGACTGTGTTGTAATTGGCTACCTTCTCCCTCTGTGGCCTCGATAACTGCACCACCATTGAGATTGCTGATGGCCTTGTGGCGCTTACCCGCCCATTGGTACAGTAAATCATTGACAGTGGGTTAAGTTAACATGATAAGGCTGCGAAGTTTGATGAGCAGACTGACTCCTTCCTGTCATGAGTATAGATCAAAAATACAATAATTTAAATTATTTATGTGGCAATGTCAGCTGGATTTTACAGTATTTGTCAGCATCCTCCGCTTGACTTTCAGCGTTTTACTTGGGACATATTGGCTTTTTTGGGAGTCGTCTATAAAGTTTCCAAGTAATGGTTAGATGTTGGTTTTATATTGTCCCAATAACTGACATATTTATTTCTCCCCCATGCAGTGCACTTTTCAAGCACTACTTTCTCTTGTGTTTTAACCGTGCTTAAGCATTGTGCTGAAGGTGTAGTGATATTTCTTTATTACAGCTTTCAAAATGTCCCAAGTGGACTTGTGCTGTAAACTCTTAAGCTTGCTTTAAACTTGGTCGAATAGTTTGTTTTTCATGAAGACCTTTCTGAACAAGTAAACCAATATGGATAAGCATTCGTTTCAAATGACAATTGATCCTTCCTTTTTTAATTGTAACTTACTAAGTGTGTTGTTAAGCGCTCATATATTTTCATGAGTTGGAAAAGTAGCTGCCAGACAATTATAGAGTACATTTCCAACTGTCTATTTTTGTGAGATCTGTCACCTATTTCATTTTATCTCGTCAATCTTTGCATTTAAGGGGCGCTAATGCTCTGCACGCGCTACAAGCAAACAATCATTTGAATATTATTATTTGCATCATAATGGAGCAGCCCTACTCTCTCATGGATCTCCTTTGCAGCTTCACGATGCTCTGACTGATGAAGGCAGTCCCCTGACAGAAGCTTTTTACTATTTCACATAAGCAAAGCAGACTGCTGATTGACGTTCTATTATAGACACTTGCTTCTCTTTGACACTTTATCAGGGAAGTGGAAAAGTGATTATTTGAAGAGCGGTGTTAAGATGCCCCAGGACATTTTTGGTAAGAATTACAAATCAATCAAATATGACAGTCTGCAGTGGTCGTATTTGTTGTTTTTGAGGAAGATGGTTTTATGGCAAGTAAGCTACATCTTCTGAATGCACGAGGATCATCTGCATCTGATTTTTTGTGGCTTTGAAACTTTGGCACCAAGAGGTAGACTTCTAATTTGTTGACTTGACTTTGAATGGATTTGACTTGACTTGAGGTATGATATTAACTTAATTAAGTATTGGTAGACCTGAGACTTTCAGGAAAATTCTTGAAAATAAAATCAGAGGACTTGGACTTGACTTGTACTTGTAGAGCACTGACCTGGAACTTAACTTGGGCTTGAGGCTAAAGACTTAAGATTTGCAAAACAGTGACTTGGTACAACCTCTGCAATTTCTACACCAAGTCTTGCTAACATTGTTTAAATGTAAGGCTAGCTTTAAAGTTTCCATTTAATTAAATGTTTAGCATTTAGTTTTGATTAAAATTACATCAGTCCACACTCCAGTGGTGTTTTTCTCTCTGCAGATCTGTCACAATTATCTTTCTGTTTCTTCAGACAGCTATAATTTCAAATATCAAAGAGCATAATCTTTAGTTCAGTTAACTGCCCTGTGCTTAGCAGTTCACATTGGGTAAACTAATGCCAATCCATGTCTGAAACCCTTTTAATTCCTTCTGAAGTAGAAAACATTGTGGTTTGATCACATTCTGTAGCTTATGCCCTTCGCCACCCTCTCACAGCATGCCTGATACATTCACACTTCAGGCCCTAATTAAAAAATGTATGTTTCCCCCTAAGCCAGGAATGGGAACGCTATGTTTGGAAATACAAGTGGGTGTTAGGCTGTGAACGTACTATAGCGTTCTGAGTGAGCAGCGGGAAAGCATGTCAGACTCTATTTACTGAAGCAGACATTACAGCTGTCTAAGCAACAACCTGCAATCTGCAACACACTTTTTCTAATGAAATGTTTGACTATTGCCCGTGTAGCATAAACAGGAGAACTAATCGTATTTTTCAGGCATCATTAAAACCAAAAACGTAACTTAATAACACGGTCCCTAAACATTCCATCTAAACATCGCAATAGGAATGTCATTGCTGTGATTACTGTCTAGCACCGGTGCATGCTAATGTTGCCATTGTCATTAAAATTAACACACCGCTGCTTTCCTCATTTCCATGCTCTTAGTTTATTTGCTTATTCACATTTATAGTTTGGAATGACAAATTACTGGTCATTTGTACACCAATTTCTACAACGAATTTTCTTGTCGTACACATTTAGCTTTGGTTCAGGTGTTGAAAACATCCCACGCTAATTCTTTTTTTAGTACAAGTCTTTGCTATAAATGTCTCCTCTCTATGTAACACTGGCTTACATGTAGGTTTAATTTGCACCCACACACTCCGGTGACTTTTTATTGCTTCAGTTCTTCAATTAACAGAGGCCCGCAGCTTCAGCACTATAGTACTTGAGAGACACTTCTATCAGTCTTACTTGGCCGCAGCTCCGCACACAAAGCATGACAAATGAGAAGGGCCTTTTGCGTTCATTAGGCTAACCGTAATCACTGTGTTGCCTGATAAGATAACGCTTGGCCTGCATGTGCTCTTATTGACAACAGTCCTGATCAAGTGTCTGCGCAGGTCTGGCGACACAGAACTAATGGGAATGTGATCGAATACTGCCCTTTTGAACTTTTTGATATACTGCCTTGAATCTGCTCACAGCTAATGTCACCTAAGTGTTTTTTATCATGCTAAGTGCTAAAACAAGCTATCCTAATACTACAGTGCATATAGTAGATAAAATTGTAGTACCAAGCAGTGTTAATCTCATGTTTCGGCTCAGTCTCCGGAGGAAACGTAGATATAGTACAACAAATGTACAATAAGAAGTCGTAAGAACGGAAATATGTGTCGAAAAGCCAAAACGTAAAATAACCACAAATTTTGGTTGAAACCACGTGGCGTCATTTTCTTTGGGTTTAACAGGTAAATCTTAACCTGCTTCAAGCCCTAGTCCTAAACCCATTTTAGTAACTTAAAGCCTAAACGTACCCGTTAAACCCATTTTCTGTGGGGTTCTACGGCAAAAAAGACGCAAAAACATTCTTATAGTATGTTTTTGACATTTTTTAATAGATTTGTTTCCATGTTGCATGTTTATAAAGAGAGTAAGATGATACAAGTGATCCAAAACTGAATATATTTATTTAATACAATTTTGAGGTGTAACAGTCACTTACTGCTTCTACCGAATCCAAACATTGATAACCGATTAAAAATAATTACTTCTAGCTCTATATTGCTGTGCCAATAATAGAAAAATCGAGAAATTGCGGTGGTGGGTTTTGAATCGAAAAATCGAAAACCAATTTTTTTGTCAATACAAAATTTGTTTTGAGCAAAAGCCAACCTTTGAGGCAGAAGATTGAAATATATTTTTAAAAATATCTAATACATTTTTTTTAAGTTTTTGTTTCTTTTATGTTCATGAATGGCATTTTTATTTGTTTTTGAAAAGGTTAAACAAAATTGAGATTGATCAATATGAGAAAAAAAAACTGTGATTATATTTTTTCCCAGATCGCCCAGCCCTATTCTATATGATGGTCTTAATGCTACATACAGTATGTAGCATTATTTGTTTCACCAACAGTTTACTGTATTTTCAGGTTGTTTTTAGACATTGGGTGCAACAATTAGATTACGTCACCACAGTCTGCTTTGCTAATGGGAATCACTAACCAATTCCAACATCCAGTTTTAAACATGATTTGTGATTGTGTTTTGTACAGATGCAACAATATCCAAATCTCTTGCTATGATCAGATTATAATATGAACCACACAACACAGCATTCATTATATTAGAAAGGTTAATAGAACTGGAAACTATATTTATTTTCATCTTTAAAAATGTCTCTACAAGTCTGGTATGAATAATTGCTGCTACAGTCCAAAGACTTTAAATGTAAACTATAGCTAAACAAGAGCTGCATCTTCATGTAGTCTGCAGTTAAATGGAACAAATGTGACTGTTTTTTTAATAGATTTGAGTTCACATTTTAATTCTGCTAAGAACTGACCCAAAAAAATGATAATGAACTGTTAAATTCATTAAATAATTACTTGTACGCTATTTTAAAGCCAATTTAATCTACTTGATTAACAGTTTTTTATGCATAAAGTCGCCTATTTTTGTTTATAAAGGACATTATGGGAGTAAAAAAATTGTAGTCTTTTGATTTGCTAATTGCATCTATTGATTTGCGATTTCAATTCAATTTTGATAATTGTGCCAAACTACATTTAGGCAAATGTGAATATTACTAAGTTGCCCGAAATATGTGTGAATAATGCTAAGATCACAATATTTGTGTGATTTGCTGTCAGTGAAAGTTTTATGAACATAGATATTTCAATTTTTTATATAAGTTGAGTTCTGAAAACGACAAGGATAATCCACAATCTGGTGGTAGCATGACGATTATCTTTGTTGGCAGTTTGTACAAAATGTCCCAAAGCCAATTATTGCCTAACAATGTCTATTTTCCCATCACTGAACTAAAAACTAGATTACTATTTCAAGTCACAATGATTTAGTGTGGGAGCAAAGGCTGGGCATGTTCAAGCTGGGCTACTGTGATCAAAAGGGCGTAGCTTTTATGAAGGTGAATCATACCTGTTATTTTTTGTAAGTCCCAAAATGAATACAAACATACGATCTCTTGTGCTACGACAAAGTTAAAGACAAAACTATTCCTTCTTACCATTGTATCTGAACACTGAACAAAAGACAGACATTCCCTGCACACTTCTGCTGGTCTTTTTACACAGTAGGTCCGGAGGGCTGAAGAACATGATATGACAGGAAACGACTTTGACATGTATAAACACCTGCCGCTGCATTTCAGATCTGGTGTTATAATAGTTTGGAGTTGAGGCTTGTTGCAGTGAAACTTGGAATCTGATGTAATGAAAAGCCTTTCTCAAAATAACACAGACGAGGCAAAAGTAAAAGTCCTGTGATGAACTACTATAGCCTGGTGTCAGTTTCACAGAATTAAACAACTTGCACTCCCCTCATATGCCTAGTCAGCACACTTCATAAACACTCTGCAGAAAAAAGCTTGATGCAAAGTAAATCACTGTAGACTGGAGGTTTTTACTGTGCTTGTAAGTCAAAAGTCCAGGTTTGCACATAAAGTCGAACAAAGTCTTCTGGAATACATTGAGTTTCTCTGCTTGGAGGCTGTCATAGTGATTAGCCCGACAGACAGATGTGGTCGGCGGGCTGCATTGTGTAATTTGGCCCAGATGTACAGTAGGTGGAGACTCTGTAGCCAAAGGAAAACTTGGAAACCGTGACTCCCCCAGATCCCCTGCGGTTATTGTTTTTCATTTGACTTTCCCCATAAGAATGATTCTTCAGAGAAGTCAATGCTTCCATACTATTTGAGACTTTTAGGTGGTTTGCAGTGGCCTGTTTTGTTATTTCCTCTTTTTTTCTGGCTTCTGGCTTTCTTTGGTACCTGATATATGACCCTTGTCAAAGGATTGAGAATCACGCAGTGGAGGAAATAGAAAACATAGACGACCATTGGGTCTAGTTGTGTGTTGTCACTGTTCATAAAATAATATCTTGTACTAGGGCTGGGCAATATAACTAGGGCTGGGCAATATACTATACATCCTAAATTGTGATATAGGGCTGCAAAAAATGAATCGATTAATTGCAACTAATTGTTTACTGAAATAATTGTCAATTGGTAATCAAATAATTGCTTTTTAGGAAACATGACTTGACATGAGCTGAGAAAAGCTTCTGACCTAAAAGCAATAACACATAGTTTTAGTGTTTATGATGTTAACACTAGTTTGCCTGTAACCATTCTCAAGGAACATAACTTATCCCAAACTTTATAAATAATCTTTTCAAGTATTTTTTTTTCTTCTGAGCAACTAATCGACTGATCGAAACAATCGCCCAACTAATCTTTGACCAAAATAATCATTTGTTGCAGCCCTAAAATTAATGCTGGTGAATTCTTTTTAGTTTTGACAAACCGATTGTGGCTAATTCAATTTTTGTCTGATCACTTTAAAGCCTGATCTAGAGTGACTAAACAAAGTTTTGAAAGCTCTGCAGAAGCAAAAACACTGATAAGGACTGAAATAAGATGTGAGAATCAAACAGAACGAAACATATCCTAAAACCAGTAGGTACAAATATAATCAAATCCATTTTAAAGATGCCTGTGGTACATACTGTTATGGCAAATGTTATCTTTCATATCATGATAGGTTTGCCAACAAAAAAACCAAAATTTGACTTTATTGGTATTTTTATTTTGATTGGTATGTTTTTTTTATTCTAGCTTGTTCCTCATTTAAGATATGTTTTGAGACTAAATTTGTATGACAGGGACAGTCAGCGAAGCAGGAATGTCATCATCTGCATAAATGCACTCTGCTCCTGGGGCTTGACTGACTCACCTGTTTATTTTTTTTACACCTTAAGTCCTAATGTTCCATCAAATGTGCAACAATCCCTTTTTTTGTGATCCACTGCGTCTAATTCATTCTGTAGCTTGATATAATGGTAGTTCAGAGTTCTTTGACCTCACCACACTCAACACATTTTCTATGAACACACCTGATTAAACCGGATGTGGCCACTTATTTGTGTTTCCTGGTGTGCTTGTAAATGTCATTAAATCAACACCCTGGTCTCTTACATCTTTTTTTTTTTTTTTTTTGCTTGAAGGTAGCCTTTTTTCTCAGTGAATATTTTATACAAAGCTACTTAAGAAGGAAGTACATTAGCATTTTTCTTCATTGATATTCAATTCCTCAGAAGCTCTTTCATTTGACCTAGTTCTGTTTTGTAGCAAAGGTATGAAGGAGCTCCACTTGTATGTATTTATGATTTGTGTGATTTCACAAGACGTGTCAGGTGCATGATGATATTGTGTTGAGATTTCAACCTGGATAGACTCAAACAGACAAAATGATGCGATTAATGATGATTATTATTACAGGCTTGGCACTTAACAATGTGCATGTGATAAATGATGAGCAGTTGGAGTAGGAGATTTCCCCAGAGCCTATACACAGGTGGTGGTGAGGAGGAAGAAGTGGAAGTTGAGGTGGAGATGGGGAGGAGGAGGATTGTGTTGCGGCGCAATGACGCTTACGAGCTGAAGCCAAGAGAAAGATTGAACTGCTCTTTTGAATATGACCCTGACACCCTGATAGGCTGAGAGGGAGGAGGAGTAGATGAGAGCTGAAGCTGACTGGTCAAGCTGTGGATTGGTTGAACCACAGAGTGAGACATGATTGGAGCTGAGGTAGAAGCTGAATATTCGCTCCTTAGCTCCATTTCAAAAATAGATTGTCTAAAAACGCAAGATATAAAGGCGATATTGACAAAATGGAAATTTTTGGTTATTCTGTATTACGTTATTCAGACAATATTATTTCAAACCAACCGGAACATGGTCAAACATGTCTTTAAACAAATTAGTTGAAGTCAAAAAGGCATTCTTAATCGACTCAAGACAAACTGATATGACCCAAACTGCACTTGCAAGACACAACCTCACACTCTCACCACTGACTGCGAGGCAAGTTGGTTCAAAACATTGGTGGTTTCTTGCAAGTGTTTTGTCCACTGTGGTCCATATTGCCCAAGTCGCACGATTCACGTGGGTTCCTGCAAGAATGCTCGTATATGACTTGAAAGTCGCTTCAGACTGCTGCGATCTCTGGGAAAAATAGACTATGGATTCTTTCCGGAGACTCTCGACGTGCACTCACACTGCACCGAGGTCAGTGTACAAGGGTGTTTTAAGCACTTTCTAAATCTTGCGTTACTCGCAAGTTCAGTGACACTATTCTCAAAGAAAAAAATCAATGCAAATGAGATTTTCATTTGCAAAAAAGAATTGCAGTGTGCTTTTAAGCGCTCATCCAATTTTGGTTGATAGGACACAAATGAGTGACTGTGAAAATAAATGAAAATATCAATGTTATGCTATTTAAAATACAATAGACCTTTTTAATTGTTGCTTTTAATCAGCTCTTTGACCATTTTTACATATGCTTGATATCCAAATTTTGCACATCTTAAAAACAACATTATCTAAAATTTGATATATTGCTAAGCTCTAATGAAGTAGAACACGTTTGAAATACCTATTTCAGTAGATGAAAAGTGATAATGAAAAGACCATTAAAAGACATTATCCATGTTATTGCCGCCCACAGTTGTGAATTACATCACAGAAACAATGAGGAGCTTCTCATACACATTTCCCACTCACTTTCTTCCCGAGATGCACTGTCCGCTTGCACACGGCTCATTAGGTCATGTAATGGCTTCCAAAACTCTCCATTTAACTCCATGGGCACACATCTGAAGACGCTAGCCTCTACGGGTGATAGATAAACAAATGCTCCGACTAATTTGTTGTTTCTTTTGGTTTGAATAAGTAGGCCGTGTCTCCTCTGCCCAAATGAGCGCCTTAAAGCTACAAACGCTTCCTGTGGGATAAGTGCACATGCGGTAAAAGTCCTCCTTAGGGTATCATTATCATTTTTGTCAGGTGCTTGTTAGGCCAATCTCATAGTTGGAGCTGTCTCTGTCCTTGAGGTATCTACAGAGCTGCCTGTCGCCCCACAAAGACAAATCACTTAACTTTGGCAGCAATGCAGCTATTAGCTCTTCCAGGCTTGGCTCACCTGTTAGCCCCAGACAGCCTCTCTGGGCAAAGGTTATGGAGAACTCTACAAACACCCTATCACGATGCTGTTGAGCCAAATTTACAATCAATTGAATTAGCTTACTCTAGAAAGCAAAGTAAATTCCTCTTCTGTCACCTTGTTATGACAGCGATTTAGTCTGGATCAGATATTGAGGTGGAAAGATAAGGCATGCGCAAACAACACAGACAATTTTAGCATCTTATTTCCAAAACATTCCGCAGCTGATTTTTGTTTAAGGTAATCTAAACACAAATCCACCTCTATAACCTTTTAATAAATATGCAAAAGCACAAATCCTCCTCCAGTTGAAGGCTCTTTGTAGCCTCTGAATACAAAACATCCTCGCTAAATTCAAATAAGTAAAGAAGCTTGTCGGAGGTGGGTGTTGAGATACATGAGTGAGTAAGGAATGCTGATGCAGTCGGAGTAGCCTAGACTGTGTAAAAAGTTTTAGAATACGATGAGAAATACATACAGTTTTAAAACTCTTCCCCGAAGGTTTTAACTTTAAACGGTTGGTTGGCTTTAGGGTTAGTATTACCAGAACACTGAATTAATATTTCGCTTGAAAGCAAAGGCTTATTGCACCAGGATACGCTGAATAGGTAGTATAAGACAGCCTTTCAACTGACTCAAGGGGATGTTAACATGTGTCTTTTATGCTTTGCAGTCAAGAGGTTGAAATTTATACAATAACGTACATTTGTTGAGTGCTTAATGATTTCCCAGCTCAAAAGCAATCATCTGATCTGATTAAGCATGGACTAATGAATAGCCATGTTATATGAGCTTTAGTTGATGACTTGCCTCTCGACAGTCACAGAATGAGACACGAGTAATGCGTATCACACTGTCTATGAACAGTAGTAATGCGTCAGAGCTGACCGTGGGATTCCCGCTGAGTGGACCATCCTCAGACTGACCCCAGGCTGTGAGGGGCCCTGCTGGACCTCGCCACTTCTGCTGCCTCCTGCTGTTGTTCAGCCATCACCACTGCAATGAGCGTCCAATAGCATTTACCATGTAATAGGCAGGTCACAGTGGTAAGTTTGTGTGTGTGGCAGCTGCATTAAGTCTAGAGATTAAGCCTGTTGTATATTGTTTTGAGAATCAGTGATGGGCAATGCATATGAGAAATGAAGAAAACTGTACTTCTTGAGGCGAATTGTGATGCCTTATATCTGGAATGTGCTTTACAAGCTTGTTGACTCTACACTTAAGTCCTTAATTATTCACCCCATTTGCAATAGTGGCAATTAGGAATGGAAAAGAGTTCGAAAACATGCATATAGTTGTACAATACAAATAATAATAGAATAATAGCTACAATGTATGAAGAAACAAAGCGTGAACTTGTGCAAAACCTGAATGAATGTGCATTAGTATGTTCCATTAATAACTGATGGATGGACATCTAAATATGGACAGTAAATATGACTGTTTACTGTTCTGATTCCTAGTGGCAATGCTACTGTCATAGCCACAGCGTCCTGAGGTAGCCTGAGGAAAGTCCATTGATGGGTGGATGGATAGGGTGTTAGACATGTAGGTACAGTAGTCTTGGTTTATTAAGTCAGTCAGATCTTGGCTCAAAATTATGTATATTCTATATATTATATGGGCCTTCTGCTCCTTTTATAATATCTAATGTTTCACCTTTGCTTGTTTGTTTCTTTATATTTGTCCAAGCCATTCCCAAAGTAAGCTTTTAAGTCAATCTGTTGAACAAGTGCAGCATACATTATGTCACATTAATCCACATAAATATTTTAGGTTTACAGTTGTATGTAGAATTTCCAGCCTTTAAAGCAACTCTCGTGGAAGAGGAAGCTTAAGGTTTCCGCTCTGCCACTCATTCTGTCACACGGCTACCGTTTCCTCTTCTGGGTCATCTCTCCTGAGAGCAGGTCTGTCAGACGGAGACAGCAGCGAGGTAGAGGGTTAGCAATGGAGTCACATTTACCCTGGATGTGAGGCTCGGAATGCAAAAAACATTCAAAACAATGACAATGATAAATATGAAACAACACTAAACTTTGCTGGATTAAAAAGTAATTTAAAGATTTAGTACAAAAATAATACTGCAGCTGACTTTAAAGTATGAAAAAGCAGTATTATTCTAGTATTAAGTTGTACAGCTAAATGTGTAGATGATATACTTTAAGCTTCAGATGAGGTTTTGTTGCATTTTTTTCTACACTGAATCGAATTTTTGGCTTCTTGTGTCATTTCCTCAAAATGTTCGCAAAATTACCGCACTGTGACATTTTGGCCTCGTATTGAGCAGCACATGAGGCAGATTGTGTGATAATTCTAATAAAACACAAAATGTCCAACAGCGTTTTGATCCCGTTTCATGTTGCATTATGAATCGTATAGTTCCTGAAACAGCGCGCTACTCACCAATGTTTCCCTGTGTGATTCTGGCCTTTACAAAACAGAGTCTGCTTCAGTTTATGTTGTGAATGCAACCTCAGAATTAATTTGTGAAATACAGTCAGCAAAAATGCTAATGTGAAAAAATGACTCACTGCATCTTGCCCTGCCAGTCGGTCACTAGTTCACTCTTAATTCAAAAGATTAAAAAGGGATTAGAAAAATTATTTTTTGATTTCTGATTTTTTTTTTTTTTTTTTTTTTACTAAACTCAATTTTATTCTAGTTGTTACCCATACTATCCCACAACTTTTAGGACACATCTTCATTTACTGTAGAGCTCCAACACTGACTTCTCAAAACCGTAAAGTCTGTTTAGCTCATAGATATGCGATTGACTTTATTGTTCTTGGTCCATCTGGAAGGGCTGGACATGGATGGTTTCCCTCCCTGCCTTTGGAGGAAGCTTGCTGTGGGGGACAAATGGACCCATACACCAATAACTCTCTCCTTCTGTCTGTGGGTGTATGCTTTATGCATGTGGGAAGATGCTGAGGTTAGGGAGAAGAGGAGCCGCTGCCTCATGAATCTGAGCTGGAGGATACGAGACAAAGCCCTTGAATCACCCATCTCATTGGTGTTGGATAAATTACTTTGGCCTGAGTAGTTGTTGTAGCTTGTATATCAGTAAAGTAATTCTTTACTTTTTGCTCGTGTCATTTTTGTTAGTCTGCCAACTACTGCATACACTTTTCGTTTATCGTTATGTTGCGTAAACATCTAAATAAACATACATAAATTCCATTTGAATCACAAGAATTCAAAGTAAAATACACATTTGCAAACTATCTTATTGTTTATCATATTCTTTTTATTGCATCAAAGACTCATACCTGTTCTAACTTAAAATATATCTACTCTAGGTTGATAATTTACACCTTTTAAGCATTTGGCTATCTGCCTTTAGCATACATAAACAGAACTCATGTTGACTTATTACGGTTGTAAGTGCTTCATGATACAATATTATAGAAAATACAGAATGCATTAGGTAAGTTAGCACAGCATGTGACTTTGTGTAATGTTTAAAATGAAGCATTTCAGTTTGTTAATATTTTTAAAATCGCAAAAATAAAGTATCTTGAAAACTGTGACTTACTTATCCACAGATCTGACTCATCAACTAAAATTTTAACATTCCTCTATGTATATCAACCCTTCTATTTAATCATTACAGTGACTTTAAAAGGGTTTCCATCATTTTTACTCTTAAGTACATGCAGACAGCACATTCTAACCTAAATGTTCTTCTATTCGTTTCCATTACAAAAACAAAAATTACATAATTACATAGAAGTATATCAAGTACAGGTCTTATGAATGCCCACAACCAGAAAAGCTGCAGTTCAACTTTAAAAAATAAAACTTTTTGTTCCAACAGAGCAATTTTTCATTTACTTCTGCCTATATTGTTGTTTTCAGCCATTCTTGCTGTTTTGCTGTAAACTTCACTGGTTGGCACTTTGCAGAGGTGCTGGCTAAGCCCCTGTTTAATATGAGACTCTGACTATGCATTTGTCTGAATTTGGGAGCGTCTCCTTAGCTCAGACTATTGATGGCGGCAGTGTAAGTGTAAGCGGTGTGCTGGTGGAATAGCCTCAGCTTTTGTTTTCTCATCTCTCACATAGTCTTAATGGCCTTATTGGATCAATTAAGAGGCCATTGTGTAAAGGTGCTCAGTAACTCATGATTTAGCCAGCCTTCATTAGCTTATTGGGCTTGTTAATAGGCTTAGGCTGGCCGCGCAAGCACATGTTGGAAGATGGTGTGGTAATTTCTTTTCCTTATTGGGACTGTTGGAGATGGAAAACTAAATTGCTTTTTTTTTTTAAACACAGTGTCTTTAACCTGCTCACATTAGATTCAAATGTGATCCATTATATTGCAGGACTTACTTCCCAAAAGTTGATCTTTATAATTTATAAAAGTGGAGTTTTCCATTTGTCCATTTTAAGACAATTGTGTTTGTCAAAGTAAACTAATTGGTGTTCAATGAGAATAAGGACTGCAACAACATTAATTACACTAAGCGATTACAAGGACTGCAACAACATTAATTACACCTAAGCGATTACTAATATAAATTAATTTAGTAATCAGATAACTGTTATAGGCGGTATACCCTTTTTTTTTTTTGCTATAATATAGCTTAAAATCAATTCCCCCTAGTACAGATTTAATATGTCCCATTGGTTCACCAAAATCCAAGTTTGTTTGTTGTTGTTGTCAGCATTTGGCTTCTTCTTCTTTCGAATAATCGATTCGTTGTTTGAAGAAAAAAGTCACTTGATTACAAGATTTTCAAATTTTGACCTAATGTAGTGTTGCTTAAGAATGTTCGAGAAGTGCAGACTTCACAAGCAAACTAGTCATTAAAAAACATTTTATAGCTTATCATAATTGCTTGACTGAACTCATGAAATGTTTGACACTACATAAAGTACACATAAGCAATATCAAATCCAGATTGTCATTTTCTGAAGTTTTAAAATAATCTACTACAAATATAGTTGACTCGAACAAAGCATCAGTTTTAAACAACCAGAAAACAAAAAGTTAATGTGTTGAAAATATACATTTTGCAAAAAAAAACACCCCCCCCCAAAAAAAAACTTGACCTAACAAGTAAGTACAATAGTATTTTTGATTCAATTGTAGAGTTTGAAATTGTGACACCAGTTCACGATTATTTCAATAATAGTTTAGTTGCCATTATTTGATTAACTTGTTGCAGCACTAGACTGATATATGCAATTTAATATAAAGCACCTCAGATTTAATGACAACATAAATATTGTGTAATTAATATTTTTATGTAAACACATTTTTTCCTGTACATCACTAGAATGTTCTCGACAACATTACCACAGATTTGACTGGGTCCAATTTGATTGATCGAAATCAAAATTGCCAATTATTCTCTTTCCAAAGTGATCGTTGCTGCAGTTTGTAATCTTTCCAGAGGATTTGTCTATTGTAGAAAAAGTGGAGCACACAATGTGAATAAAAACAGTATGGTGTGTGCTGCCTGCTGCTTCAGATACACCGTACATGTAACCTACTGTTGATTACTGAGGCGTACAGATACTTGGACAAGAAACAGAGCATTACACAATCTCCGCTCACATTTGGAATGAGTTCTCTCTTTCTTTCATCCGCCTCCACCTTCCTCATTAGATTTGACTTGTGTTTACATCACAAACAATATGGACTCCGAGATAATGTTGACAGTATACAGCTTCTGTAGTTGGTAGTTGAATGAGAAGAGAATTTGTGAAAGAGAACAAGCCATTTTCTTTGTTTGCGTAGCCATCGTGTCGCATTGTTTACTAAAATGGATTCAGCAATTTAGAGCTTTGAAAACTGGAGAAAAGCAAGAGATACTGTTCACAAGAAGCCAAATAATCAGTACAATATGCTCGGCAAAATCAATTCAGTTTATTTCTGTAAAGCTTCTGCATGGTGGAGCAAGGTAACAAGCCTACCACTCTATAAAAAGGGAAAAGTACTTCTGGATTCCATGACAAAAAACCAGCTTGTGACACCTTAATCGTGTTTTCCTTAATCGTCCACATACCACACTTGTAAGGCAAAACTGTCACATTCTATAGCCATGTTTATCTCATCTTAGCGCGCTAAAGGAGTTCGCTGGCTTTTTGTAGATCACAGATGACAGCACTGTTATCAAGCTCAACCCTCCTCTACTCTTTTTGGGGGGGTTGACGAAAACCTAGATATTGTCAGAGGCGTATTTGGACAGGCTTCCATGATTCTCGTTTATGCATCAATAAGAAACCACACAAGCTGTCCGGCCCTCTCTGTCAATCACTTCCGTGTTGGCTGACTGGCTTTTATCTGAATCTTTTATGTGTGCAGTCAGCATCAAAGATTTGCCAAAATGATGCGTGCGGCGAGAGCTCTCACGGAACGTCAGACGATAAAACATTTGTGACAAGCGGCGTACACTTCTCCCCTACACTCCGCCGAATTAGCTTACACTTGTCCTGTTGTCGATAGGTTCAGTCAGGTTAGCAAAACGGCTAAGGCATGTGTCACTGTTAGTGCTTTGGCCTTTAGCGAACATATTGTCTTTGTTGTGGTGCTACAAGCTGAGTTTTGAGCATCTTATGAAGTGGATTTAAAGGCTTGTTGATTATAGTGGGACAAATCAGATTAGTCTATTTGAGAGGAGATTATGTGTCTAATTCCCTCACTGTCCCTCAGAACTGTTTTATTTGGGGGAAATTGCTTAAAAATTAAGATGGTTAAACTCCATTTTGCACTTCCCAAATCTTTCTTCTGTTATTCATGTTGCATCTCATTTTTAAAGCTTAGACCCTCTAGAATGCATTCATTTTATCAATTTACATTCCAGTCAAGTGCAGCACCAATATTTATCTTTGCTTCATGTCTCTGTGATGCTGGACTTGCACCAGACGCTTTTGTTTACAGCACGCTCTAACTGACGCAGGGCTCAATTTAACTTTCAACTCAGCTACTAACTCAAGAACAGAAGATAACTTCAGCACAGATTACACCAACAGCAACAAAAAAAGACTTCAGTGTCAGTGTGGACAAATTGATGCAAACAACATTCAGGTAGGGCTGGGCAATATTGTGATAAAAATCGAATCGTGAGCTCATCTCTGTGACAATTTGCATTTTTGGTGAAATCATCATATCGTGATTTTCCTTTCTCCATTTGCTTCATCTGTGTGTTCAATTGCATAGACAATTTTTTCCAACCTGTTACTCTTAGTCAAATCCAAGTTTTTATAGTGACTTTGGGCTTCTTTTTTGAAGTCTCTTTAATAGCATCATAGCAATTTTCCAGATTTGAATAATGGAAATATATCAATTTATATAACTGAAACTTGTATTTTTGGCATGTTTTCGTGCCCAAAAGTCGCTTTTAATGTAAGAAAAACACATTTAGAACATTGTGTGTTGCTGTGTGTTGCAGCAACACACATTGTTCTAATTGATTGATTCTTTATTAGCTTTTTATTGAAGGACTGAGTTTGCTTGTTTCTCTCTGAAAATCTGGCAACACTGGTAGGATTTGGACAGCTGGATTTAGCTATTGATAGTGAATGGTAATTGCCTCAAAGACAATAGAAAATAAACAGTCTACAAGAATTGTGATAAAACTGAAATTGAAATCTTAAGTTTTTGCCATATCGCCCAGCCCTACATTCAGGCTTTAAAATTAGTGATAGACGGAAGAACAATGGTGAATGTTACTAAATATACACAAGTAAAATGGCTAGAGCCTGACAGATATTTTGTAATCACCTGCTAAAAAACTAAAATAACTAAACATTGACACCTCCAACCATCTTTATATATGTACTGGTATTGGTTCCCAAAAATCCAATAGTCTGCCTCTATTTCCAACATGAAGTCAGACATGCAAAGGGTCAAAACGGCATATATTTGGGTCTGGCGATGACAACACTCAAGGGGATGTTGAAAGCTTAGACAGTGATGTCAGAGAATTGGATAGCGTACATGCATTCTTGAACACTCCCATTCTTCCATTCATCCTTCTAAATGCTGGCAGTCCGTCTATGTGGGATTCACTATTCCAGGGAGGTCCCGTCTCCGTTTACATGCAGCCAAGTCATTCTCAGATGCACAGTTTAGAATAAAAGAATGAAGCAACCTGGACAATAAAACGGTTTTGAGCGCTTTGCTTTGCAGTCTTGTGGAAAGTCAGCAGTATGACATTTGGCCTAACAAGGAGAAGAGGAGGAGAAGAGGTTACTCATGCATGTTCACCTTTCATCAGACTGTCATCAGGGCAAGTGCAAACAAACAGCACCAGCCATAGCGCGGTCACAGTCATCTGGCTCAGATCTTCTACACTAGTGATACATACACCTGTGAGACCGTGTGTTCTGCTAAGCTTCAAATTATAGCACTCTGCCTCTGTCATGACTGTTGATCCTCTATTTCATTGATTTGATGACACTAAATCAAGCTTGAACACGACTATAAAATGCTTGCAAAGTTGTGTGTCTGCACTTGTCACATTTATTGCTCCTGCACAGGCATGCGTACTGCTCTCATTTACATATAAAACTGCACATGAGAGCTTGCGTGCCGACAAAGAGGGACAAACTCTTAAAAGTCCAACATTGTGATGCAGTGTCTTATCAACCACTGACATGTATAGTGTGGGGCTGTAATTCTTAAGTCATTTTGTCAATTCATTAGTCGATGGTGTCTTAGTCAACCAAAATTACATTGTAGTTAAAGTTCGGGAAGCTTTTTTAGTTCTAAATTTAGTAGCCTTTGTGTTTGTTTCCAATAAAAAGTATATGATAAATGCAGCACTTTGTGAAAATTAGACCACTTAGTACTGTCTGAGTTGAATAATTAAGAAAGAGCTTTAGTTCTATCAGGAGCCAAATGTAGCGCTCTGATTGATTTGGGTGGTCCTCTCGAGTTTTAATTTGTTTTTTGTAAGAAGTGTTTTTAAGCAGTAACTGCAACCAAAAATGAATATATATTTATACAAACTCTGTATCGAAGGATTTAAGAGAGGATGTAGTCAGATTTAAAACCTATATCGTGTTAGTGGTGTAAAAAACAACTACCCACTTTTAAGTTGTTCAAGTTGTAGTTAAGATTTTGGATTTAATTCACTTTTCTCACACTGTTTCTAGCACTTTTCTGCATTAATAGTTACGTTTTGCGTGAACTCGGGTGCAGTTTTAATGATTTTAATCCATTTTACGTCAAATAACAGATCAGATCATAAATATATAAAGAATACTTTTGCTAGCCTTAGCCACATTTATTTTAGTCAACTAATTCAATAATCACCAGACTTGATTTTCATTCATTCGTTTTCTACCGCTTGTTCACTTTAGCGGTCTCGGGTGACAGCAGCCTATCCAAATGACTTTGGGCCTTAGGCGGGGAACACCTTGGACAGTGGCAAACTCGTCACAGGCTTAGAGACAGACGATTCACTCTTTCATTCATTCACAGGGGAAATTTACATAAATGCTCAATAAACATGTAAGTATGTTTTCTGGAGGTGGGAGGAAACCGGAGTACCCGGAAAAAAACCTACGGTGACACAGGGAGAACATGCAAACTCCACCCAAAGAGATGAATATTGACTTGGCTCAATCCAGGAGTCGAACTCACGATCTCGTTGTTGCCAGAGCTCTCACCACTCTGCTACCGTGCACCCAAGGCTGGATTTGAGTCGATCAAAAATGTCTTTAGCCGACTACAGCCCTCGCCCTCATGTACGCACTTAACATGGAAATAGAAAATATGTCCCATTGTGTAGAACAGACAGAAATAGAAAACCACAAAGCATTTTATATAGTGTAAATGTAGCCACAGACTCATCAAACACTGGAAAAAATAATAACTTATCCCTGGTTGCGGCTGTAAAACAGTAAAACAGTAAATTAGAGAACTAAGGGCGTTTTAAATTGGCCTTGGCAAGCACATTTTTATGGGGAAAAAGCCTGGTTCATTATCACAATATCATCAATGCAATATTCATCAAACACAGAGGAGAGAAAACAAGAATAGTGGTTTCCATTCATTATAATTTGGTCTTTTTAATTTAGACCAAATTATTTTTAGTAATGGTTCTGTCGTTACTTTTTTACAACATAATTTTGACTCGTACACACACTGACTTATGTTGTAATTGTTTCGCTAAATATTGTACAAAAATGCACTAACACTTTATAATAACTACATCTAAATTAGCCTCAATTAAGCTTTGACAAAACACAATAAAGGTGCAATTCATCATAAACAAAATTTATAATGAAGTTATTCATGCTTACTAAGCTTCTTAATGTATTCGATAATTACCATTCAAATTAGGTTTCTTTTTATTGATGATTTTACTAAATTATTAACAGAAAGATAAAGCTTATTATTTCTTGTACATTTAGTTTTTCAGAAATTCTATACTTTTTCACACATCCCCAATTTCTCTTCTTAGTTCTGTAAGTGCTGGGCGTTTTCCTCACGTACATGTTACAACTTCCTCTTTCATTACAGTATTCTATCTCAGCAGCACAAAGGAAGCTTTACTCTGGCTATAAAAGTCACCTACGTTTTTTTTACACACTAATCCATACATGTTACAACGAGAGAAAGTGATTTATGAGTTTTATATCTCATCATGCGTCCCATCAACAGCCTCACACTAATCTATGTCGTCAGTATGCTTTCACACCACTGTAACTCAAGCGACGTGCTTCAGACAAACAACAGAGACGCGGACTGATGAATCAATACTCCAGTAATTAATGCTATATCACCAAATCTGCCATGCCCTTGTGATGACGTTAATGTATGCCTGTGTATAGACACGAGCCACCGATGTTCTGATAACCCCACAATGGCATCAGTATCTACTAACATGCTTTTCCAGTCTGCAGAATGGAAATGTGCTGTTGTAAATGGCTTTTGTGGTTGAATAAAATGCTAACCTGTGTTTTTTTTTCTTTCTCTGTTTCTCACATTTGCTCCTGTGACTGATGTTGGTTTCCTGACACCTTTTCAACAGGTAATACCATTTCTTTTCTTCATTTTTTATTCAGCTCTATGTCATTCTATTTGGTCAGGAGATACAGTTCTGTTAAAATGGGCTAGTGTAGCCTAGAATTATTAAATAATATCTAATATCAAAGATCTCCTGCTCAAGAGGCGCACTTAAAAACCTGATGGCTTTTAAGTGCACAATCTGTGAATTAGGGCATAAACAACCGTGCTTGCTTTTGACGCTATTGTAGAAGCAACAACAACAGTATCCACTGATGTCACATGATCATAGCTTGGTTTATTGATCCTGAGGTTGTAGATCATTAATGCTTTGGTGTGTGTACGTGTGTGTTAGAGGTTGTTAGGTTTTATGTCAAAATATCATAAAGAGATGGAGGATGAGTTGAAAGGCTGTTTGTTTCTTACAAAAAATGCTGCAAAGAGATGTCTGTAGCAGAAAAAAGTATATAAATAAGTGTTGTATATTTCAAAATAAGGGTATTTGGGTATTTTAAAAGTAATTTGCATATTTCTGTGAATTGACATAATCAGCTTGAAGTTTGACTCCAAGCTTGTCAATATTTCCTAAACTTGCACACCAATATCTTTAAATCATAAAATGCACCATAATCTGATAACATATGAAAAGATTTATCTTTGAGTTGTCACGAGATCCACGCTGTTGTAATTGATCTATGATCGAGAGAGTTGCTTTTGATGTACTAAAGAAAATAACAAGGCTGCACTGGTAACTGCAGAACAACTTTATTAGATCATTTTGTCATTTATATATTTTGATGCACTAATAAATAATAATCTGCACATAAGATGGGAAATATATCACATTTTAGATAATATCCTGAACGTCAGTTTCAAGATATGCAAACATTTAAAAAGTATATGTGTAGTGAAAGTAAATGCTACAAAAAGATCATTTAATAATGTAAACTTTCAAAGAGACAAGACATATTCATATGTATAGCAGAATTTGAAAAAAAGTATTTGAAGCAGCAAAATAAGAGAAGATTGCTGCAACTACACTGGAAAAGGCAAATCTTAAATATCTTAAAGTAATAAATGCGAAGTGACATTTTTTGTCCTAAATTTGGCTTGATCATTTTAAAAGTATACCAAAATATTATATTTACTACTTACTTACACTCTTTTACTTATTTAGGTGATTTATTTGGCAACATTTTTCATTTATTTGGCCACATTTTTCATTTTTGAAAAAAAAATTTTGAAATACTGTTTTTTCTTTCCAATATCACCCAGCACGATCTGCATCTTTACTTTGAGCAGGCTTACATGGTCACACCTCTAGAAAGTCACACAATGCATCTTTAAGTAGAAGAAAAATGAATAAATAAATAAAGCATAATTAAATAAAAGTTCATTTATTTAACCTTTGAAAATCGCTGTGAAATTAAGCATTGCAATGTTACGATGAAACTGTAGCAGCCCTTAAATTCCCTTATCAGTATTCATGCTGCATTCTGACATTAGTTTTCACCCCCTGACCTTTTATATCCAATACCATTACAAACATTGCCCGAGACATTCTTCATTTGTAAACTTGGTGGAATTATTTCACGCACAGCTGGTGAAGGGTGACTTCACTAATCTTAACCAAGCCTGGAATTATTTATGTCGCCATCGTGCTAATAGATTACAGCTCGGAAGATTGCATTTTCCCCATTTCATACCACAGCTACAGTGAGAGAAAAAAAATCCCACTATAGGCTTATAAGCTGTATTTTTCTTCAACATTATTCCGGCGTTACATTGGAGAACTGAAAGAAGAAAGCCTGACTCTAGCAGAATCCAGGAGTCGCTCTCCTCGGGTCGATGTGCATGCGAGGCTGCCTGAGGACGAATAAAATGGGTTTAATCCCCGTAGGCCCATCTGCTCTGTGTGTGTGTGTGTAAGAATGCCACACTGCCCTCATTCACAAGTGTCCATATTTCAAATCCTCTGGTGGCCCTTGGCTCCAGCCCGCCCTCGCTGCCCACCCCCTGCTGTTGTTGTTTGATGTTTGCCTCCTCCCACTCAGCTGACATTTTATAATCCACCCATTTGTTATTGTCTTAAGCTTTCGCCATCATCAGCTGCCCTTCTCCTCTATCACACTTGTACCTTTTGACCCAGTCTCTCTCCTCACGCAGTTGGATACCTATCTCAGTCCTCCTCCCACACAGAACAACTTTCCTTTGACCTTCCTCAACACTTGCTTCACAAATTCTGAATTGTGGATGGGTTTATGCTCTTGTGCTTATCGTAAACAGCAAAGTAAGCACAACACTGCCACTGTCTGTTCCATTGAGGTGGTGTTAGTGTATATGTCCGTCTTTTAATCATTTAAAGGACACAGAGTAGAGCTCATTATTCAATCAGGGTAATAAATTGCAGGTGTAAACTGAAAAAAAAAGTTCTATTTACTACTGATGCACATAAAATATCATACAAAACAGATATGAACCATCCCAAGTTTGGCAGCATATACAGTATGTTGGTGTCTGTATTGTCGGTATTGCTCTATATATTATTTACACAACATCACAGAATCTTTGTATTCGAGATAAATTCATTTTGTTCCTTTGTTTTTTTCCAAACCGAAAGGAAAGTCAAATATTGGTAACAGCAAGAAGGTTAAATATCGGTATCAGTTAAAAAATTGTATATTGGACCTTATAATGTCTGTGTTGACACAAATGTCAGTTGTGTCAAGTTTTTGCTCCACTTAAACTATTTTGCACATGAGCAAATGCTTGATAAATTAGTCCCGTTGTGTATTTTTCCATGACTATAATAATAAACATTGGCATTCAGTATGTAGAAAATTAGTTTGCATTTTGTTCATTGTAAAACACAAAACCCATCTTAAACTGCTTAGAAAAGTTCATTTATTCATTGACTTCCTGTTTGAAACTGCAGAACAGATAAGCATCGCCTCTTCATTGTAAACATTAATTTTAACAAGCAGCAGCTTTTAACTCGTTTTTGATGACAATTTTCAACCCTACTTAATGTTTAATGTTTTGTGTAATCACAAGTAAATATGTATATAGTATAGACAAATGGGCGAGGGATGCGTGGTAGGTGAATATTTCTAAGCAATCGTGGAGAACAATACAAAATACAGCTATCCATATGAAACATTTCCACTCCTAAAGACTGTAAATAGAACATGGATGTGGTCAGGGCTTTGGACAGAGACAGATGTGTTATTATGTCTTTTTTTTCCAAACAGCTGCCTAAGCCTTTGTTTTCCGTACAGCTGGGCATAACTCTCAAAGGAGTCCTCTTTGTTCTGTGTAAAGACCTTTGCTCCCATCATGCTGTTATCATTTTTGGGTCGTTTGAACAGACTATTTGTGTTTCTGTCTGTAGCCTTGTGCTCATAGTTTGTTGTTAGTGCTTGATGAGAGCCTCCAGAGACAGTTAATGCACTCCAAATGTCATAACGAGCCAGCCCTGGTTTTCCAAAATGTCTACCACTCTATTGCATTACACAGTTTGCTTTAGGCATGTAGTGCTAGTTGATATTCGTGTCAGTGAACAACAGTAGCGTATATCGAGATTAAATGAATGAATCTTGGGTTGAGATGGAAGGTGGAGATTATGACCTGATTGATTTGCAAGGGAAGATTTCGTGAATAAAAGGGTGGCAGTGTTGGTAAAATAAGCATGCAGGATTATCCAGATTTAATGGAGAATAATGCAGCCTATTGGTGCCAATCCGCTTTCCATCTGGGCAAATTCTTCTCACATTGACTTGTGACGCAGCACAGAATGTGAAGTACAGGGAACGTTAGATGAATATCAGAGCTGTTTTTCTATCAATGAATCCACAGTTAGTTATTTTTAGAATCTTGTACAGGCTAAGTACCCAGAATATTGTTGTTGTGTAGCTAGTATGTATCTGACAGACTGGAAGAACTGGGAGGAATTGGTACAGTAAATGAACACACAAAGACAGAAAATTAAAGTGCGGTTGGTATCATGTATTAAAGTGAAATACAAACAAAAAACAAAGTTATGAAAACCCCAATATGTACAGCATGCAGTATTAGTAAATTAATCTTTTCTTTTAAGAAAATAGATCAATCATATACAATATTCACAATGTTGGAAAACTCAATTCAAAGTGAGATTCGTTCCCTGAATATACGTATAGCCAAAATGGCAATCGTTCACACACACACACACACAAAACACACACAGTATTACAATAACCAAATTGTAGAGTACGGGGCACGAAACGCGAGCGCAAATGTCCAAAGTGCTCAGAGTGTATACGTCCAAGATTTAATTGTCCAGATGTGTATTGTCCATTTGTGTAATTGTCCATAGGTTCTAATACATGTCTAATACAGATACTGTGAAGGACATAACACTATTTTCGCTTGACATTGCAACTATTTCTACGTTTTCATTCTTTATTTAACCAGGACACTTCCATTCCACTTGAGAATTTGATTCTTGGTTCCAGTTTGATGTTTTAATTTACAGTACTACAGGTGTGCGAGTTCAGGTAATCTAACAGTTAAGCCAAAACTCATTCACATTTGATTTTCACACATACTTCAAACTTTGAAATAAAAACATCAGATTATTCTCTGCGTTTGGGAGACCACTATTATTATAGTTTGCCACATTATAGTAAATATGCATCCAAACTAATCTAAAATATGTCAATTTTAGTCATAGTCTGCTCCTGCTTTTATTGGACTGCTCCTGTCTGGGTCTGTTTTTATCAGATCTTAGCAGAAATAGGACTGTGGACATAATATGATCTTCTCCAAGAGGTGTTACAGCTTTCCCATAGATTAGAATCAACAAACCTCAATCGCAGTTTACAGATTTACATGCATTTGGACACAACTCTGATTGGATTGCACTAGGTCAGCTATCCATTTTTCCTTGCGGGCATATAAACAATATGACTGTGTAAACAAGGCAAACGTTGGCAAACGACAAGGGTCTCTGTGTCATCTTAATCTGGACAAACTCGGAGCTGCTGCGTCTCATCCATCAGACCGTTCTGCACGTCTTGTGTTGACTTTGAGTCGCGGACTTGAAAGGTTGATTATACAGCGCGATGGCTGTTTGATGAATGGACTCGGCTTGTGGATTGGCGAGCGTTAATAAGCAAAAGCAGACCACTGACCTGATTCCTCACAGATGCAACGCAGTGAAACTAAATGGGCTTTGATGGGGCCTGTGCTACCTGCTGTGGTCTGTTTGTCTGGGGGCTCGGAACAGTGAGCTGTGGGGTCAAGTCAGCTCTTAAGTTAGGGTGGAGTAGTATTAGTCCTAGTATTGCAGCAAGAAATTAGGATTTTTTTTAATTTTCTATTTTTAGCTTTTCATTTTTATTTCTGTTGTAATGCATAATTCAATCTGAATTGCAACAGTTCTCTGCAAAGTTCTATACAGAGTTTGATATAACATGTTTAGACAAATCATAAAGATGCGCTGCGCAAGCTAAACTTGCAATATATCAAAAAAAGTTTGTTTGCGCTTGCCTGGATGTGCTTTTCTAATTCCTCCGAATTGCCTCTTTTAAACGCAGACAGCCTGAGTGGTTTGGGCCGAATTCTCTCGAGCTAGTTGGCGGAAGTGACTGAATTATTGTAATTATTTATTTTGTTTCGCATAAGCTCTTTGTTTTGCTGGTACACATCAGACGAACATTGTACCTTGAGTTTTTAAATAAAAAAAAAGCTGACAATAATGAGTAAACCGCCATCTAGTGTCACAAACCGTGCAACACATAACAGAAGGCTCATAACGTAACAAGTGTTGCTACAAAGGCAAGGCTTAAGGAACTCGGACATGCTTTTGAGAAATGGAGGAATCACTGCGAATTGTTTTGATGAGAAGTCAAGACAGACACTCAATAACAGCCAAAATGCCAGTTTCTAATCTAACTTTCCCTGTCTGACTTTTGGAGTTTGCAACCTGATCACTCAGTCAAAAATAACAAAGAAAGTAGTCAGCATTTACATTTTCATACTAATAACTTTGTTTTCTTGCTTCAAAACATTATGCAGAATATAACGTGTTAACAAGAGATTTTAAGTCTAAGATTTGTCGTCAGTTGAGTAAGACTGGCATGTTTAAAACTGTGCATATCACGACTTAAATACAATCCTCATGCATGAAGTTTCTTAAAAAACTTCTATTTAAGAAATCGAAGAATTCTTTCAGATTCACATGTTCTTAGACCTACAACCATCTCAACAGCCACTCATTGTTTATTAACTTAAAATAAACATGCAATTAGGACTTACAGATTAGAAAAAAATACTGTATATGAGCAATCATTTTTTTTGTTGTTGTGGACTGAAGACCATAAGAACAAATAATGAGATCCAGAGATTTTACCTGTGTTTAGTAGTTTGCAATCTAAGACCTTAGTCTGACCTTTCATAGGCATCATAAAAGATTAATAAAAACATGTTGTGCTGTACTTTGGACATTCTTAAACATTCATGAGCTGCCATGTTAACACACCAATAGTTAACTTGATGTGTTTGAATAAAAGCATAAATCCTTTGGTTTTGCTGGTACACATCCTTTGCAGATACTCCCTAGAGCCAGAGAATTCAAAGCAGTCTATCACTTTAAGTAAGAAGTCCTTGAATTCTCCCACATATGCCCTTGTCGGTCCAGAAATGAAAAATTATGATTTTTTGCGTATTTTACTTCACCTATGGAAAGGACATACTGTACATCCCTCAGGCAAGATAAAGCATGTCCTGTTCACAATTGCTTTTGATAAACTCACACCTTTGTAGCAGTATGTCACCGTGGCGAGGAATGTCATCTAATTACAGCACATCTCCAACTTCTTCTCACACTGTTTTGTCACATGTGGTGCTTCTCCAGCCTGTTCTCAAGCCAAGTGCATGAGTGGAGTAGGAGGTGGAGCGCAGTCTTCGGGCTCAGCATTTTCCAGTAAGCTGTGGACACCAAACAGCTGGTTGGGACGAAGCTGCGCGCTAAATTTCCCAGGTGTCTCTTTGTTTCCACACACAGCGACCTGTTCTGTCAGCAAGGAGGAGCGTTACCTAGTCCCTGTGACGTTTTCTGCCATCCTGCAATTATTTTAGTCCCTGTTCTTATTTGTTCTTCTGTCTTTCGCTATTTTTGTTAGGACATGATTAAAACAAGCATCAACCTCAACCTACTATTGAGCTGCTGTCGTACGAGTTTAGCTACTTTGCCAAATGCGATTTTTTTTTCTTCTTTGCTAAATCTCATAAGCTCTTGGCTAATGCCATCAAACAGTTACCATCTGGAAAGTTATTGTTTTCATCCATACAAAATACAATGCTTTACCAGTAACCATGTCAACCATGACTGACTGACTTGATTTAGTTTTTTTAGACTTGCTCCTGGTCACATCATCAATAACTTTTCAGCAGAACTAAAACTTTTGATCCTGTACTGTGATTGCTTCATAAGTTAGATGCATCATTGACTTGGATGATGTTGAAAAAGTTTGGTGCGTGTCAGTTCAGAGCTGACCAGGCTCTTCAAAGCTCCTTTGTTCCTCAGATCTTTGGCTCTGAAAGGATAGCTGTCTCCTGGGCTTGTGTAGCTGAAGGATGGGCTGGACTTGAAACCAGGGATATTGTGTCATTTTAATGAAGTGCACTGTTATCTATGCGGCTGCTCTCACAGATGTGGGTGGATTCCTCTGTCAAGTCGGTCCACCTTGTCTTAGCACTGATGAATAATAACACCACGGCTTTGGGCAAAACCTGTGAATGGCATGTATTTGTTGACTAAGTTCTGTGTTATCACTGCTGCAGAGTCATGGCTCAACAAACAGCAATTAAGAAAACTGTTATTCACCTTCCACTGCTAATGCTTTATCATAGTTGTTTCATATCTTCTGTGTTTGTCAAGTAACAGATTAATCATACAATTTTCTTTATTCTGTCTTAACAGCTGCTGACCAAGCATATCTTATAGCAGGAATATTCAACTTTATTATCCTGAGGGTCAGATTTTTGGCAGGCAGAAACTGGGACGAAGTGCACGCCAAGCCACAATTCTTATTTGGGGTCAAACTAAATATTCCTGAAACTAAACATTGCAAAATAACTACTATAATGTTTGGTACCATGCAGGCTGCTGCTGTGCAGGGCTTAAATTATCTTTGTTGGACTGAATTCAAGCATACTCGGCCAACATTTTTAACCCTGTTTCACTGTGAATTAAAGGCAAACATACTTGGGTCATCCATACTTTGGTTTATGGCTCTGTCCTCCTACTGCCTTTTCCTGTCAGTGTGATGGACGATCAAATGGGGTTAAGACTGTTTTGGTGTCAAGGAGGTAAGGATGCATTAAAGTCAAGTAGGACAGTCCCAGTGGTCTGTGTTCAAGTGTATAGAACATCCAAGAGATGACTAGTGCAGATTGGAAAACATGACTCATGTATGAATGTGCAAGTGCAGCAGGCTGGATGGACTCGAAGGTTTGCTGGAGACAGATCATGCGATGATTGAATGACTGGCTGTCAGCTCGGCCCGTCTCTGCTGAGGTGTAATTACTGAGGTGGAATAGCCATGCTTCTATGGGCCATAAATCTCAATCTGACTGTCCAGGGACAGACGTGGTGACCGCCAGCACTGGGGTGGATGTGCTGAGAACAGGCTGCTCTTCACACCCAACTTAACACTAACACTATACTTTTGGATGGTATGCTTTTGTTCTCACTATTGGACAGGTAGGGCAGGCCGATTGGGCCTAAAGTTTTAATCATGCTCTAAAAGAGAACATTTCCTCTTGTGACTTCTCAATGATGACTTTCATATTTGTTTAGTTTCAAGCTGTTCTGCTTCCACTTCTCATGTATCAAGTTATTTTAAGTTTTTTAACCTCTGCAGGGCTTCCATAGTTTGTGTTTAGGTTTTCAAAGCTTTAGAGCAGTCAGACATTGATTGTAGGAATTAGCCGAACTTTTTCTGCCTTTATCTGTCTCATCATTTTTGATATATAGCTAGTGGCAGATTAACACATAAACACAGACAAACAATCATTCTCTCTTCTCAATCATCTAAACATGCAGGTTTATGGATGTGAAACCCATAGTAACACAGGGAGAACATGCAAACTACACACAGAGAAATGTTGATTTGGTCTCACCCTAGATCAAACCCATATTCTCTTTTGGGTAGCCACAGCACTACCATCATTACAAATAGGTGTAATCTTAACCTATCAGAAGAACTCACATTTTTATTCCAGTATTTATATATCTAACTGTCCTATCCTTTTCTCCACAACATTCTCAAATGTCTATTTGCACTGACATGATACATCTGTGCCTAAGGATGATTGAGTATACGCATGTGTGAGCAGATAAATAGACAGCCCTCACAGGCTACTCTCTATGTACAGTATATGATCTGTATTCAACAGCTGCACACAAGTGTCACAGGCTAGCTCTGAGCCCAGTATGGTTAAAAAAGACAACAGCCATGACTCATTTGCGTGAACTGAATATATGCGGCCGCTTTGACACTGGCTTCGCTCCAGTGTCTGTCATTTACATACAAAGGGCCAGACACTGAAGGGAAGCAGGGATTTGCATGCACATTCATATTGTAGCATTGCAGAGCTTCTTCTCTCACGTCATTATGCATCTGTCCCTGTTTCAACATTATGCAACTTCTTGTATTCCTTTGCCTCATATTTTGTCAAGTGATTGTTGGAATGTAAGCACTCACAGCTAGTAAGCCTGGACTGCTTCTGACTGCACATATAAAACTTGAATCAATAATTATGATGTTGTAAATAGTTTGGTCTAAGTGTTATAAGCTTAAACACAGCAAAGCAGCAAGAGATAGTAGATTCTATGTCATCATGGCCAGTGCAGCAATGAGAAATCTGACTTAGCTTTTCCAATAGAAATGACTCCTAGATTACATCAGTTGTGAAAGTCTTCTGTTTAGCGTAGATGATGTGTTAAGATTACATCATGCTATTGGTCACATGCTTTCACTTAAGTTGCCCAAATAAAAAACTTCACGTTTGAATATCTGCCAGTATGTCTCATTCTCACAGCTCATAATATCTTTGGCGGTGACGTGATTGAACCTGCCACCCGCTCCTCTCTTGTTTGATTTTCGTTGGAGAGGTGCGGCACTCTTGAAGTCCAATCCCTCTTGACTTTGGATTCGACTGTGACACTGATAATGACAGGACCGCGTGATTGCTCTCTCCAAGACCCATACCCGAACCTGCAGCCATCACATTTACATCAGCATTGCATTATGGGGCATTTATTCATGGAGCGGTGTCATGGAAAGGCCTGAGCGGAATGATGGATTGGGGTAATGCGTTTCACTTAGAAGTAGATGGAGGAGCACAATCGATTTCAGTCTTTAGTAGTTTGCGTAAACAACACGGACGGATGCAAAGTTTGGAGAGAAAGAGCGGCTCGAATATGAATCATGGATGAAATGATTGACAAGTTATAGTGGACGTGATGCCTATTGGACAGCATGATGCATGTCAGAGGCGTTTGAGGGCGAGAGTTGTAGGCGGGTGTAGTATCATTGCTCATGCAATTCACTTACACTTGGTTCTATGATGAATGAGAACTAAACACAAGAGGCTGAAAACATGATACATGCCATTTATAAAAAATATACTAAGCTCGGTATACTGTATGCTAAAGCTGACAGTGTTATTCATAAGCTTCAAACTTCATCCTGGAGAATTCAAACCAATATCACTGTATTATTTTATACAGAGTTGAGTCAATTAAAGGAGGGGTACTTGATTTTAACACTTCAAACACAATTTTTAATCTGACAATTTCCTCTCATAAATTCCTTGCCCCACGGTTATCGACATGTATTCGTACTGTATTCAGTTGCAATTACGACTTAAAACCTCTTTTTACAAACAGCAAAGTGAAACTAGTGTGGACCATCCACTTTGACTCCTGATGAGAACTTCTTTATTATTCAATTCAGTGATTAGACGTTTACATTTTTTCACAAAGTACTGCAGTTACTATATCTTTTTAGTGGAAGACACAAAGTTTGCTAATTTACTACTACTAAAAAGGTTAGGAACCTCATCTTTAATTGGGGTGAGTGATTGAGATTCATGTCAAATCTTGAATTGAAACACTGACAGAAGGCAAATTTTGAGGAAGAATATTTATATATAAATACTTTTTTTTGTCTGTCGTTAGGTACATAATATTAATACTAACACTACATAACATTTTTATTTTGTTTTTGAAAAAACTACATGTATTTTAATCAAAAATTTAGATCAATCAATATGTGTAACATTTCAATACTAAAACTTACCTGAAATGTAAGAGTGTGAGTTTGAAGAAGGCTAACAATTGCAGTCACACATGAGAAAGTGCATTAAAAACTGCACGCAGAATGCACTGGCCACTTATCTGTTATTTACCATTGTGCTAAAATAGATGTTGGCATGGAAACAAGTGAAGGCCTCAATAATATGCATTATCTGTCACTTACTGTTTCTTTATGTGCTTGCTTACTGTATCCGCTTTTGATTTTTTGAAAATGCTAACTCTTGACTAATAAACTCGAATTTCTAAAATGTCACAAACCCATTTTTCAAAAATAATGATAGTGTAAATGACAGTCTCTTTGAAGATCTTTTTTTTACAAATGTGCTATACAAGTAAACCCATTATCATCTTCATCAAACAAGAATTTACTTCTGGCATTTAGATCAGATTATCTACAATACATCATGCACAAAATTTCCAAAGACCTGCCCCAGGGATTAAAATAGGACTTTGGACCAATCAATGGGGGCGGAACAGATCGCTTTGCGCAGTGGAAACAGCATAGGACTGTACAGTATCCCTCTAAGCCAAACTTAAAGAAACATGGCTTTTATTTCAGTTTTTGCCTTAACCCTAACCCTAATTGAAGTTACAAATTGACCCAGCACATACCCAGTTTTGGACTTCTGTTGTAAGACTCAAGGGAGCAATAGAGTTAAGTGTTACCAGTCAGCTCTAGCATAAATGTTTATCTTTTGGGTAATAAACAAAGAGCACTCAAGAATGGAATGTTCACTTTTAGAGTCATAGTCTTTTGTTGTTGTTGTTTTTTTCTACTTTTTGCTTATCTTCTTTCTTTAAATCTTCAACTCTAGTCACTCACTTTGTATACACTGTAAGACCCATAAATCTTTCATCCATAAACAAATCCACAGCTGCACTCAGTGAAACTATCTCTTCCTGGTGCGTTTGAACTTTTGGCCCTTCGTTGTGGAACATTTTGTGGCTTTTTTTCATAGCCGCAAATACCACTAGGCTGCACTGTTTATACTCCCACTCCGGGCCATGTAAAGTGGCTTTAGGTCACCCCAATGCGCCAAGGCACCCATTTTTATGCCTTAGAAACCCTCTCCGGCCATAAAGACCACGTACACTGAGAAATAATGGAGTGTGCTGCTATTCCCATACAAATCAGTGGAAGCTGTAAGTCAAGGTGCCGCGGTCAGGGCTGTGGTCACCTGAAGCCGTAAAGATGAATTGTGTTGTGGAGGTTGAGCTTTTATTCTGCTGTGTTTATGGGGCTTGAGGGACGCCGTTATGAGCCTTGGGTGTTTGGTAATCAGCCTCAGAGCGGGAGCGGCGCTCTGTGTGTATTTATAGGTATGGCCATAACACTTAGCCTCCAGCCGCAAACAATAGACATGCTTAGTCTGGTGTTTTAAATGCATGTTTAAGCTGCGTGTCACACCCTAACGATTGCATCTGTTTGCTGTTTACAAGCACTTTATTAAAGAAGACTACGCCTTTTCATTTGTTTTGGCAGTGTTTGGAAGCATTGTCGGCTCTAAAGCGTTGAGGTGTGAACATCATTTTTTATCATACGTAATTTTATTTGCAGAAAGTTTTGCCTATTTTTATTCAAGAGATAAGAAATACATACCAAGGTACAGCAGAGGTGGTGACTGTGTTTCCTACTTCCTGTCAGCTGATTGTCACTGTCTGCCAGTCACAGTTGCTTCACTGAGCTGTCCTACTTCTATCCCATCCCCATTGCTCTATAGATTAACAGCGTCTTCATCTTTTAACCCTTTTATTCCCTTCTACTTGTCTGTATTTATCTGGAGTTACTCAAAAAAACCAAAATCAGATTCTGTGAAAATGTAGGTTCAAAATCATGTCGCCACTTTCCAACAAAACAGCCATTAAAATCTGCTGCTTGTTAAGGTTAAATTTTACAACGAAGAGTTGGAGCTTATAGTTCTGTGGTTTTGAATAGGAGTCAATGAACCTGTTTAAGCTAGTTTAGATCAATTTTATAATGAAGAAACTAGTAATTCCCAGTATCGTTTATTAGTAAATAATGAAAAAAAAATCAATATGTCTTCCTTGACTTTATCACACCTCTCTTTCCCTTCATCTCACTGCTAATAGCGAGGGTTGTAGCTGAATAAAGACATTCTTCGTTGACTAAAGACATGCCATGTTGATCGATTAGTAAGTGTTGTGAAACTGGCAAAAGCTCAAAACTTTATCTTTCCCAAACTGCACTCGCACAATGAGACTTCTCATGCAGAAAAGTATACTTGGAAACTTGTGTCTGTGTTAAAAAAGAAAAGAAAAGAAAGAACCTCGTGAGTCATTCTCTAAAAATAAATCATGTAATTGTACAGAAACTAAAAGCCAACCAACAGCATCTCATCTAACTCATATTCTTTGCGCCTTTCTTGGTTAAATTCCTAGCAACCATATTCACACTGTTAGGTCAGGAAAATACTGGCTTGGCTCTAACAAAATGCCACTTCACACACTGCTTGCGTACAATGTGTTCTCAGAAGATGGCAGCTTGGCCCATCACTTTGAGTTACTGTTAGGATGTTCAACAAACCAGATAAATTGTGGTCTGCTCCTTTTCTTTGCCAGTATAGCTTGTTTAATTGCAAAAGGATGCTCTCGAACCACAATACTTCTACAGAATTTGAGAAGGATTTCATGTTTGTCAGACTTGAGCACTTTCAAACAGCACACATATGTATGTATTGACAACTCAGCTCTTGAAAATATAAGTGGGGTTTGTCTCACATGTCTACCTACATGCTCAGGTTTTCATCACGAAAAAAAAAAAATGTTCATGCCAGAGCACACAGTGTTATGATGCGCTGCAATTGGCACTAGATGTGGGTGCACCCTAAAGATCTCCTTCTCAGGGTTGCCAGGCTTTGAGAAAATAATAAACTACCGAGTCTTTGATAAAAAGCCAAAACCAAGCAAGAGCGTCTGGCTGCAGACACGTACCGCCCACTTCCCTGCGCAGACTGGGAGCTACCTTTACTACAACCGGAACCATCTCTCCGTAGAAACCGGAAGCCCATTTATACTCACCTCTCGCACGTGGCTATGTTAGCAAAGGTTTATATTTGTCAATATTCATACCCCAGGTAAGATTAGAGCTAAGGTTAGAATATGTAATTTGGGTAAGTTTGTGTCTTTGGGAAAAATGAAGAGTTGGAAGACTGGTCTGTATGGAGAGCTATTTCTGACCTGTAGTGAGAGGAACAAGCCAAAATGCAACCCATTCACAACTGACTTTCCAACAAAACGTAGCTCAAGTCTCGATAAAAAAAGCATACTGGGCCAGTGTAAATGTGTGAATAAAGACAAGAAGTGTAAAGGTTGCCGTGACTGTGGACAAACAAGCAGACACTGTGCAAAACGTCAGGCTGAAGTCCGATTGGAGGTGCATGTTTCTAATGGGTCTTTCACACCAAGCCGAGGGTCTGAACTGGTTTGGCAACTTTTGGCGACAGGCGGTTCTTGTGTGTTTGGAGTCAGAGAAGCACTGGGCAAATTGTGGAGGCGGACTTTTAAAGACTTGTTTGCAGAGTATGCGTCGCTAGTTGCCTCATGCAGCTGTTTGATTATTAGATAAACTGTATTTAGCCGGGCATGTATTGTATGTATTAGAACTGGTTTAAACTGGATTTAAGTATAGAAGGAACCTGCCTATTTGCAACCGCAGTACGAAGGTTGGACTGTGGCGGGAAATAGAAGTTCAGTCTGTCAGGTAACTCTGCTTTCTTGTCACTCCTAATGCCGCTTTGGTGAAACCAGGGCATGAGTTTAGCAACTTCTGTTCTCCATCAGAGTTTGACAACTACTCGCGCACAACTTACGTTTTGTCATTTTGACTGGTGGTCGCTTGGATAAATTTTTTTCCCCTTCGCCTCAAAAACACTTGAACAGACGCTGCGTCATTCCACCCTACCAATGGCGGCTGGGGGTTGTGTTGGGTGTGAAAGAGCCTTGAAGGGCTTCAGGTTGAATCATATCTACCTTAGTCATTGCAGATTGTACAACCTTATCCTGCAGGCTGCACAATATTCCAGGCAATTAAATACGCCTTTGTCTGACTTCACCAATAACTTCTGGGCACACACATCCTTGGTGTTGCTCACTGATATGTTAATTTACTCATACAGTTCTGTGAAGTGCACCGGTTAGCTCTCTTTCCTCATACTCTTCATTGTCCCATTAAAATGCTTTGGTCATTTCTTCCTCACAGTCCTGTCACAGACTCTTCCCTCATCCCTCTTTCCTCCAGCTGTGCCTGTGTTCTTTCCTACTTTCACAGATTCTGAGCTGCCACTCTTTCTGGTACAGCTTCAGCAGGTGTTTGCAGTTTGATTGGATTTGATTTGTGACAGCTTATCCAAGAGCTTACTCACGCATTAGAGGATATTAGCACTGTGTGAAACAAATGGCTTTCCTCTGGATAGGACTTTATTTATATTTGACTCATCTGTGTGCTGCTGCCTGTGTTCTTTTTAGTCAAGACTAAAACATTTGTCTCTGGTACTTTGAGTCATGCTGTTGATGACGCAAATTGTTACTTATATACTCGTCTCATATACTTTTTGATTTCGCAGCATCTTGTCCAAGCCTTGACACAACTTTGGTGTTTATGGTTTTTGGCTTGTAAAGCTAGGGTACCTGATTTTCACACCAAAAAATAATTTCAATCCATTTGAGTAGACTCTAGCTAAAAGAAATCCCACCGCATATTCATGTCCATGTATATTTTTTGTCTGCACAAGTCTTAAGAACATCTATTCACAAATTGCAAAATGAAACTGTTTAAAAATCTTTGCTTTTGGCTCTTGATGAAAACAAAAATGTTGTATTATTTGATTCAGACAGAACACAGCTCTTTTTTCGGAACATTTACAATTACAATGTTTGCAGTGGTCTAAATGTAATGCTCACTTGTTTAATAAACTCAGTTTATAAGCATTTTTCCTGACTTTATGGGTCCAGAGCACAGATTATTGTGATGGAAAACTAACAAACATTAGCATCCTGCTTGTTATCATGTTTCACACTGCCAACACAATTTAAATTTTAAATCTGACAACTTCCTCTCATAAAACTTTTGACACATGGTTAATAGTGACATGTATTAATCTTTGGTTGCAGTTGTAGCTAACATCTTTTTTACAAACAACAAAGTGAAACTGGAGTGGACCACCCAAGCACAGCCAATCAGAGCACTGCAATTTTTACTATTTGATTTTGACAGTACTTATTGCTCAAATTTTTTTCATCAAGTGCTGCATTTATCATATACTTTTAAATGGAAAAAATAGTTACCCAACTTTAATATAGCATGCTTTGCAAAGAAAAAACAACTATATCAAATGCGGACATCATACAGGAGCAACATTCAGACTCCTAGAACTGTTTACTCAATATTTAAAAAGCATTATCACAGATTATGCTGAAACTTTTTGGTATGTTGTATGATTCTTTCCCTCTAATGTTAAAAGCAAAAAGGAGGTGGTGAATACACGTCTCCAAGTAAATCTTATTCATCATGCATTCAAAGACCCAGAAGGATTCCTGTTCCCAATGTATTTCTCTTGTATCTCCTCTTTTGTGTCTTTCTATTACTCTGTGTCCCCTCTCAGCTCCTCCGCTTTCCCTTGATATCCACACGCCTTTGTTTTGTCCTGCAGCTCCAAGGGAAACCGAAGATTAGTCAGAAAGTTGAAGCCGTGCGCGTCTCAGCCTCTCGTCTCGCGGACACTTGAGGGGAATGAGTGCACGCGACCTTATAGCAGGACAAGTGGGACTGGGATGTCTCGTCGTCTAAAGCTTTTGTCTCTAAGGTTTTTTCAGCTCAGATCAATGCTAACACAATCTGGGTGCTCAGTATTCAAAAGGGACTTTGATCAAGTTGAAGAGGATCAAGGCTAAGAAGGCAGCAGTGTAGATTCGGTTAAAGAAAGCTTAATTCGTTTTATTAGACAAAGGTGAACAGCTGTGATAAAAGTTAACTACTATATGGTGTATTCCACAAGTTCTCATCTAAAAACGTTTACTTTTTACATCAATCTAGTCAGACTTTTTCTTTATATTCTTTCTTTATTGCATAGGTGAACATTAATGATACGTGCTGTCTTTGGAATTCTTGGCAGATTTTGTAGAAAACAGATACAGTAGGAAACGGATCTGTTAAAAAAAAAAAAAAAAGTTCTTTCTTGAGACACCAAATAAACCATAATAAATTACTTTCAGAACACTGCTGTTAGTGCTCAAAACTTGTATTTTTATGAACATTTTAACAGTAAACAGTCATAATTAGAGGTCCATTCCTCGCTCCTGCACAAGTTCACGCTTTGTTTCTTCATACATTGTGGTTATGATTGTATTATTATTTGTATTCTACAACTGTAGCATGTGTGTGTCAGTGGCTGCATGTGTTTTAGTGCATGAGCAAAACTGATCAATTCTGTCCTTTCAATTCGATTGCTGCATTCCTGGTTTATGGAAGAGTGGCTATGAGGAAAAAACGGTTGGGAACCACTGGTCGTAACATTTAGATATGATTACTGTTTGGTTACTACAATCCTATGGGAAATATAGTTTATTCACCAAGCTTAGCCACTGCTAATACCAATTATGATCAAAATATTAAATATTGATTTTATTTTTTATTGAACACAGCTGTGATTGCTGTTCTTTATTGGGAAAGCCGTTGATATTTTATATTTTAATCATCTAGGGACCCGACTACTCTTCAAAGCCTCATTCTTAATCATAAAAAACAGAATGAAAAAAACAAACAAAAAAACACAAATGCAGGTAATACTGCAAAAGCTCAGTATTGAGTCGGATGAACAAAATGTAGCTCTTGTCCTCTTTAATGATAGCACGCAGCTTGAAGGAGGGTGAGTTTGAATTGAAACTGTTCCTCTGTTAGTGACTCTGTGCTCCCAGCCTGGATTTCCCTCTAATCAATGTGTGTGCAGTGAGAGGCGTCTATCTGCAGCCGGACGTACTGGGGATTTGTCCTGATGGTTATTGATCAGCTCATTGTTAGACGGTAAATCACACGACTGAGGGCTGTGTGTGCAGTCAGCAAGAAATCCTGTGACTCATCAGAATATCACACGAGTTAGATTCATTTCTTTCATTTCCATTATACTGTGTGAGCATGCGGCACAGTCCCTCGCTTCTCTGCCAAGCTAGATTGCCAAAAAACAAAGAAACGAGTTGTTTTGATAATATTCTAAATTACCATATTGAGAGCTTTGATGCTACTTTATACATGTCTTGATTCACACTACAAACATTTTCAAAGTCATCGCAAACATGGTGTGCTGTGCTGCTACTCTGACCCAGAGGCGCAGGTCGGCAGAAAGAATCCACAAGGGGTTTATGCAGTGGCTAAAAGCGGTTTTGACCTAATTAGACAAGTTGGGGCAAAACACATTCTAAAACATATGTTGAACCTGCTTGTCTAAAGTGAAAGTGAGGCAAGGTCAGGTTATAATAGTCAGGTTATATTATAATATAGCACCAAATTCCTTCTGTTCTGTTTGGTTTAGTATGTCTCTCCTCTCTGAGCATCAAAAACATAAAGGAAATTTGTAGTTTTTGCGTAACCATAGAGATCTTCTACCATGTTTTTAAGTTTCAAATAATCTCCAGACTTGTTTTGTCCGTTTTTATGGTCAAATTGCTTTTATTGCAACTGTTTTAGCATGTCGAGGGCAAGCTAGTTTGTCGATCTTGCCTTTTGTCTTTATCTGGGCTAATAAATTCAGTTCTAATTAATTTCTTCAAGTTTTTATTCTTCCATGCTTACAAAAAGGCACACTGGTTGTCCTTTAAAAGTAGTCATGAGTATCAGCATATCGGCCGATACTGAATTCTTTTTTTTTTACATTACAGGGCTGCTTGATTATGATGAAAATAATAATCATGATTATTCGAATCATAATTGAAATCATATTATTCTTTGGCAGAGCACAGAGTATTGGTGTGCTTCTGTGATATATCACATTGCTGTTGCAAATGTAGTTTACATTTGTAAATAAACTACCTAAAATCTACTTTTTTCAATTCATGGAAATATATGAGCTTTTACCAACATACTTAATAATAAGTATACACAATAATCATAATGAAACTGAAATTCGATTAATTGGACAACCCTGTTTTGGCATTTATAAAATTGAACCTAAAACTTTTTTTTTCTTTTATATTTGCTTAGCTTTTTTAAATGAAATAAGGTACACATTTTACATGTCAGGGTTTCTAAGAAGAGCTGTTGTCTGTTACAAGTCCAGATTTAGTATTTCAAAATATTGCTTGCTTCTGCTTTAAAATATTGGTATTGGCAAATATTAGTTATCAGCAACAGCAGGACACAACATATCGAATATTGTCATCAGCTCAAATATCCATATCGACCCATTCAAAGTCTTGTAAGCTGTTTACGTTTGCCTGTTCTGCTTACCTCTAGCTCCAGATCTCATATTCCCATTTTTGGAGACATGACGGGGCAGAGACGTTTACCAGGCCGTTGTTTACCTTCTGTGATAAACTGCGGTGCTCTGGAGTGGGACTTCCTGCAGATTTC